>JANBXA010000007.1:150457500-150837500 GCA_030556225.1 Cricetiscus sungorus
CAAACCTTTGGCGGGTAGACTAAGCACAGTCACCCAAAACCCAGGAGGGGTGCACCAGGCTTTCTATCTTTCTATCCCTCCCTTCCTTCCTCCCTCCCTCCCTCCCTCCCTCCCTCCCTCCCTTCCTTCCTTCCTTCCTTCCTTCCTTCCTTCCTTTCTTCCTTCCTTCCAGGCTCAGTCTAGCTTAGGCACATTTCTGACTAGCTCTTTTAACTTAAACTAACCTGTTTTTCTTTATACTTTGCCTCGGGGCATTTTGTCTTTACTTAGCTGTTTATGGCTGGCTGAGGGCTGCCTGGATTCTAGCCCTGGCATGTCTCTGGTTCTCCCCTCCCTCCTCTCTCTCCTTTCTTTCATTCTTCCCTTTCTCCTTTCAGCCTAGATTCCTCCTCCTATTTATTGTCTCTCCCTGCCAGTCCCACCTCTCCTTTGTCCTGCCTAGCTATTGGCTGTTCAGCTTTTTTTTTATTAAACCAATCAGAAGCCTTAGGCAGGCAAGGCGAAACAAATGCAACATATTTTTACATAATTAAACACACATCCTTATATTGTTAAGCAAATGCAGCACAAACAATTGTAACACATATTAACATAGTTAAAGTAATATTTTATAACAGAGGGATTTCTATGTAATTGTAAACACAGAAATTTTGTTTATGTTCTATTCTAGGCTACACTTTACAATATAACTTGCTGCCTTCTATCATTTTTAAAAATCAGAATAACAAAAATATTTCAATGATTGGAATCTCAAGAACATAGACAATATCATTGTCTCAATCACTGTATTTACTCCTCTGTCCTCTGGTTTTCCACTCAACTCACCATGTTGCTTAACCATGTAAATCAACTGAAAGTAGCCCCGTGTTCTAAATGAGATGCCACCACTGACTGTGAGCCAGTGCCTCTTTCTGGAGCACCAAGGAACAGGATGATGCTCAGCATATACAATTGAAGCATTGCACAAATTGGTACCCACTATAATCCTCTCTGACTATTGCACCAGTCCCCAAAAGCCAGATGTGAGTGCAGTCTGAGCTCTTCAGGTGTGGCTTCACTCATCAGTGACTTTCCATAATACCTGCTATGAAGGAAGCTCTTGGAGGACTACACTTCATGACACATTTGGGACTCCATAAATGCCTCATTATCCCATATATCTGCCTTGTAATCCCTATGCTGTTTGTCAGAAGCACACATGGCCATGGGTGCTGCTTTGTTGAGATGTGAATGTGCTATATAGACTGCATGTTTTGATTTCCTGCAATATCAAGTCTGAATACCATCAGGTTGCCTATCCCAGTCATCACCCTTCTATTCTTTGAGGTAGAGATATTATCCATCCACAGTATACTCTGCCAGGCAGACTCAGAATCTATTTCAATTTAATTGTAGAAAACACACACACACACACACACACACACACACACACACACACACACAAATTACTTTAAATAGTTTATATCAACAATTCACAAAATAGTCTCCTACTTTTGAAAATTATTTAACATAGCCTTAAGGCATCAAATTCATCCATAAATCTGCTTCTAAATAATATGTAGGTGTCTTGTGTTCTTCAAATCAAGAGTCTTACAGAATTAATTCAATCCATTCGATGAAAGTATTGCACATGAGGGGCACAAGTCTCCAAAGATAATTTTAGCTTTGTCACATCCATGGACATTATCTAGGCCATGACATAACGCAAATGGAAATGCTCTTTCTAAGATTAGAAGTCATTTGCAACTTCCTCAGATGGTTACCAGGACACTACTTATAGATTCCTTGGTGTCATATAATACATAAGACATTTGATTAGTAATTTTTGTCATCGGAATTTTTCTATACATGACTCCATGTAAGATGGTAGGTATAAACCTTTCTCTTTTACTGGAAACTTCCTTCTCTAAAACAAAGGGTCCTTGAAAACTTGTTAACTCTGGATTCTTGGTCTTCTAACTACTAACTGTCACAGCATTGTTTGTGTCTTAAATTTTAATTTCTTTTATTCTCCTTTATTTAACTTTATATTGACAGTTTTATTGAGATAAATCTGCAAATGTTAGAAATATATCCACTGAAGATGGTTAGATGGTTCAGTCCTTTAGGACATTTGTAATTGCATGAACACAGTCTTACTGTAATTTTACGACATTTTCATTATTTTGGAAAAAGACTCTGAACATGTGAGTGACTATTTTTCTTACATCTGGCATATCCTTCCCCTTGCAGCCCTGTGAGCACATTAGTCTACTTCCTGTACACATAGACTTTACTATTCTGACACTTGAATCATATATATAATTTCCTATGAGTGGCATTTTTTTCTTGACATGATGTTTTCAAGTTTGCCCAATATTATAGCAAGGATAAACAGATTTTCATGCTACATAATACTCCACTACAAGGATATTTGGTGTGTGTTTGCTTTCTCACAAGAGAGAAACAAAGGGTATGGGATTGGGTGAGTGGGAAGAGTCTGGGAGGAGTCAGGAGAGGGGGAACCATGATCAATATATTTTATGAATTTTTCAATAGAAGTTTCAAAAAACAAGAACAGATTTTTTTACTTGATCCACAAATTTATGGAATTTTACTTGGACAAATGTGAATAATTTTATTTTAAACACCTACATAATATAGAAATTTTAGTATGGAAGGTGATTTTTATTTCTCTAGAATTGTTGTCAGCAAAGGTTTTTGAAATGGCTACATCATTTAAAATTCTGACCAAGAGGATTCCATATCTCCACATTCTTATAGACACTTATCTGTCTTTTTGATGTAACTATTCTAGCCGTGGGGAATTGGGAGTTCACTGTGTTCAGATTTCCATTTTCCTAAGTACAATGATGTTCAGTAAATTTTCACTCCATTTTCTGAAGCATTTTGATGTAGTTTTTGTTAGTATTATGTGAGGTAAATGTCTGTGTTCTCTCACATTTAATTATTCCAGTATATATAACTAAAAAATTGAACACAAATGTATGAACATATATATGGCCATAATCTACATGTCCTATTCCTAAATCAGAACCATAGTGATAACTTTAAAAGAATTTTTAAAGTAGGTCATATTAATCTTCCAACTTTGTTCTTTTTTAGATTGTTTTATCATTCTGGACACCTACATTTCAATATCAATTTCTATTAAAAGTCTTATAGAATTTTATAGGGATTATATTGAATTTGAAAATAAATTTGAGGAATACTGTCATCCTAAAGTTTTTAAGTATTAATATTACTTATGAGCATAGGATATCTTCCCATTTACACAGATTTTCAATTTATTTCAACAATGGTTTATTGGTCATTGTTCAAGTCTAATGTTTATGCTATTGAATTTATTAAGTGATTTATTTATATTTATTCCACTAAACACTGAAGTGGTTGCTTAATTTCATGTTGTGATTTTCGTTGCTAATGCATAAAAACAGTTCATTTCTGTTCACTGACTTGTATGCTGTGAAACTGCTGAATTTGGTTGCAAATTGTTCATTCCTTTTACAGTTTTCTTGGATTTCCTATAATAAGTTCATATCAACTGTAAGTAGTTAGCTCAACTTCTTTCATTCCAAAATGAACAATTAACTTTTCTTGCCTAATGCCTTGCCTAGACATCCAGTACAAGTTTGATAAAAGGGGCTGGAATGGACAGGTGTGTGGAGTGGGCATGAGTGTGGAGTTGAAATATGTGTCTTATTTATGAGCTTAGATAAAGCCACTTAGCTTTTAGTCACTGAATGGAATGCCATATACGGGCTCATTACACATAAAATTATTTATGAGCACCTCACCTCCTAGGCCCTTTCTCTACACCCTTGCTTTTCTTCCTCTAAGGAAGAGTTGCCTTTTATTTTTTTTTCTTGCATGCATTAATAGTAAAGAGTTTTCACTGTGACGTTTCCATAGATGCCTGCAATGTACCTGATCATAGTCCCTTCCCTTGGCCCCTCTTTCTTATCCTTGTCCCCCCCCCCCCCCACTTTCTCAGCTGATGACTTCTGAAGAACTGAGTACATAATTCTGCTGCGCTGCCATCAACACCATTCTGGAAGCAGATTTTCTACTCTGCTTCTCCGTGCTGTAAGAGGTGTGGGGACCCTTGGTGTAGGGAGAACCTGCAGTTGTCTGTTCCTGGCAGTGATTTTTAGACAGTGAGCTTCAGAACGCTCATCTGTGACTGGTTCCTGGGTGTTCATTGTGCTGTCTTCCTCTGGTTGATGCTCTCTAGCAGTCTGTTGTTAGCCAATACATTCCTATGTGGGCAGGTGAGAGGATGTTATGTGGAACCCCAAGTCCCAGGTTAGGACACTCAGAATACTTTAAGATCTAGTGAAATGACATTTGAAGGGCACCAAAGGCATTTGTGCATTAATCAGTGAAATTGCTGCAACCAGTTAAGGCAGCCCTTGCTATAAGAATGACATAGCAATTTCTTCCAAGTTTCAAGATAGAAAATTAATTTGTCTAAATAAGCACAAAAGTCAGGCATAAGACAAGCCAAACTGGTGTTGGGTGTGTACAGAGAAAAGGGACTCAAACGGAGATGGTATTTTATCTTGGATGATGGACGCAAGTGATCTAACATGACAGGTTAATTAGGTCTCTATAAATAATAGTGGAGAGAACCTTGTAGAGAACCACGAAGTGCCTCGCCTTAAAGTGGCTCTGGCTTCCGCCTTACATCTTCCCATTGGTGAAGTCTCTCTGGCGTAAACAAGCCCTTAATTGGTTAAGTCTGTTCAGCCTGTCTGCTTCCGCATTAGAGTAGCCTATCTGCAGGGTCCACGTGGCTCACTGGGGTTGGTTAGCTCAAGGGTATTTAAGCCTGTGCAGGGGTCCCCAGGCTCCCTCTCTCTCGCTTTCTCTCTCGCTCTCGCTCTGTCTCTCTCCCTCTCTCTCTCTCTCCCTCTCTCTCCTCTCTCTCTCTCTCTCTCTCTCTCTCCCTCTCCCTCTCCCTCTCCCTCCCTCCCTCCCTCTCTCCCTCCCTCCCTCCCTCCCTCCCTCCCTCCCTCCCTCCCTCTCTCTCTCTCTCTCTCTCTCTCTCTCTCTCTCTCTCTCTCTCTCTCTCTCTCTCTCTCGCTCGCTCTCTTGCGGGCCAGAAGAAACATGTTTAAAGGATCCTGATTAAAACTGCATGAAGAAGATCTACCTGGAGTCGCATCTTCCTTGCTGGCGAGGGCAGGCGCATACAGATCTTTCTTGGATAGCCAAGGATTTTCACAACCAGTGGCCAACACAGTACTGTGGCTGTACTGGGTTTTGACATATACAAGGGGGCCATGTATCTGGCATGTAGAAAAGCAACTTAAAAGTGCTGCTTTAAAGTTTTACAAAAGGAACTTAAACAACCTGGTAGAGAAAGTGGAATTCCTGGAGGAACATGATACTCACCCCTAGAGCACATTGCAGTGGGAAATTCCTCTGTGAGTTTCAGAGCCAAACAAACTGCATAAGGTCCCTTCACATTCTGACATTGTAGGATTCTGGAAAAACCAGTTTGGTTCCTCTACCCAACTCTGTAAGCAGAAGACTGGAGTTTGAGGCTGAGTTCTTTTAGTAAATAGGTATGCTGCCTTGAGTAAATTATATTGTTTATTGGCTGTAGTACTCTTATCTGTCAAAAAAGGTATCTCAAATCCATAACTATTGTTTAAGCCCAATGTTGCCTATAAATATGAGACTGAAATAAAGACTACTTAGAGAGACCAAAGCACTTAGAGGAGCAGTGTCCAGTTGGCATAGAAGAAGGATTTCCAGAGTCCCGAGTGCAGAGCATTTTTGCATTGTAGACTCTGCTAATGTGGTTCAGGAGGGTCAGTGAGGAATGACCTTTAAACTCTGTTGTTCAGTGAGGTCAGAACAGCATCATGGGAATATTTAGACTATGAACCAAAACAAAGACTTTACATCTTCAAGTTTTTGTCTCAAGTGTACATTGATCCATCAGATGAGCATAGTTTTATTGGACTCAATCTCAGGTCTCTGAGATGCTGGTGGGATGTCTGCTTCTCCAACCTCACAAAAGACAAGAACATCATTACCTTCCTAATTCTTACTAAAAGCACTGCTTTAGTGTGGAGAAAGTCATGGGGCTGTGAACAAACGTACATGTTTGAAATCTCAGTATTGATCCTGAGCAAGTGGATGACTACTGACTTGGAAATCAATACCTTTACAAGACAGATAGTTTTTAGTGTGTTTTCAATAGATTGAAAGACAACTCAATCTAAGCTATCAATAAACAAACCATTAACAATAATTTGTATGATAAATCACTGATATGATTTTCTGCATGTAGAACTTGGAAGCATTTTTGTAACAGATGTTGACTATGGTCTGTTATTAATTAGCATTTAAACAAAATAAACATAAGTAAAATTGGTGTTAAATTCTTTAAAAAATTAATTTAACTGGAACAACAAAAATACATTTCCTATATATTTTTATTTTTAGTTATTTAATTTAACTTAAATATATTTCTGTTTTGACTGATATAAGGTAACTACTTTGTGATAATAAAGCTAATGTTTAGAGATAATTCTCAGAGACAGTGAAAAGCTAAATGCCAACTTTTGTATTATATCTTGATGCAGAGAAACATACTGGGGGTTCCAGGAAATAGTCTCATATACATTATTCATTATAATAGGATAAACTTATATGAGGGAAATAGAATATGAGTTTATGTTCAAAGAGTAAAAAGAGCTTATGAGAAATGTTTTACTGCTAGAGAATGTGTGTGTGTGTGTGTGTGTGTGTGTGTGTGTGTGTGCACATGCGCGCATGTGTCCATGTGTGTGTGTGCTCATGCATACACATGTACATTTACAATGAGAGTAATAACTATCAAATTCCTATGTTATTTTGATTCCTCTGTAGATATTGAAACCCTAGTTGTATTTGTGGTATTACATTTTCTCATACACTACAATGTAGTGAGTGGAATGGGCATGTGTGGTGAGATATTCACCCCGCCCACACCTGTTGCACTGACCATGCCCATTTGGGTGGGGACAGGTGCAGACATGACCTGGGTGAACTAGGTCTGGGGTAAGGGACCCCAGCAGGCTCTCACTTGCTTCCTGGTCAGAAAAAGAGAGCATCCAAAAGGCATCTTTGGGATGGGAACCTGCTGGTGGTCATTTGTTTCTGTTGTAAGTGATTTCTGCCTGAATAAACATCCATCCGCCTATCTGTTTTCCCAGATCCTTATTGATCCACAACAGGCATGTGTATGCTTTCTTGTTACCCTCATTATTATACAGAAGCACTGGCAGTAAGCATTCACTTCTTGCTCCAGAGGAGTCTCTCAATAAATCCTGGAGTGATTGATCAATTTAGCTAAGGACCAGAGATGATGTCCTCAATTCAATGAACAATCAGAATGCTCGGGGGCTGAAGCCAAAAATTTTATGTCAGCAAACTAGGAAGGTCTTGTCTTCATTTTGTACTGAAGTATAGCAGGAGGAGAGCCAACCAGTCTCTAAAACAGCAAATTGGATGGTGCAGTGCAAGAAAGCCTCAATCCAAGAACCTGACAGTCAACGCGAGTGTGGGAGTGCTTGGGACAGCTATGGCTACTCAGCCAGTCCAGGTGCGTCTCTATGAGGACCTGGGGTGAGACTCAGGGGTCTTTCGAAGTGAATCTTCCTGAATAGGTAGTGGGTCCTCACTCCCCTCCCTGGAAACAGATGAGATTGTGGACAAGGAAGAGTGGTGTTTTGGTTTATCTTTATCTTCTTTGTTTTGGAAAAGAGAATGTCATTCTCTCTTTTCTCTCTATAACTTTTGGAAAGAGCCACATGGGAGGACGACTGTGCTTGGGCAGTATGGTTTGTAACCCATCAGAAACTGAGGCTGGAAGTCCAATATCATTAGCCTGTGTAGCTTCAAAGTTAGAACCCATCCTCCAACACAGCTTTATTGACAATATATGCCTATGCAACATCTTAATCTCACAGGGAAAATGGTGGGAGTGTCTCTAAAATTTCAAATGAAAATTAATCTGTTGGATTGAGCAATGTGGTAAATATTGCTGGAGAGGACACTACACACCACACATATACACCACATACACATAACACACACAACACACATACATACACACACAACACTACACATACCACACTCACACATACACACCACATGCACATACGCACAACACACACATACACACACAACACACATACATGCACGCACAATACCACACATATACATACAACACCACACATACCACCCTCACACATACACACACAGATACACACACATACCACACACACACACACACACACACACACACACACACACACACACACACACACGCACACCACACATACACACACACTGTTGTGGAATATTTTTTACACTGTGTGAATATATGTCACCGTGATTGTTTTAATAAAACGCTAAATGGCCAACAGCTAGGCAGAATTTTCAGGGCAGAAAGAATTCTGGGGAGAAGAAGATGGAGTTGCGAGGAGATGCAGAGGAAGCAGGGCATGGAGGAGATGAAGTACCAAGCCGTGAGCCACACGGCAGTGCAGACACTAGTAGAAATTGACTGATTTAAGCTATAGAAGTCTCCATGTTGTGATTTGGGAACTGGCTGGTGGTATAAAGACTCACTGCACATATAAATGAGATTAGAATTGGGGGACAAAAGAATGTCTTGAAATACCAAGTGTGTTAGCATTCTCTAGAGAAACAAAACAGATAGAATCAGTATGTACAAAGGGCATTTATTAGAATGGCGTATAGGTTGTGGTCCAGCTAGTTCAACAATGACTGACTGCCAATGGAAAGTTAAAAAATCCAGTAGTTGCTCAGTCGAGTCAGTCCACGAGACTGGTTGTCTAAGCGGGCCTTCAGCATATGTGGAATCCCAAAAATGTAGTTCTCATGCCAGTAAGGAGTAGATTTGCCAGTGACAACAAGGACAAGCAGGCAAAAGGCAAGAACTTCTTTCTTCCGAGTCCTATATACAGGCTGCCACCAGAAGGTGTGGCTCAGATTAAAGGTGGATCCTCCTACTTCAGATGATTAGATCAAGAAAAATTTCCTTATCCATACCTAGCAGCTTAGATTTTGGTTAATCCCAGATGGAGTCATGTTGACACCCAAGAATAGCTATCACACCAAGTGAAAGCTTTATGACTTTGTTTATCAAAATTTGCACCATTATGTAGGGCAAGGTATAATCCATGATTTCAGATCCAACCTGATGTGTCTTGAGTCTTCATTTGTCAAATGGGAAAAAGATGCCTGACGAAATAGAGTTGCTGTAACATAGTGGAGATCTTCTCTTTTGAATATATGTTGCGTATAGATATATGGATGGATGAAAGACAGACAGACAGGCAGGCAGGCAGATGACAGATAATGAGACATGGATATATGAATAGACAGACAGTTTTTAGACCATATATACTGCATACACGGAAAATACAGTCTAATAGTAAACTTATTTCTAAAACTCACTGCCATTTGTTTGGAGCTAAGTATGCTTATGCCTCTGATGTGGTAAATGGAGTTGTAAGTGTCCTCTTATGAAATATGTTTCCCCGGTTTTTCAGTACTAACAAGAGTTTAGATTTACCCTTTTTTGCCTTATGATAGTGAGATTGCTAGCATAAATGAAAATAGGAGTTTTGTTTTAGAAGGAAGCTTATGCATTTATGTGATAAGAAATATTAGTGATAAGAGTCAAGTATCCAGGTTTGTGTGTTACCAGCATTCAGTATGAGAACTTTACACATGCTGCTAATTTTTCACGACAATTGTCTAGCCATCTCTTAGGAAATTGGTTTGCCAATTTTGATGATCTGATGGCACAGCTGTGAATGGCCATCGTTGCAGTAAATTCAACATGTGTGGATGCAGGATTGGCTGCTGGATTGTCATCATGGTTCCTGTTGCCATGGATCATCTGAAAGAGTGGGTAGGAATGGGAGCCATGGCTGTCCTCTTATTGCTTATCTCCTTTGTGGGCCTGTGGTGCCTTTGCAAGATGAGGTTTGCTCAGAAGCAGTATGCAGCTATGGTTGTCCAGGCATTTACAGCCATGAGGAAGGGCAGTCCCCCCAAGCATGGCTCACGGTCATGAGCAAGAATCGATCCTTCACGCTCAGGTTGTATGGCTTAGCACTGCACTCCATGTTAGCTCTGGAAGCGAGCAACTCCGAGAAGGACAAGTCTGGTTGCATGTGGGTTGGTTTCCGAGGCCCCACCTCTAGGAAAAAGATACCGGACAGGTGTGGCACTGACTTTGCTGACTACCAGGATTCAGGGTCACTACAATGTCCACTGCTTTACTGGAGACCAGACCACTACCCTTGCATGTTGTGTTATTAAAACAAAAAGGGAAAACCGTAGAGAGCTCCGAAGTGCAGCACCTTAAAGATGGTGATGGCTTCTGCCTTCCACCTTCCCATGGTGAGTGCTCTCTGTCATAAACAAGTCCTTATTTGGCTAAGGCTGTTCAGCTTGTTTGCTTCCGCATAGGAGCAGCCTATCTGCAGGGTCCACGTAGCTCACTGGGATTGGTCAGCGCAAGGGGATTTAAACTGTGCGGGAAAACTCTGGGAGAGAAGAAGCTTTAAGGATCCTGAATTAACTGCTTGAAAAAGATCTTCCCAGAGTTGCGTCTTCCTTGCTGGTCGAGGTTGGGCGTGACAGTCCATGATACAGAATGAGCTGATTACCCCAGTATTGGAGACTAGACAGCAAGAAATGCACAAAACGTCCCTGCTCTTGTTGAGAAATCATTGCTCTTTTGGGGAGTGGAGCAAACAATGCTGAACATTTAAGAATATTTAAGAAATAGGAAGACTGGACACTGGGACAGGTGAAAGCAATAGGAAACACCTACAGGACTATCTAAAGTGGGGGAGGAAGACCCTCTGGAGAGAGCCCCTCAGACACAGACTGAAACCATGATGATGGCACGGCATAGCTGGACAGGGTCAGAGCAGGATTCTTTGAGGTTTCATTCTTTCAGTTGTAGTGATACATAGGATGCCAATTCTGAAAGCACTGGGTTGGCTCACAGGGGACTACCAATGACTTCCTGCCAGATTCCAGATTTCCCGAACTGAAAAAAAACACATGGCCTCTTGCTCAGCTAGGTCTAAAGAGTAGGAATGACACAATGCACAGCTTACAAGAGAGCTCCTAATATCTTTGTTTGGAGTTGGCACATTCAGTGCTGGCACTTGGGGAATTTTCCACTTGACACGTTTGCCTTGGTTTGAGAATAAAGTTTAAGTGTGTCTGACAAAGATGGGGAAAGACAGAAAGAGAGATGATGTAGGAACCACGAGAACTGTGGTTCAGAATAACTTTTAACCAAAGTTTACTTCCTAGTTCTGTGACATGAAGGGTTTTAACTGATCAATAGTTCCCTGCCACTGCTTTTCTTGGTGCTCAGGCTGTCACACGAAGTCTGTGGCCATGGTAATGTTTCTAAAGGAAGAAAAACTACACAGGAAAATTAGAAGTTCAATTAAAAAGTGTGAGATGGCCAATCCATTTTATGAGTGTGGCATAGCCTGTCAGATATTTCCTTGTTAAGAATGGTGGTGGTGGTGGGGAGAGATGGAGAGAGAGAGGGAGAGGGAGACACAGACAGAGAGAGAGAGGGAGAGGGAAAGGGAGATGGAGGGAGGAAGGGAGGGAGGGAGGGAGGGGGGAGGGAGGGAGAGAGAGGGAGGAAGAGGGAGGAAGAGGGAGAGAGAGAGAGAGTTATTCTGGAAAAACAGGAACAATATTTATCAAGGGCAGAGATGCTCAGTGGTTAGGAGGGCTTGCTGCTATTCCAGAGAATTCAGTTCAGTTCCCAGCACCCACATGATGAGACTCATGACTCCTTAACTCTTATCTCCAGAGGATCCAATTTTTTCTTCTGACCTCTTTAAACACCAACACATATGGTATATATTTACATGATATGCTCTTTATAATTTATTTATCATTTTATTATTTATTATGTAATAATAAAAATAAATCTTTTTGATAATTTTTATTTAAATTTTAAACAAGATCGTTTTACAAGTCAATCCACGTTCCCTCACCCTTTCCTCCTCCCTGTCCCCCCCACCAACCCCTAATCTATCCCCGTTCTGCTCCCCAGGAAGGGTGAGGCCTTCCATGGGCAGTCTTTAAAGTCTGTCATATCATTTGGAGTGCTTAGGCCCTCCCCCATGTGTCCAGGCTAAGGTAGTATCCCTCTACATGGAATGGGCTCCCAAAGTTCATTTGTATACTAGGGATAAATTCTAATCCACTACCAGAGGACCCATAGACTTCCCAGTCCTCCTAACTAACACCCACATTCAGGGGATCTGGGTTGGTCCTATGCAGGGTTCCCAGCTATCAGACTGGGATGCATGAGCTCCCATGTGTTCAGGTCAGCTGTTTCTGTGGGTTTCTCCAGCCTGGTCTTGACCCTTTTTCTCATCTCTCCTCCCTTTCTGAACTGGATTCCAGGAGTTCAGCTCAGTATTTAGCAGTGGGTGTCTGCTTCTGCTTCCATCAGCTACTAGATAAAAGCTTTAGGATGGCATATAAGGTAGTCATCAATCTTATCATTGGAGAAGGACATTTAAGGTAGCCTCTCCGCTATTGCTCAGAATGATAGTTGGGGTCATCCTTGGAGATCTCTGGACATTTCCCTAGTACCAGAACTTTCTTTAAATCTACAATGGCTCCCTCGATTATAGTATCTCTTTTCTTGTTCTCCTCTGTTCTTTCCCTGATTCAACTTCCTGCTCCCTCATGCCCACATCTCCTCTCCTCTTCCTTCTAACTTCCCATCCCCCTCCCCCATGCTCCCAATTTGCTTGGGAGATCTTGTCCCTTTTCCCCTTCTCCAGGGAACCACATAAGTCTCTCTTAGGGTCCTCCTTGTTTCCTAGGTTTTCTGGCAGTGTGGATTGTAGGCTGGTAATCTGTTGTTCTATGTTTAAAATTCATATATGAGTGAATATATACTGTGTTTGTGTTTTTGTGACTAGGTTACATCACTCAGAATGGTTTCTTCTAGTTCCATCCATTTGCCTGTGAATTTCAGGATTCCATTTATTTTTTTCTGCTGAGTAGTACTCCACTGTGTAAATGGGCCACATTTCCTCCATCCATTCTTCAGTTGAGGGGCATCTAGGTAGCTTCCAGGTTATTGCTATTACAAATAATGCTGCTATGGACATAGCTGAAGAGATGCCCTTGTAGGAAAGTGCATCTTTTGGGTATATGCCTAAGAGTGGAATTGCTGGATCTTGTGGATCCCATTTTCCTGAGAAACTGCCAAACTGATTTCCAAAGTGGCTGTATAAGTTTGCACTCCCACCAGCAGTGAAGGAGTGTTCCCCTTCCTCCATATCCTCTCCAGTATAAATTGTCTTTGGTGTTTTTGATTTTAGCCATTCTGACGGGAGTAAGATGGTATCTCAGAGTTGTTTTTATTTACATTTCCCTGATGGCTAAGGATGTTGAGTACTTTCTTAAGTGTCTTTCAACCATTTTAGATTCCTCTATTGAGAATTCTCTATTTAGTTCTGTACCCCACTTTTTAATTGGATTATTTGGTGTTTTGGTGACTAGCTTCTTGGGTTTTTCTATATTTTGGAGATGAGCTCTCTGTCAGATGTGCGGTTGGTGAATATCTTTTCCCATTCTGTGGGGTGCTGTTTTGTCTTATTGACTGTGTCCTTGGCTTTACAGAAACTTTCCAATTTCAGGAGGTGCCATTTATTAATTGTTGATCTCAGTGTCTGTGCTACTGGTGTTATATTCAGGAAGCAATCTCTTGTACCAATTCATTCAAGGGTACCTCCCACTTTCTCTCTCTTTGTTTTCAAGACACATTTGCCATTTTAATATCTTTCCTGCTCATTTCCATCAGTCCAATAGGGCTCTACACATGATCAAATACTTCTCTCAGATTGAGCATCCAGTGTTCACATCACATACTATCTCTGGGGTGACACCTGTACTAACTACAGACCCACTAATTAGTAACAAGAAGATACAGAAACCGTTAACCAATCCCACAGTAAAATTCCAAAGGCACAGCCTTGTCCCTGGACACAGAAAAGGAAGCTGGCTGAAGAAACGGAACAGCTAGTCAGGGAGGACCATCACCTACTTGAGGTAACATGGCTGCAGAAAATCCCATCAGAGCAGGGCAGGTGCCTTCCAGGAGGGTTAGTGTGGCTGGATTTATGCTGAGGTCTTTGATCCGTTTGGATGTAAGTTTTGTCCATGGTGATAGATAGGGGTCTACCTGCAGTCTTCTACACACCACCATCCAGTTATTCCAGCACAAGATTTGAAAATGCTTTCTTTTTCCCACTGTATAAATTTAGCTTCTTTTTCAAAAATCAGGTGTTCATAGGTGTGTGGGTTAATATCAGGGTTTCCAATTCAATTCCATAGGTCTACCTGTGATGGGAGATGTTATTCTGTATATATGTTTCTCATACTGGTTAATAAAGCTCTGTGGCCAATGAGATAGCAAGATAGGCGGGGCTAGGAGACTAGGAGAAGGAAATAGGAAGTGGGAAGGTGGGGTCAAGATGTAGCCCGGGGAAGGAGCAGGATGCCTGCCTCACGGCTCCCTGATAAGACAACCACGTGGAAATACTTAGATAAGTAGAAATGGGTTAATAATTAAGGCAGAGCTAGCCCATAAACAATAATGGTAACTGGCCGACAGGATTATATCAAATATAGAGTCTCCTGAGTGTTATTTGGGGCACATGTGGTTGCGGAACCATGGCGGCAGGACCGGAAGGCTGGCTGGGAACAACATGCTGTAACATACCTGTTTATTTTTGTGCCAATACCAAGCTGTTTTCTGGACTATAGCTCTATAATAGAGTTTGAAGTCAGCAATGGTGATGCCTCTGGAAGTTTCTTTATTGTACAAAGTTGTTTTGGCTATCCTGGGTCTTTTGTTTTTCCACATAAAATTGAGTATTGTTCTTTCAAGGTCTATGAAGAATTGTGCTGGTATTTTGATGGGGATTGCATTAAATCTTTAGATTGCTTTTGGCAAGATTGCCATTTTTTCTATGTTTATCCTACCTATCCAAGAGCATGGGAGATCTTTCCATTTTCTGGTATCTTCTTCAATTTCTTTCATTAAAAACTCAATTATATATTATATTATATAGGTCTTTCACTTGTTTAGTGACCCTTCTGCTTCTATTGTGTGGAAGGAACACTTTGAGGAGTACTGTTATTAGCTGTTCTTTGGTTGAATTCTGTACTGAAACCATATGGACCTGGGCTTTTTTTGGTTAGATTTTTGATAACTGCTTCTATTTTATTAGGGGTTATAGGTCTATTTAAATTACTTATCTGTTCTTGTTTTAATTTTGGTAAGTGATAGCTATCCAGAAAATTGTTCATTTCCATTAAATTTTTGAATTTTGTGGAGTACAGCTTTTAAGGGTTGAAAAATGATTTTCCAATCAAATGAACTCAAGAACCAAGCAGGTGTAGCAATCCTAACATCTGACAAATTAGACTTTAAACTAAAATCAATCAAAAGAGATGAAGAAGGTAATTTCTTATTCATTACAGGAGAAATCTATCAAGATGAAGTCTCAATTCTGAACATCTATTCCCCAAATACAAATACACCCACATTCATAAAAGAAAGATTACTAAAACTCAAATCACACATAAAACCTCATACACTTATAGTGGGAGATTTCAACACCCTATTCTCAACACCAGACAGGTGTATCAGACAGAAACTTAACAAAGAAACAAAAGAACTAACAGAAGTTATGACCCCATTGGGTTTAACAGACATTTATAGAATATTCCATCCAAACACAAAAGAACATACTTTCTCATCTGTGCCACATGGAACTTTCTCTGAAATCAACCACATACTTGGCAGTATAGCAAACCTCAATAAAGACAAAAAAAATGGAATAACCCTCTGTATCTTATCAGATCACCATGCTTTAAAGTTAGAATTCAACAAGAATGCAAAGTGCAGAAACCCTACAAACACATGGAAGTCAAACAATGAGCAATTGCAGCATCCCTGGGTCAAGGAAGAAATAAAGAAAGAAATTAAAGACTTCCCAGAATTCAGTGAGAATGAACACAACATACCCAAACTTATGGGACACTTTGAAAACAGTACTAAGAGGAGAGGTCATAGCTCTAAGTGCCCATATGAAGAAACTGGAGGCTAGTCACATTCGAGAATTAGTAGCACAATTGAAAGTTCTAGAAAAAAATGAAGCAAACTCACCCCGGAGTGGTAGATGCCAGGAAATGATCCAATTGAGGGCTGAAGTCAATAAAGTAGAAACTAGGAAACAATACAAAGAATCAATGTAACAAGAGTTGGGTTTTCGAGAAAATCAATAAGATAAATAAACCTTTATCCAAACTAACTAAAAGGCAGAGAGAGCACATGCAAATCAAAAAAATCAGATATGGAAAGAGGGACATAACAACAGACACTGAGGAAATCCAGAGAATGTTCAGGTCATATTTTGAAAACCTGTACTCCAAGAAAAATAAATCTTTATGAAGAATATTAGATAACTAACCCGTGTGCTCTTCCCTGGTGATGACCCTGTCTCCTACCCTCAGCAATCCTTAATTGTCTATAATTCCTTATATAGAGTTGAGACTTTATGAGTTTTTTCCAATTAACAATGACTTGTCTATTCATGCAAGTTACATTATACAGACTGATGAGGTTATATTTATGTAGTTAGAAATACACATAGACACATACACATACACATATAAGTAATAACAATGAAGGAAAAAGATGCCATGAATCTGAAGTAAAGCAAGAGGTGAGTTACATGGAAGGTTTGGAGGAAGCAAAAGGAAAGGGAAAGTGTAATTATACTATAATCTCAAAAAGTAAAAATAATAATAATAAACAGAGACTCTAAAGGAATTGTGTCAACATAATAGAATACAAATTGAGTGGTATCAATATTTTTGTGTACCTTTGATCAAAGCAAAATCAGATGCGAAAATACCAGAAAAGCCAAATCAAATACATGTACAGATACATTATAAGCAATGAAAACCTTAGTAGAACCAACCATTGGGCTTTTAAGATCTTTGCTGAAGAGTGGAACTAATTTAAAATAAAGTTGTCATGTCAAGAAAGAAAGAAATGTGGAGATGGAGGGGAGGGAAGGAGGCAGAAAGGGAGGAAGGGAGGGAGGGAGGGAGGGAGGAGGGAGGAAGGAAAGGAGGGAGGGAGGGAAGGAGGGAGGGAAGGAGGAAGGGAGGGAGGGAAGGAGACAGAGAGGGAAGGAGGGAGGGAAGAAAGGAGGGAGGAAGGGAGGGAGGAGAAGGAAATGAGCAGAGAAATCAAGAGAAGAAATAAGAAGGTAAGAGAATGCATCAACCAAATAACAAAGTTTTAAGTATATACTAAAATTATTCAAATAACAAAACAAAGAAAGCCACCTCCATGCAAACTATAAAATGTAATAGAGATAAGCTACAGCACCTCCTGGGCTGGAAGACCTATGTATGTGAATACACAGGGATGTTCTGGAGTGACGCTTATGTTTCAATGCTGTTATTCTTTCTAATCTTGTATTGCCGTTCATTTATAAATGTCCTAGAGAACATTTATAAAGTGTTCCAGAGAAGAAAAACAGCACATTTATTTTTACTATTTGTTAGTAGGTTCTTTTTCTTACTGCTACTTAGAATTAAGTTTGCATTATTTTTAAAGGTTAAAATTTCGTTTGGCATTGAAATAGACTCCGACTGTCTTAGTCATTAGTTGGGAAGCCCTGCCAGACTCAATTTATTTATCTTTTCAAAACAAGTCATTCCTGTCAATGTAAGAATACAAACACAAATGAGACACAAATCCTAATCTTACTGAGAAATCTTTTAAAACTGCCCTAGGGTTTTGGCTGAGATATGCTGCCAGATGGAATTTGCACAAGGAAATAACCTGAGAAAAGGTAAAATGTTTCTTCCTGCAGTTAGTTTTGAAGGCTCTGACAGAGGACTCAGGAACTCAACAGAGAAATGGTTAGAGGTTGGTAGCAGCCAAGAGGTGAGGCTAACCGTACGCCAGATGCTAGCCTGGAGACCCCCATATCATCACCAGCAGGGACTGCCCTCTAAGCCAAGCCCTCAGGAAAAAAACCACAGAAGAACATGCATTGTGGATGAACCAGTCCACTCTAAGAATGCTGTTTCATATGGTCACATTGTGCTTTTCCCTAATGCAATACTGGCCATACTAGCACAATGTCCACGGGTGGTTTTCTCTTGCCAAGATATTGTTTACACTGGTCACTTGCTTCTCCGGGACTATTTAATGACCATGTCTGTTATTAGCCTCATAAAACCACCATCACTATGCCACCTTCCAAATGAGCTAACAACGTCCCCTCTCTCCTTTCTATATCCACTAAATATTGATTATCTGTTGTCTAAAATCAAGGAGATGGCTGGCCCAGGAGGATTTGAAGACTAAACAAGCTATCACAGAGCCCTAGGAAGAGGCTTGGCTGGAAGGTTCCAAAGTAGCCTGCCCCCAAACAGGTGGAAGGTTTTGTCTGGAGAAATAAATGTGCCACCTATTTGCTTCAAACAGAACCATTTTCTCAATGCAAAATAGGAACAATATTGGATGCCATCCATGGGATTTTTATCATGTGAAGATCAGAGAGATGATGAAAGTGAAAATCTCACCAGTATCAGCACTTAGTGGATGGCAGTTTCCAACTTTCCACTTGCACACCAAAGTTTAGAGAGGAAACTGGGTCTCACACGCTCATACGGCTGGTAAGAGGTTGCCTCCAGCTCGAATCAAGTTCTGTTGTCTGAGCTCATCTCCCCCTCTCCTACGCCTCATTCCCTCCATTGAGCTGAGAACAGGAGTCACTTGATATTGTCAATGTATTTGCTCTCCTTTGTGACTAGACATAGAAACGAGGTCATTTGAAGCCCATGGGTTCTCAAGGCAATGACCCATCCAATTGTTCTCGAATGAGAGGAACTGAGAGAGATGGGGCTGAGTGTAGTGAGGACAAGGGCAAGGCCAAAGGTTTGACTTGTGGACTCAGAGTCTCTACCAGTTAGCTTGGAGATAGCACTTGACATCTCTATGACTCATCTTTAAAATAATTTTATGTAAAGTAGGGTGATAACAAAGTACATGCTTTATGGTTGGGAAAACTTGAGGTCTATGTGAGGCCCTTAGCAAAATGCCTGGTGTTTAGGAATAGCTCAGTGGATGTTATTTTCCTCTTATTGTTTGAGAACTTAATAGATGCCTATTGTGCATTTTGATCACATCTCCTCCTCTTCCTTTCCCTCCCTACCATTTTCCTATCACTATTGCCTCCAAACCTTGTATGCTCTTATTTTAAACCAACAAAGTTCACTCTCTACTCCCTGTATGTTCATGCATGTAAAACCATCTACTAGGGCCACATTCCTTGAAAAAAAAAAAAAGAAAAGAATCCCCAGCCACAAGCCATTATCAAGTGCCAATATTTCCTTAGCTAGCAGTGGACATTCATGGGCCCCTATACCGTCAATGCTGAGATTTGGAGCCGGCTTACCTTGTGCAAGCAGTCACAGCTGCTATGAATTTGTGTGTGCAACGGTGCTGCTGTGTCTGGATAATAACAATTCTCTGCATTCATGCCCCACCCTTAGTTCTTACAGCCTTCCTGTCATTTCTTCTGTTATAAGTTCTCTCCTTGTGGACATGATGAATGATAGAGCTGCCCCATTTGTATTCAGGAATTCCACAGTCTCTATATTTTTCGCACAGTAGTGAGTCTGTGCACCGTCTACGGTAAAAAAAAAAAAAAAAAAAAAAAAAAAGCTCTGATGATGCTTGAGAAATGCATTAGTCTATGTGTATGAAGTCAAGAATTAAGGGATAGTTTATTACTATGTCTATTTACTATAGTATTATATTTCCCCCTAGAATCTAAGACCTAACCAGCCTATTTTTCATTTTTTTTTCTGTAACATATCAATGTATGATTTTTATTTTTGGAGTGACCTGGGCTTTAAAGCCAACCAGAAAGTGATTGACTACCCTCAAGATATCTGTTCTGCTATTACAGCAGTGACTGAGTAGACTTATCGTGCCAGAATAGTGATTATTATAGCTGACAGAGTTCACGGATGGGTGAGAACGTTGATTTCTTCTCAGGGTTGTACATAGCACCTTCCAGAACTGTGAAAGTTAGTGAGCAAGGGTGAAGCTTCCAGGCAGTGCTAGTTTAGCTTAACTATGTTTGTGATTCACATATGTGGTATCTTTGGAAACAGGGCTTTCTGTCAAGTTCTAGAGAGTAACCCAAAAGCAATGGCAATACCCTACAATATTTGGGATGCCTATTGAACAACTCAAAAAGAGGTAAACCATACCTGGCTCTGGACTTTCTGTCTGAATGCCTATGATGTCGGGGGAAACACTGTGCGCACTGGAAAGCACTCCATTGAATTCCATCTGTATGGGTACATACTTTAGGAAGCCTCTAAAGCAGTAGATTTCCATATACATTTCAGAGGTCTTTAGTGTCCATCACACATCTCCTCTATCTTTCCCTTCCATCCCATGTCACTTAACCCTTCCTGTTCTATTCTCCATTCCTCCCCTTCATGCCACTACTCTCCTGCTTTCTACGGGTGGATACTCTAAACACATGTCTAAAGAGCCATACAGCATCCATATATGAAAGGAAATATGTAGACTTTGTCTCCCTGGGCCTCGGTTATCTCACTCAGAATGATTATGCTTCAACTTACAGGCACAGGAAAGTACTTTGTGGTAGGTAATACAGGCATTAAGACCGACAACTGATACATGGGACATTACAAAACTAAAAAGCTTCGAAATGAGGGTATAGTGTGCAGAATGGGAAAAATATTTGCTGGCAGACAGGTGATTCTGGAATATACAAACAACAAAAATCCTAAATATTAAGAAAACAAGCATTCTAATTAAAATTTGGGGCATGTAATTAAATGGAGTTCTTAAAAGAAGAAATATAAATGGCTAATGATTTTTTTAATGTTAATACTTTAGTCATTGGGAAATGCAAATTAAATTACTCTGAGATTTCATCTTACCTTAGGCATAACAGCTAAGATCTACAAAACATATTATGATAAATGCCGGCCTGAATTTGGAGAGATGGGAACACTTAGTTCACTGTAGGTAGGTAGGGTATCTACGTCAGTGTGGTAGGTCCCTAAAAGCTGGAACACATCTGCCATGTGACCCAGGGTTGCCACTTGTAGGCAATGTTCCCGAAAGACAGTGTCACATGCTCATCAATGCTCATCACACTCCTCACAATTCACAGAAAAAGGGAACAGCTTAGATGCCCATCACCTGACACATACATAATCAAAGTGTGGTGCATTTACAAAATAAAGCATTATTCAGCTATTAAAACATGAAGTCATGAAGCCTTTGTGTGAATGTGTGGAGCTGGAAGTAATCATTCTGAATGAAATAGCCCAGACCTACAATGCTCCTCTGTTTATGTCAATGCTATGAAACATGTTCTAGCTGTGCAATGAGGCTGGTGTTTGAACGCAATCATATGAGAAAAATCAAGATTCAGGATTTGGGATCCCCTTATCTGTGTGTGCTGTCCCTTCATTTACACCATACTCATGATTGTGTCTGATTAATTAACCCAAATTTCCAATCCCATCATTTCTGTGACTGAAGAAAATAGGTGAAGGACAGCTCTTTTGTCTGGAAGAGCTGTTGTCATTTCTACACCAACACACAGAGTCAAATAATAAGTAAATAGATGGTCTGAGTGAGGGACACACAGGTCTCAGAAGGAGTGTGGCAAGAGGGAGGGATCATCATCGTAGCTGTGGGGGCTTGAATGAGAACAGCCCACACAGGCTCATATGCTTGAATGCTTTGTCTCTAGTGATGGAACTGCTTAAGAAGGATTAGGAGTTATTGTTTTTTGGAGGAAGCAGACTTACAGGTTTTAAAGTCCATGCCTTTCCCAATTATCCCTCATCTACTGCTCTAGTGCCATGCCGGCCCACCTTCTGCCATGATTACCATCACGATGGTCATGGAATTTAACCCTCTGGAACTGTAAGCCCCAAATAAACTCTTTCTTGTATAAATTTCTTTGGTCATGGTGTTTTGTCTCAGATTATAAAAGTAACCAAGACACACACACACACACACACACACACACACACACACTCAAACACACAGAAACAGACACAAACATACATGCACACACAGATGCCTTTCTCTACACATACATATATACATATTCATACACACATTTAAACATGCATACATACTCATACACTAACATATACACACACAAAAACACACATGTGAAAATACACTTATATACATCTTATATACATATGAACACTATGTATTTATAAACACTCATAAACATGCACTAATACATATATATAAACACAATATACATGCAATAATGCATATACGTAAACACAAGTTCACATATAGGACATAATCACATACATGTACACACACATACAAGTACCTTTACAAGCATGAACATCTAAAATTAAATGCATACACTTACTCTCACATGTACTTACTACTCATATAGATGTGCATACATGTGAACACACACAAACACTCTCACATGCATACACATTGCAAGTATCCACACACAATCACCACCACATATACACATTTCACTAACATGTCAACACTCCTAAGACAGTAACATATAAATGCACACACACATGTGCACATATATACACACAAAGTCAACCTATGCATATTCACACACACTCACACATTACCACACATACAAATCCTGAAAAACACATACATATACTCACTTCAGAGGCATGCATGCCCTATATACAAAGGATTGTATACACAACTACGCACATTTACACACTAACACACATACACAAGCTTACACACATGCTGAACCATGCCTACAAATATACTGATGGGAGATGTTATTCTGTATATATGTTTCTCATACTGGTTAATTAATAAAGCACTGTGGCCAATAAGAAACAAGATAGGCAGGGCTAGGAGACGACAAGGAGGAAAGAGGAAGTGGTAAGGAGTCAAGATGTAGACCAGGGAGGAAGGAAGACGCCAGCCGCTGCTCCCCGATAAGATGACCACGTGGAAATACTTAGATAAGTAGAAATGGATTAATAATTAAGACAGAACTGGACCATAAACAATAATGGTAACTGGCCAACAGGATTGTATCAAATACAGAGTCTCTGAGTGTTATTTGGGGTTCACGTGGCAGCGGGACCATGGCGGCATGACCGGCGGCAGCCAGCGGGAAAAACCTGCTGTAACAATATACATTCACATACTCAAGAACATTTACAAATACAAATGCACAAATTCGCACACAGCGAATTTACATATGTACATATAAATTCAGACACACACATGCACATATAAACAATCATGCACACACACAAACACAAATAAAAATACATGAATACAGAAGCACAGTAACTCACATGTAACACACATGCACACACATTGACATAATCACATGTATGCACAAATTCACATAATTCACATATATTCATATACTCTGACACACATCTATACACATATGTGCATTCTTCCACTAAAACATAAGTACACATATGCACATGAATCCTCAAATATATACACACACTTTCACTCAAATGCATTAAACACTTGTACAGGCACATACATTATTACACAGAGACATACATGTATACACTCACAAAGTACACAAACATACTAGTATATACATGCAAAAAGTTGCACACATACAAACATACATGCACATATCCACATGAATAAATTTATATGCACAAATACACTCCTATGCACAACACTTGTATGGACATGCATACACATAAATATTTATAGAGGCACAGCTCTACATTCAGACACCCAGTTACACATATACACACATGGATACTCTCACACATGCTTCCCATACACATACATATACACGCATGCATACATACACATGTGCATACTTGTGCCCACTTGTACATATATGCACTCATGCATTCACACACCAACATACACATCCACATACAAACATGCACACGTTTGCACACATACCTGAGAAGAGTATAGTCTGACAAGGCAAAGGATTGTGGGAACCAAGGTGAGAATCAGAATGTGACAGAAAGCCAAGGATGAAACATGCTCCATACGTCCTCCAGCTCCCATCACTTCTGGACCTGTCTCCATCTATTCCTCTTTCAAAATCCTCAAAGCACTGGTTATGCTTGCTGAATTTCTTCCGTCCTCTCCAAGACATCCTTTCCACTGTGTCCTGGCACGTACCCCCACTGCTCCCCAAACTTCCTCTGATGATACTGTTGTCACAGCTATTTTATTTGGCCATTTGACGGCACCCTTCATAGGTAATTCTTTCCTCACCATCAACTCCCCTTCTTTCCATAGCAACTTGGTCTTCTGAGTTACCGAAGACTGTCTCCCTTCCCTGTTGTCTCCTTTGAAAATGTTTCCGTCTTTGGAATTATTAAATATTTAAGCTCCATCCTTTAGAGTCAATTCCTTAAGACTCAGCCCTAGACTCTCTTCCCCCACTTCCCATTCTCACCCTGGTAATCTTGCTTATGGTCTTAATTATCAACTCTGTCCACTGGCACTAACAACTATTTCTAATGCAGCCTTTTCTTCTAAGACACACACATGCACACACACACACACACTAAACATTTTCATTTCAGACTCAGAAGTGCTTACAATTTTAAAACGGTTTGAAAATGATTTTCATGACCACACCTGCTATTCCCTGTGCCATCAAATGCCTTGGAATTAAACCAACTATGCAAACAGAAACTGGAAACTTGTCTTTAGCCCTCCACACCATCCCATCATCAACCACTCTTGGACTTACTTCCTAATGCCTGTTGAATTAATTATCGTGACTCTGTCCCTGCTATTAATAATCTAGTGCCTAAACATATCTAAATATCTGCTGCATTAATTTCTTTGCTTTCTCATGCTCTTTGTATTAATCTGTTCCCCCTGTATGCTGCTAAAATACTACTTTTCAGATTACAGGAAGTAGTTTGGAAAGAACGACACCCAAATTCCCAAATATTATTTATAAATGTTTGTTTTCATTTAAATGGGCTTGATTATAACTGGTTAATGACACAAGCAATCTTTTTAAAGGTAAAAAGGGAATTATGGTATAGATATGAATACTTTGCTTTGAAATGTATTTTCTTTTATTGATACAATTTAAGGTCAATTTTGTGATATGTATATTTCTCCTCTTGTTTAGGCATTATGTTTATATAGCTCATTGGAAAATGTAATGTATAATTTAGTACAGATTAGAGAGTTACCTATGATAGTCAAACTTGGAGTTAAGTTAGTTAGGATTTCTAGATATACAGAGATGTATTTGAGATGGCTAGGCATTCTTCAAACCTTTCAAAGACCTACAGAATATGGCATTTAAAATGGTTTAGGGTTTTTCTTGACAGTGAGGCACAACTGCTCCTGGTAACACCACCTGCATCAAAAAGGAAGATGGACATTGAAGAAACTCGTTATGAAGTTTGCTTCTAATATGGCAAGACAAGCCATTTGGGCAAGGTACTGCTCTTCTGGACTGTTTGAATTTATGTTGTAGAAACTGGACATGCAGGACCCACAAAAAGGTGACTGCTGATTCAAGATGGACATTGCTACAGGATTCCTGCTTCATGGAAGAGGCTGCCAAACAGCCAGGCAGTCTACAGGACACAGAGAAAAGTTTCCTGCCTTGTTGAGGAGTCTGGAGACACACTATGGCCTATGGGCTGAAGATGGAACATTACAGAAGAACTTTGGGTGACCGACCAGGCAATGAATTGTCCCTGTCATTTCTAGAGTTTATATATTATCCTTCTGTGGTCTTTGAAGGAGTTGAAGACAGATAGTTATGATTATAGTTTTTCTTAGTTAGAATTAAAAATAAGTTACATATAGGTCTTTAGACTGACAAAGATAGGATAGATGATATTTTCTTTAAGTCTTACAAAATGTTAATGGACTAAATATTGTTAACTGTGATTCTTATTTGATAACTGTTGTATGGTATATTTTGCTATGTTAAGGTTAAACCCCTTCTTTTACTTTAGACAGAAAAGAGGAGATGATGGGAGATGTTATTCTGTATATATGTTTCTCATACTGGTTAATAAAGCACTGTGGCCAATAGAAAACTAGATAGGCGGGGCTAGGAGACTAGGAGGAGGAAAGAGGAAGTAGAAGGCGGAGTCAAGATGTAGCCGGGGAAGGAGCAGGAAGCCTGCCGCTCGGCTCCCCGATAAGACGACCACGTGGAAATACTTAGATAAGTAGAAATGGGTTAATAATTATGGCAGAGCTAGCCCATAAACAATAATGGTAATTGGCCAACAGGATTGTATCAAATACAGAGTCTCTGAGTGTTATTTGGGGCTGGCGCGGCTGTGGGCCCATGTGGCGGCAGGACCGGGAGGCCGGCGGAGAGACCTGCTGTAACAAGATTATACCTTGACTGCATGAGATATGCAGCCTTTCCCCCTCTACTTGTCCACTGCATGTACCATATGTGTCCCAGAAGATTCTACACAATAGTGTACAAGTTCATTGCTTCATATTTTACGTATTTGTGATCCCTGTATCTTGGTATCCATGGTGTCCCATGCTCTCCCCTTTGTCTGAAACAGTTCTTTATTGATAGATATTCACCCAACCCCCCATAGCCAGCTCTTTACATTTTACACAGCAGAAACAAGCAGCTCCTGCAAAGTGCCTCCATAGAATTGCCACACACGACTTCTTCAGAGCCCTCACTAAGTTTAGCATCCTATGTTTTTAACAGTTATTAACTCTATCTTCCTCTACCAGGTACTGAGACTACACTTGCTTTAACTGCTACTTTATCCCCAGTCTGTGGCCCACAATTTGGCATATGGCAGAGATTGAATTGATTCTGTTGAGTGAAAGTAATTCAAGAAAGAATGACTAGAAGTCCTGTGACTATAGCTAAGCCAGTCAGCTTGTTTGCTTGTAGGAGAGTCCTAGACTCCTAACCCCCACCCCAGGATTAACTGGACAGTTAGAGAAAAAAATAATTCTTCCTGGGAGGCAGAACAAAGCAGTGGTGCTGCTCTTGTTTCCAGGGAGAAAACCCACTATTCTTGCTGACACAGCCAGGTAAGATGGGTAGGCATCTGATGGGGAATTAGGAAGAGTAGTTAGGAGGCAATGCGGGCAGAATTGCAGACAGTTGGGTGAAGCATGGGAGGAAAGCAAGAAGCAATGGACATGGTATCTGGGGAATCTCTAAACAGGAGGCTTTCCCACAGGGATGCTTTTCTCCACACAGATAACAAGTGCAACATCTTCTCCTGTTTGTCTGACCTTGTCTGTGCTGGTTCCAGAAGCCTAAGACTTAGCTCCCTGCAGTATGTCTGTCCTCCAGTCTTTGTCTTACTTTGATTTGTTGTGTTTTTTGGGGGGAGGGTTGTTTGTTTGTTTGTTGGTTTTCATACAGATGGAGCCCCACTCTTAAAGACAGGAGATAATTGAAAATAGCCTACGAGGGCTTGTGTCCTTTCCCTGCCTGGAAGAACAACACGCACTCTGTCTTGTGATGTGCAAGTCACAGTGTTTGCTTCTGGCACAGTAGCTCCTGGGGAGGCAGGCGTGGGAACTCAAGCAACTTAGCAAACAGTTGCTAAGAATGGGGAGGAACTCATGGAAGGAGCCAGAACTCAGGGTCTGCTACACTGGTCCCACCCAGATGCCGCCACGCCTCCTTGTGACTCAGGCAGCTGCCTTGTCTCTTCCACAGCTCCACATTGTCCTTTGAACAGGAAGTTGATGGTGATTTTTATAAATAAACATGCGCTCTGGATAGCCCATGATTTTATATAGAAAGGGAACACTGCGGAAGATATTATTCCATAATGGGGCAGAATGCAATTTCAGTATCTTTGGGGATATGAAATGTCAAGGGATATTGGATAAATCCTACAGTGCTTTTATCATTTCCAGGAACATCCTTGGAAAATCAGCACCAATCCCTATGTGATGTCCAGCCCCATGCTTCCATGGTCATGAATATGTATTTAAATGCTAAGAGAATGAATGGCAGTGTGGCTTAGGCAGATGATGTCATGGGATAAACACTGGAAGTCTTCCTGTAGCATCAATTATAGCTAATGAAATATAGTTTGAAGTGCTTTTCTTAAACTACATTGAGTATACATAGATTGAAGAATAGAATATGAAATTCCCATTTCTTCTTAGAATAAAGACTTCAGGAAAAAAATTAAGAGAATTGGAGAATTGCTGAATGATATTCCAGCCTTCCACATGTATGAATTTATTCTCTTTCCCTATTGGGGTGTATTGTGGGAACACTTAGTGGTAAGAATCTGAAGACTATAAAGGGGCTCATTAGAGATGAGAAATACATCGTCTGAGGAAGGAATGAAGCAGGTTTGACCCTTCTAAATCACTGCTCTCTTGGTATTTCTTCCAAAGGAATTGAGAAAGTACTAGAGCAAGACAGTCAATTGTTTTAAGTAATCTAAAAGCTAAGGTTTAATGTTTCTGGGCAACTTCATGGCAAATAGTCAAAAAATGGTTTCCTGGCCCCTAGATCAACATTGATGAGGACAGAAAATACAGAGATACCTGGGACCTTTTCTCTTGTCCTATAGCACTTAGATTCAAGTCATGTGATTAGTCTACTTATGAAACATTGAAGACAATAGATTATCTGCTATGTGAGCAACCCTTAAGACAGAACATGCAGAGGAAGGGCACAAGGGAGGGAAGACCCCGTTCTCTATTCCAAGCTCTGACACCAACATGGTACAGAGAACTTATTTAGCTTCTCCTAGTTGCTGCATCTTTAAACTGAGGTATAGGATTCAGTATTTCCGAATCTCAGAATCAAAAAGGCCCTAATGTAATTCAGTCCAGTCCTTCCCTGATATAATTGCTTGTTTCTTTGAACATTTCCAGAACTCAGAAGAGTTTGATATCTCTTCGTGTCATTTTTGGGTGAAAAAAAAATGACATTGTTTATCATGACAATGACTAATGCCATGCATCTTGTTTAGGAGTAGGAGTCAGGAGACTTGAGTTTGGACTCCAGATTACATAACCAACTTTGTACATTAATTTTGTGGGCCTAGATGCTTTGGTTCATATCTGCTTTTATGTTTTATTGGTTTGAAATAAATGCATTGCACTCAAAGAGGCATAAATTCACAATTTGGAATGTTAGGGCATGCTAACATGAAAGCTGATGCTAGTGGGTGACAGATCTTGCAGCTTCATTTATGAAAACTGGTTGTTGAAGGGCAGAAGTCTCTAGAACTTACACTGTTACCCATTGATCTCCAAGTAGAGATTCCCTGGTCCTGTGGGCTTCCATGTATACCCATTCCCCCTGAGATGTTCACCAGCAAAGAACAGACTCTAGATTTGAACTTTGACCACACAGTGTCTCTGTCCCACTGGATACAGGCAACTTAAGGATTCAACACTAATTAGAGTCATACCAGGAAGAAACAGGGAACAAGAACTAGGGCCTCTTTCGGGAACCCAGGTTTTCTGTGTTCAACACAGAGGAGACATGAAAGGGTTAAGTAGTGATACCATGGATCAACTTCAAGCTTTTTAGGATGATTTAGAATGGCTGTGTTGTTACCTACTATTGAGCTACCTTGTATCTTGACTTTGTGAGTGCCCGTGCTCACAGACTCTTAGTTTGGCCACATCACTTGCTTTTAACATTTAAAAAGTAACAAAGTTAATGCAAGCAGAAGTTTACAAAATATTTTGTGAGTTTGATTATTTATCTGTTATTTAATTATTTGTTTGGGTTTCTCCCTTACTTCTCTACACATTCCATGATAGCATCCCTGAGCCAGATTGCTGGGTGTGAGTGTCACATATTGAGTAGTGGACTCAATCATCGTAGCCATTCCTGCTGAGGCTATTATCTTCAAACGCAATAACAGACGAAGCCCCAATGGAATCTGGAAAAATACCCATTTGTGCATAGACCAGATGGCTGTGATGTGGACCACATTGTCATTCATAGTTCACAAGTAACAGACAATTATTTTAGACTCCTAACTCTTTGAGTGGCTTACTGTGTAGCAATCATGTGGAAAACCATGAATTTGGAGGTAGTGTCTTGCCGCTGACTGTTCAGTGCGTAGCAGGTCTGCGTGGAGACCAAGACTCAGATGACCAGGTCAGGAATGGCTTTGGCGTGACAGACAGACACAAACACACTTGAGGAGGTTTGTACACTGCTGCAAAGTTTATTTCAAAGTATCAGATTTTTATGTAAAAATAACTGATCTTTGGCCACAGTTTAAAGATAAACATTCTATAAAAATGTCAGCAATTCCTTTTGAAGTATGAGATAGTAAATACATCTAAGCAAGTACATAACTGAGAGCCTCTGTCTATTTTGGCCTGCTTGTGGTCAGCGTATCAGAGATTTGATTTACTGAGTAAAGAGAAGAATCATTGTCTTTGAACATTAAACTTTTAATAGCAATGATTCAAGGGCCCTAAGATACCAAGTTAGAGTTTTGTAGTAATTTCAACAGTATTATTGTTATAGCACAAAACATATCTAGCACCCATTCCAAATAGCCAGCCAAGCAAGCCCCTGCAGGGACCTGGACCACTTTTCCCCAGGAGGCATAACCACGTGTGGTGCGAACCTCTGGACAGGTAGCTATTGAGATTTCTCTCAGCCATTGCTACACTGCCTCCATTGGGGCTGTTGTGGCAGTGTCTTTTATTTAACATATGAGAAATAAAACTGATTCCTTCATGAGTCCACATCTGGTACAAGATTTCCTGGGACATATCATCAAATACCATGAGCCAAATTCAGCTCTCAAAATCTCTGCCTGTACCCATCCACGGCAGACCCTGAGCTCCTTTTGAATTTGTTCTGTCCTATTCCTAAGGACAGAAAGCCGCTCTGATAGGCAGTCACGGAGAAGCAACTGATCTTTACTTGCTCATTATTTCATTTCAAGGTCCTCCTGTGGCCACTTCCAGATTGAGATAGTCAGTTGAAGCATGCTGACTTTCGGAGTCTGCCAAGGTGAGAGCAGTAGTTCTTAGCCTTGAGCAAGCAATAGCAATAGCTCTCCCAAATAGATAGTGTTTCCTGTAAGCATGAACCCATCAACCTCATCTAGAAGCAAGGAGTGCCCAAAGAGGATGGTTTTTGGAATTAAAGGTGTGCATTGCCACTGCCTCTATAGCTTGTGTCTGGCTTTGCTGTCTGAATCTTCAAACTTTAGTAAATCATAAATAATATAAAACCACAATACTTCCTACATGGGAAACCAGTGACATCTCAGTGGAGAAGTATAGTTAGAACAGCCCCATAGCTTTCTGGTTAATGACTATCTCTGGGTTCATTTTCATCAAAGGGTATCTCAAAGATTTATTTGCCTGTGCTATTTACTGCATAAACTCTGTGTTTCTTGGATCTGAAAATCCAAGGGCATATGGTCTTAAACATCTCTGTCCTCACCCCAGCATGATGTTTTTCTGTCTGCTCAGCTGCTGTCTTCTGACTTACTTCACCTCAGCCAGCTGTCTTTCAAGCTGTGGGAAGATTGGTCCAAAGAAATACAGGCCTGGCCATTCTAAGACACAGAATCCTCTGCAGAAGGAAACCCTGAGAGATATAAAGCTCTGAGTCAGTGCATAGAGAATGACCAGAATCCTTTAGAAAGGTAGATGGAGAAATAGCATAGTTTTCATTCACTGATTCAGGACTTGGTCATCATAAAAATCTATAAATACAGGCACTAAACTGGTCAGGGGTAAAGTGTTGGTCTTCTAGGTTCTTTCTAAATGTTCCTCATCAATAACAAAGCTAATCCTCTGGAAGTCAGGCTATATATGGAAGAAAGCAGAATCAGAAACAGGAAATCAGTTAGCTTATGGACTAAAGCACTACAAGCAAATAAAACCAAATCAAAATTCATGCTCAAATATTAGGACTGAGTTGGTCAAAAGTCTTTACTACAACATAAGAAGAGGAGATATTGGAGTGGCAGACTTGGGTGCATGGCTTCCTGACTTCAGTTCAGTCTGTTGGCATGAATTGTGGAGTTCTGGAAATTATTCTGTTTCAACAGAAGTTATAGAGGTGCCAGATTGTGGCTTTAGCTGAGCTCTCATTGGTAATTAATTACCCAGCTAGATGAATTCTTTATTAATTGCTAAAGAAGAAGGACAAGCCATCCAAGTTTGCTTTTTCTCAAGAATCCTTTACTTTTTAACAAGTCATTCATGGCGAACTCATCTACAGGGCCAGAGGACAGAAGTTGGTGTGGTGGGTTGGCCTTTGCTTTGTCCTCCCTTAGAACGATTGTGCACCCTAGGGTTGACCGGATTCTTGATGCAGCATTCCTCGTGGGTATCTTGGAAGGTTAGGTCACTCTTCAGGAGTGCATTTGGGAACCTCCGCCTGCTCAGAGTTCTGTTGTGCTTAGTCTTCCTTAATTTCTTCAGTGCTGTAGATGAGGCACTGCATGGAGCCATACAAGATCAGCTGGTGACTGGGCTCTTCCTGTCAGACAGGTTCTCTCTAGACTTAGGAAAATCCAGTGAGGTCACCGTGATCCCGAGTGTAAAAGCTCTGCCATCAGAGTAACCAGGAAAGAATACTGATGTGTAAGGGGTGCCTAAGAAATAAGCCCAGCTTGCTTGACAAGCACAGATGTTTACTTTGGCAAGGATCGGTAGCACAAAACATGAAGTGCAGGCTCAAAATGAAAACTATCCCCACACTTTACATTATGTATAACTGTGTATATTATCAACTATATTATAAAATATGCATCAATATAAGCACTCACATGGTAGCTTATTAATAACAGGAGACAAGCAAGATGTTCACTGTTTACCCTAGAAAGGCAAGCTTAGTCTCAAGAAGCTCTTTGCCCAGGGGAAGCATTGGCAACAATTATTATTTTGATGATTTGGTGTGATAAACACTATTATCCGAGGGCAAGTAGCAGGCAAAAAGCCTTTCAAGAGAGTAACAAAACTAATCTTTACTGGATTTGTCATAAACAAACCATTTGACATTCATGCGAGGAGTGAGGATCAATTCTGGGCAATCAGCCACTGCTCTCCCTCCCAGCCTGCAAAGGAAACTCACTGCAATCAAACCAGTCAGCAAACAGACCAAAGACACTGAGATTGATGAAACCCACAGCATGGATGCGTTTATTGTGCTTCCAGTGGGCTAACAAAACAGCTGAACAGCAGCAAAGACTTACTGGATGGTCTAAGGAAATGTGCTGATTTCTGCTTCTGGCTTCCATGGATTGCAAGAGCCTGTCATGGATCAATGATTTTGCCCAAGGGAGAGCCACCTAGGAGGAGCTAGGGGCTCTTTGCACAAATTAATGTGCATGAGGCTTGAGTAGGACCTAAGTGTCTCTGAGTTCTATCTCACAGTGCCCCTAGAAGTTAGAATCCATCTTCAAAAGTTATCTTTTTCAACTCTGGATTTCTACTGGGATACTATTCTAGAGGTGGACCAGCCTCCTTGTGAAGGGGCCTTACCCTTGTGACTAAGACAAAGACTTCAGTCCTAACGCCATAGAACACCCCCCCGAAGGCAATGGATGCATATCTCTGGCTTTCATCTCATCTCTTCTGTAAGTTGTAACATTATTGTAGGCAAGAACAAGACCCAGAGAGAATCTTTGCCCAGTTTTGCCCAAAACAAACAAATAAAATCACGTTTTCATTTTACATATGTTATATTCCATCTTGTGAACACAGACAAGCATTTGGATCTAGTGACAGGTTTTATGGCTGAGGAGCCTGGTAAATTATGTGAACACTTACTGTTTTCCTATTTAAGATTGATTGGTTCAGCCACAATACATGCATGCATGCACACACACACACATGCACACATACACACACTCATGCAAGTGCACACTTGGAAATCTTTTATTGAATATAACTAGTGATTAAACATGCTATAAAAATAGAAAGTTGGAAAGCTCAGCATAAGAGTGCTCAGAACCTTACACAAAGCACAGGGCAGACATTACGGACTGTGTCTGCTTTAAGAAGCACCCTCAACGTCATGAGTTGTGTTCCTCGTGTAGCAACCAAGACTGCTGCCCAGATCCATGTGTCTGATCTGTCCCTAGCACCATCAATTCCTACATTGTCATCCATCTTCAGACTTCTACTCCAGCAGAATCGTTCCTTCCCTTCCCTGTAAACATGTGTGCATGCTCCTTAGGAGGAAGCATTGCTCAGCAGTATTCCTACACACCTTCACACACCCTGGCTGGCCACAGCCAACCCACAATGGCTTTTGAAGTGCAATCACCTTCACTGCAAACATTCAGTCTGACTTTGTATTCTGCTGTTTTGTGTTGACTATACTTTCACAAGGACAGTCAGCATTTTGACAGTTAGACTGGACTTTCATTTTTAGTGAGACACAAAGACAGGGTGTAGGTCACAGTGTCTGTAAGAAATAGCTATTCAGCCACAATAATATGGAGGGGGAGTACACTAGAAAATATTTACGTGTTCAGTAGGGCTCTATGCTGTGTCCTTTCTGGTTATGAAATAGCTTAATAGTCAATAAAAAGTAAAAATCTGAAACACTGGTTTTGGTCCCAGTCAAGCCTTGAAGCATCAGATAAAGGAAAATGTGGATCCCTCTAATGGTGTGGGGCCAAACAGGTCATCCATCGGAGGAAAGATACTTTTCTCTGTTGCAGAGCATCACTGCCAAATCCTTCTCTGGGCACAGACCACAATTCATGTCTCCATCACAGCCATGGCTATTAAATTGTGTAAGCAGACTTTCTGTCCTTCCAAAATCATGAACACGGAGCTGTTCTGCCCAGCCACCTGGGCATTTTCAAGCCCGAGTTATCCTTCATCTTTGGCATCTTACAAACTGGTGTTAATCCTTAATTTGGAATGCAGATGTCCTAGATAAAATTTTCAGTGGAAATTTTTACAAGCATCAGCCTTTACAAGAGCAGCACTCTCCACCGCTCCTGTTTTCTGATCTCTCTCCAAGGCATCAGTGAACAAGAGTTACCCCTGCATTAGCTGTGACTGCATCTCCTTCCCAGGGAGAAGAGTGATCTTGAGCCTAGACCAGATGCTTAAAAGATGTCACCAATTACTTCTCACAACTGCCCTCCATCCACATGCGTACTCATCTTCACACTCGTAAGGCGACAAAACAACAAAGGGAAGGGAACAGGAGATAGAAAGAAGGGAAGAGCCAGGAAGAAAGCACACAAACATCTTTAGGTTTATGGCTGGCACACTCTACACAGGCTTGCTTCAGTAGCCCTGTACTTTGGAAGCTACCCCCCCCTTTCTTGGCAGGATTAAGCAAGCCCATGAAATTGTAACACTATACAAATTCATCCTACAAGGACATCTGAAACGAACTAGGTAGCCTAGGGTGGAAGTTAGGTACTAGAATTCTGCTTTTAGCTATATCTGGCATTTCTAACTATTCTGGAAAATGCTAGAAGCCCAAAGTGAGGACAACAGAGAGCAATCTTAAGCCCCTTGAACTGTTGCTCAGAACAAGAATAAGTTTGCACCCATAGCCTTAAGCCTGCTAGACATAAAGTTGGTGAGCAGAAGTGATACAAGGAAGCTGTGTATTGATGACAGCATATTTAATACTGCCACACTGGAACACCATTGCAATCTGGTGGGTCTTCTCCCCTTGGAGGACTGTGCTCAAAGTGAAACTGGCAAGGTTAGTTACTCTTCCATAAAAAAGTCACCGGAAGCATAAATGTGTTACTCCAGCTGTGGAACGAGCACTGAAGGAAGAAAGCCACCCCTACCAGAGGACACGGAGAGCTCACAAAAGACGGAAGAAGCTCTGTCAACCGCAAAGAGAAGTCTTGGCCTAGTGACAAGTGCAGTGTATAGAAGCTATTGAGGCAGTACCAGGGCCTTATATATGCTAGACAAACTGTCACTGAGCTATAATCCAGGTGTGATGTTTATGTAAAGCATATTGCTAGGGAACACAATTATCTAAACTGGGTGGCAGCAAGCTCCCGTGATCTGCCTGTCTCCTCTGCCCAATGCAGGGGTTACAGGCATGCATGGCCATGCCTGGATTTTATGTGGACCCTGGAGATTTGAATTCAAATTCAGGCTGGGCCCTCTTGCTTGATCAGTGGGTGTTCTTACCCACTGAACCACTTACCCATCTACTTGTATATTTAGTGCTCTAAGCAGAGGCAAAGCTTTCCTAAGTAGCTGTACTGTTTTGCATCTTAAACTACAGTGTTTCATGTCCACTATAGTTGCAGCTTGGTAGTAGTATTTCTATTTCATCTATTCTGATCTGCCCTCATTGATATTGTGGTTTTAAATCTTCATTTCCCTAACTTATAATACTGTTAAGTATCTTGTTATGTGTGTGATTGCTTCCTTTGGTGGTGTGATGTTCAAACATCTTTCCCATTTTAATTACAAACTTTTGTAGTTAAGAGTCCTTTGTAATATAGGCTCATTATAAGTTATGTGCAGACACACAACTCATGCTTTCCCCCAGTCTGTATATTGTTATCCTATGTGTTATAAAGACAAACTTTCAACGTTTAATGAAGTCCAATTTGCACTTTTCTTTTATACATCTTATGCTTGGTAGCATGCTAAAGAACTCTTTGCTTGACCCCTTGTCGGATTTTTGCCATTAAATCTATGATTCATTTTGTGGAAAGCTTTGCTAAACAGGTGAGGTCTGAGTAGAGATGACTTGGCTGGCATGGAACAATAATGCAATCGTTGGAAAGACTGCCTTCTTTGTTAATGTTCAGCTTTGCAAAAAATCAATTTCCCATGTATATTGGTATAAAAATTCTGTTATGCCCATAGGCATGCATAATTGCTGTATATCAATCAAAAATGAAATAAAACCTTTAAAAATATTTGACTACATTTTATAGGTTTATCTTTGGACTCTTTGTTCTATTTCACTAATTGTGTTTTTACCCTTACATTTGATTACTACAGCTTTATAGCAGGCCTCTAAAAACACATTAGTGAGATTTTTTTTTCTAACGTTGTTCTTTCTTTCCAATGTAATTTTATAGCACTTGTCTTTAAATCTGAATTTTAGAATTATCCGTACATTCTACAAGGAACCATACTAACATTAATGTGATGTTAGTTACTGTCTCTATGCAATTAGATTTTGATCTTCTTTTCATCTGTATTTTCTCACAAATCAGATGAAAATACTTGGTTAAAAAATTCTTCCAAGCGGTTCGTCATCAGTATACATTGCTAAACTCACATCGAAGTGCTGGTTGTGAAAATCTTTCTTGCTTTGTTTTTATATCTGTCTCATGGATACTCATGTCGTGGCTAAATGGTGGAGGTTTTAATTCTTCCTACCCAAGCCCTATTCTGCTTCACTTACTGCATCGGTAAGGGTTTCTAGTGTGATGCTCATATCAGAAGTCCTTCTCTTCATAGGCTGCACCACAAGCTCATGGCATGCAGCGGTATAGTCAACAGTTGCCTCCCTGACTTCCTCATGGGAACCCGGCCTCCCTGACTTCCTCCTATTCAAAGTCATGGGGACCCCAGCCCGGTAACAGTAGCCTCAGCAGGGCCATGTGAAGGCCACTATTTTCTCCTCCTACCCAAGGTCTGTTCTTCCTTCCTTCCTTCCTTCCTTCCTTCCTTCCTTCTCTTCCTTCCTTCCTTCCTCCCTTCCTTCCTTCCTTCCTTCCTTCCTTCCTTCCTCTTTCCTTCTTTCTTTTCTTTCTTTCTTTTTTTGTTTGTTTGTTTTTGGGGTTTTTTTTTTGTTTGCCTTTTTGAGACAGGGTTTCTCTGCAGCTTTGGAGGCTGCTGCCCTGGAACTCACTCTGTAGACCAGGCCGGCCTCAAACTCACAGAGATCCGCCTGCCTCTGCCTCCCGAGTGCTGGGATTAAAGGCGTTTGCCCAAGGCCATTTCTACTAGCCTCCAATATCCTGATGCCAGCACACAGGTGTCAGGTGAACCAGCTCACTCTTTGAGGCCACTTTTACTACACTATGTCCACGTCTTACTACACTGTGTCCAAAAGTATCCTCGAGAGGGAGAGCTTCCAAAGGAAAGGGGGCGGCTGGCTCATAGCTGCTGCGGCTTTCTTTCCAAGGCAGAAAGTAGGATCCGTTTGCCAGCATCTCTTACCTTCTAGGAGGACATAGCTCTCCTGAGTCGGGAGGCTCCAGTCAGCTCCTGGAGGCCTCTCGTCCTGCAGTCAGTGTGTGTGCTTCCTTGTCATTCTCTGACTGAAAAGTAATTAGAAACGATGCTATCCCTGAAGGACTGCTCAAGTCTCTCTAAGTAATGAGGTGATAAATCCTCGCACCACACTGAAAGCAGAGTGGTGAAAGTTCCTTGCAGGCCGATGTGAAGGGAAGCGGGAAGTGTGCCACAGCAGCCTGCAGCAGCAGGAGAGAAACACAAAATGCTCGGGGACAGCGTGCAGCTGCGGTGAGGAGCGGTGGGGACCCGGGCCCCCTTATGGGTGTACTTTATAAATCTGTAGGTGGAGAACGTCCCACGTCGATGGGCAAAACATGAGTGGCGCACTTACTGCGTGTGTCTGTGCATGCATGGTAGAACACACCTCAGTGAGTTGCAGTTACACTGTGTGTCTGTGCATGCATGGTAGAACACACACACCTCAGTGAGTTGCAGTTACACTGTGTGTCTGTGCATGCATGGTAGGACACACCTCAGTGAGTTGCAGTTACACTGTGTGTCTGTGCATGCATGGTAGAACACACCTCAGTGAGTTGCAGTTACACTGTGTGTCTGTGCATGCATGGTAGAACACAACTCAGTGAGTTGCAGTTACACACTTTATTCTAGGCTATGGATCCAACACCGGCGAAGAGCTGGGTAAAAAAAAAAAAAACAATGAAGAGTCCCTTTCATTGCTTGTCAGATAGAACCCAGGTCCTTGTATGTGTCCAGCAGACATTCTCCTCCTTAACTTTAAAAGGGAGGGGGCATTTTTATTTTAAATTAGTTTCCACGTTTATTTTATTGAGGTTATTATTGGATAATTTCCAAGTTGTCTATGATACATTCTGATCGCTCTCTGCTCCCATGCCCTTGCATCCCCTCTCATCCTTACCAACACCTTTCCTCCCTACCAGTCTTTTTGCCAGATTCATGGCTTTGGGTTTTGTTTCATGATCCATTTTGACAGCCAGAGCCAACAACGCGAGGGCTAAATTGGAACCACTGGTGGCAGCCTAGTGGGCTCAGCGGTGGGTGTGCACTCAGCAGCAAATAGTTCATCAGTGAGGGCTGGCCCCACTGTGTCTCCCTCCATCCATGCCAGACTTTTGACGGGCGTGTTCTTGTGCAGAACCAGGGTGAGCTGCTATCAGTTCGTGGCTCCCTAAACTTGGGTTCATAATTCCCTCCTTCAGCTTTTTTTTTTTCCTTTTCATTTCCATTTTAAACTTTGAGACAAGGCCTTGCTAGGTGGCCCAGGCTGGTCTTCAACTAGAGTTGTAGCCCAATCAGCCATTTAATTTGCAATCCCCTTGCCTCAACCTCCAGGGTGGCTGGGATCACAAGACTGTAGTACTAGACCCAGCAAACAAGACTTCTGACCCTGAACTTGGATTCATAGTATTATACTAGGTCGGGGGTGCATGAGGGTGGGTCTGCATGGCTCACAAAACTTCACTCTGCAAATCAGATCAACATAAAAAGGGTTATGATCACAACTACTGGGGGACCTTAGTGTTTAAAAGCCTAAATTTGTAATCAGACTTTGGGTTCAAAGCCTGCCTCTACCGTATCAGCTCTGACCTTGGCAAGTTTCTTACCACCTCTATTCATGTCCTCTTGCAAAATGGGAAATATAACAACAGTACCAATTTCTAAGCATTCTAAGACTTAGGTGAGACATGCTTCCAAAGCACTCTGAGGAATTGTGATCACAGGGTCTACTTCCAATGTGCTGTTACCTCCTGCTGTAAGAGACTGTGCCAAGGCAGATCTCTCACCAATGGAAGTCTGATGGGGGATGTCCTTCTGTATGTATATTTCTCTTATTGGTTGATGAATAAAACACTGTTTGGCTGATAGAGGCAGGAGGATGGGCGGAGCAAGGTGGCAAGGAGAATCCTGGGAAAGGTAGGCAGAGAAGTGCTGGAGAGAGATGCCATGGAGGGACGGGGAGGAGAGAATGCACCAGGTGTTCTCTGGTAAAATAAGGCCACATAGAAATACATAGATTAGTAGTTATGTGCTAATACTTAAGACAGAGCTAGCCAAACAGGAGCCCTAGCCATCGGCCAACACTTTATAATTAATATAGTGCCCCAGTGTTTATTTGGGGCTGAAGAAGGGGCGGAACCTGGCTGGACAAGATAAACCAACAGAAACAGAAGCTCACTTTCTACTTGAAATTGTAAGGCAGAATCACAGAAATCTTGGAGCTGAGTCACAGTCATGATAGTGTCTCAGGGAAGATTCTTGAACTTCTTTCGCTCCAGAGAGAGGTAGTTTCTAAGCTTCTCAGCCTACATACCCATCTGTGCTTTCCTGGGAAATGACCCAGCATTCATTTAATAAACAGAGGCAAAGCTAAAAGGATGCAAGATGTCTCAGTACTCGTGGCAACCTCGGAAAAGCGGCCGAGAAAGGAGCAGGAAGACAGACACTCAGCAAACTCTGCTGCCAGTTCCGTGACAGATTATCTAACCGCCATGCCATGTCATCGCTCATGCGCACCTTTCCCCTGCTCTCCAACTCCCTCACTCCCTTCTATCCTCAATTCTCCCTGGCATGTGATTTCCCGAGAGCCTTCTCTGACGCACCGTACTGTGCTACATCAGTTCCTTCCCTGAATCTCCAGTGCATGACTAAGTGCCCTGGATTTTAGAGGTTATGATTATTTCTTTGCAAAATGCATAGTTAATATTTATCTGTCTCCCAAAAGCAGAAACTGTCTTTTTCATTGTCACATTCCCAACTCTAAGTAGAGTGCTTGAAACTTAACTGAGGCTCAAAGCGATTTGTTGAATGAATAATTGAGTAAAGTGAGGAATATCCAATGCAAAATGTTCTGCTTCCTGGAAAAAAAAAAAAACCGCATCATGCTTTCATCCATGTTCCCAGCATATTTTACAGATAAATCAATTGTCTTTTTCATATTGTCTCCTTGTTGGTTTCCAAACCGGGCTATGAGCTCACTGTGGCTCTCCATATACTAACCTGTCATCTATCTCTTCATCCACTGTGCCTGGAACATGGCAAGTGCTTAATTCTAATTTTTTAAGATAAAAAAAAATTGAGTTGCCTTCCAGGCCAAAATGGTAAGCAATATCAGTTTATAACTTAATCCATAAAAGAAGAATAAACATGGAAGTTGGTTGTTTCTCTGTCTATTCCATTTTGTCAAGATGAGCAATCCCTATAATCTTACAGTGGCCTCATGCTTCTTGGCATTTCTAAGAACCTACAAGATTTCTGTTCTGTGCGGCACTGAGTCAGGCACTGTTGTGCATGTCACTCAAGAGAACTGATGATGAGTGGATAAATTGTCTGAAATCACCATGTTAGAGGGGCTGAGCCGGGTGTCCAGACTCCCGAGCCACCAAGGACAGCATCAAAAGCCATTCCCATGGCCTGAAGCAATCTCACCAGTCTCAGAGAGAGCAATACAGAGTTCTAGAGTGTAGATAAGCGCTTTTGTCTATAAGCTATGCCTCAAAACTCACCCACGTAGTTAAGGCATTGACAACACTCACTCATTATTTCCTCAATCAGTTTTGCCAAGGATGCTTTATATAATAATGCACTATCATTAGAATACAAATGGGCCTTGTGAGAGCTAATGCATGCCTAGATTAAAGCAGACTTCAAAGAGAAAGATTTTTCAAATGAATTTCTGCAAGAAGTTATGGAAACGGTCTTTGATTTATGTGAAAACTTAAAATTTTATGATTAAACAAAAAAAGACAAATTAAAGAAATCAACTACTTTCTGTTTTATTAAAAAATGCAGAGATCAGCGCCTCACAGATACAAGTTAAAACTATGAATCACATGAGTTATGTGATATATATATGCATATTTAAATATGTAAAACTTACACAAAGTGATTTATGAAGGTGTTAAGTGTGTATAAATACTTAAGCATAAACAAAAGCATGCTGCTTTCAAGAGATAACAAAGAGCATTGTCACTGAACAGATGCCCAAAACACTTTGAAGGATCTGGACATTGGTCCAGCAACACCACCTGATAGACATACGGCCTCTCCCACCGTGGAGCTCACACCTTCACAACAGATATGACACATGATCTCACAAGAAAATGAGATGTATGGTGTCTAAAATTATCTTTGAAATTCACAGTATTTCTGAAGTGCACATTCAGGACAAATCGGGATAGATGTGATGTGCATATGTGCATGTATACAAGCATTTACATATGCATCATATATGTGTCTACGCAAATACTTACATGTCTCGGTTTCTGGAACCCAGGTTGAGATCCAGCCTAGATTGCCTTGTTGGATGGTCATTTTTCACCAGTAGCACTCTCATCCCCCCTCTTGTGGTACGTGTTAATACACTGGTGATTGGCCATTAGACTCACCCTTGAGTGGAGAAGCTACCACAGAGAGTGAGCACAGTGTGAGCTTCCCCTTGGGCTGCTCAGTCCTGAGACAGCTGGCAAGGGACTGTCCAGATGTGGCCCTTGAGTCAGGAAGCAGACAGCCAAAGGGTCTTACTTTCATGGAATTAAATATTGCGAGAAGAGTTTTCTGAGTTCAGGCTTGAGAAGACTATACAGAAAGATGGTCTCTCTATGACTTGGATAAGCTAGGTCCTTGAAGGGGACAAAGTAGAGTTTTTCTGGAGCCCAGTGGATACTGAAGCTATGGAAGGTAATCCTAAGGGATCTGTCACCAAATGAACACATTTATCAAAGCCACAGCCAGAGCAGGAATTGATTACCTAAGCTTTTCTATGGTTACCAGGAAGACAGGACATACTTAAAATAAACTCCAGATAGATAACACACAATTTTACACAAACATACATTCTAAGCACTTTATGCAGTATATTGACACTTATATTACAAAATATTTTATGGTCTATCTCCATATTAAGTTTGATTGAGGTTCTGAATGCATATTTGATAAATCTGGAAAAGTGAATCCCCTTTTGTTTTCGAGACCATTTAGTCTCTAAAGGATGATAAAGAATGCCTTCTATCCTCCAGGTCTATCTAGAAGATCAGTAAGAGGGACCTTTGCAACACAATCTGTGGAGATGGGTGTGCAAGGCAGAAGAAGGGATCTGGGTGACAATGAGATATAAGGATAATAGTCAGAGATAACCAAACACCAGCCATTCTCAGCATCCTAAGTAGCCTCTAACACCAGTTATTAGAATTCTAGTATCTAGAGGATTTGCACATGTTAGAGAAGGCTTTGGTGGTCTAATACTAACTAAATGGTGAGTGCACATGTAAATTAATTAGCCAATAGATTTCGGGGTCTTCTCCCACATGCACAATAAACAGCATCATATGGACCCTTGGACAGAGGAGTCCCATTAGGTTACTTAACTTATATGTAGCTAAAGGTTTGAGGATGCATTGCCATCTAAAAATGATTAATAACAAAATGCACTTCCCCTAGAATCAAGGCATAAACTCAGATGTCCAAGTCCCCTCTTTGGCTCTAAGAATGATGCCAAGACTGTCACCCTAATTCTACAGTGCCCACGAGGCTCTCTAACTTGAGTCCCACAGTGGGTGACTTATAATTAAAACGACTGCAATTCTGTCTTTAAAGCTTAATTCCAAACACAATTTCTCATTTTCCTCACAAGGGCATAGCATGCACAGTGGTCCATCTGTGGGGAAATTAAGGAGAAATGGGCAGATACATGCCATGCAGAGCTGATATTAAAATAATCACTCACACTTCTGGCAACACTTTTTAATAAGCGTCAAATCTTTATGACTTTCCTTGGCATTTGCAACCTCATCCATCACATAGGATTCTTACCACATTTCTTTCTAAATGTTGTAAAAGCCAATGCAGGGGCATCCCCAAGATGATCAATTGTTCCAAACCTACCCCTGGGCTTCTGGTCTACAGGAGCTCAGGCAGCTCAGACAGTAGTAGGAAAACAGCACATTGATAACTTTGTGATGGTCTTGGGGAAAAGAGAAAAAATACAGTTCCAGCCCCAGCCATATGCCATATTGTTTTACTACAGCCTTGACCAAGATGACTGGGTTCTCCCAGACCAAGCTTGGTGACATAGGGGACACATACATCCTCAGTTCTCCTCAGACACAGGCTGGGTGAGTGGGACAGAGTATGCCGAGATTTAGTGCTTAGATGCCTACTGGTTCTTGTGAGGTCATTTACATTATTTATTTATTATTTAATTTAGTTACTTAGTTGTATGAGTATGAGTGTTTTGCCAAGATGTATATACGTTCACCAAATGTACCTAGTTTCCGAGGAGGTCAGAAGAGTGAAACAGATCCCCTGGAGCTGGACTTGGGATGGTTGTGAGACATCTTGTAGATTTTGGGAATTGGACGTAGGTCCTCTGTAAAAGCAACAAGTGTTCTAAACTACTATCCTATCTTATAAGGCCAGAAACCTTTTATATATATAAAGAGGTGAGGCTAGAAGGACAGAAACCATCAAGGCAGCAGAACACATGAACCTATGAGTCCTGAATTCTAGTCTCAGCTCTCCCAAAGAGAACTATAAAGTTCCCTTCTGTGGTTATATTTCCAGGCCTTCCTGGGGACTCACCTAGGTGATTTCTTAGACTGACAGTTCCTACAATGGTGAGGGATGCCATTCAGCATCTTTAACTTCAGAATGAGACTCTTAGAAGAGAATTTAGAGGACATGATGTTGATATTGTCTAAGAAGGAAGTGATATCAGAGACAGAACTGTTTCCAACATCTTCACTTCTAGGATAGAAACAGACAGTTCAGACACTTCTTCAGAAACACCCAAGAAGATCAGAGAACCACAAACTCCTTCATGTTTCACTCAGGAGGCATAAAACCCAAGCAATAGTAGATCCCGGTAGTTCAGAGGTAGGCCACACTACACTGTAACTCTTTGGCCTGGGGGATTAACATAGGGAATGGAGATCTCATTTCTGCTAGTAGAGATAGAAACAGATTTAGCCGACATGATTGTTGTACTAATGTGTATTCTACAAATCACAGAGGTAAAAGGTTTTGATGTGCATAGGTAGAGTGGTCCACTTGTCAATCCAAATCTGTTATTTTCTAAAAACAATGAATCCATACAAGTAGAAGCTCAACACGTGAGGACAAACCTGGTAACTCAGAATTAAGAAAACATGCTATTGACATTGCATTTGGCCATAGTCAACAAATAGTACCAATGCCTTAAATGCTCCATGGGGATTTTGAATTAAGACTCAGTGGTGAGGACTGAAGTTCAGGTAAAGGTATTAGGGTGCATGTATTATGTTAGGAAGTTTTGTGGATGACTTGAAGCACACATCCTTAAAGGAAGGTTTGCCCTCTCCTGCATCCCACTTTCTTCTCTTGTTTATTATAATGTGGTATAAAAGTGAACCATCTTGAACCAGGACATATGGGCAAAATCCCTTCTGGATAGCAGAGCAAGAACCAGGGAAGCCACTAGCTAGCCGTAGAGTGTCTTATCAGGCATCCCATATCAAAAAGCATACTACTTTCGCCAATATTTGTCACCCGTATTAGACTTTGTTAAACCTATACGACTAAAAGTAAGCACAAAATGTTAGTTATAGATATGACAATGTTCTCTCACAATTCTTAGGTTGAGCTCTAAACCCACCATTGATCACCTGCGTGACAATTGATCTATGACAATTTGCTTCTCTTCCTTCAAACTTATTTACTCCAGACCCTTGTTCAGCAGGTATAAAGTTTCATAATACAATTAATGCACTCATCTACTTACAACACTGTAGCTTTAGTTACTAATATTGGGGGGTGTATCTCATGTTATATATTCCAATAAAAATAAAATGAATAGTAACTAGTATTCTTCTATCTCACAAACTCATGAGAAACAAAATCAGTGCTTACTAAAGTACTTTGCATACTCTAAGGCCCAGCACATACTTATGATGATGGTCTATGTCAGGGGCACAGAAACCTACTCACATTAACTCAGTGAGCAGCTTATTGAAGACACACAGGTAAAATCCAGTGCTAAGGACTTAATTGTGTTCTAGGTCCACATGCTGAAGTCCTGACCACAAATTTAATAGTATCTGCAAATGGGGCATTTGAGTGATGAATAGTGTTAGATGATATCCTGATGGTGGTGCTTCAAGATGGGATTATTATCTTTATAAGAAAGGAAGGGCACACCAAAATGTTTACTTCCTCCCTCTCCCTGCCACATGAGCATAAGTGAACAAGTAAAACCTAGGAAGATAGCACGCCCTTCCCAGTACTGTTGGAGTCAACATTCAGCCCCCAGCCGGGCATAAGACAAATGATTGCTGGACGTCTATGCTATTTTGTTATCTGTAGTAGTACTTTCTCTTTGAGACTGGCAGCCTATAAATAATGACACTGATATTTGTTATTAATTGTGAAAGCTTGGCCTTAGCTTGGGCTTGTCCCCAACTAGCTCTTATAACTTAAATTAACCCATTTGTATTAATCTATATTCTGTGACATGGCTCAGTTACCTCTCCTCAGTTTTCATGTAACCAACTTCTTGGGTGTCTCGCTGGAATCTCTCACATGCCTAAATTCATCCTGAGTTACTCTCTCTGCCCAGAAGTCCCGCCTATTCTCTGCTGACTAGCTATTGACCATTCAGCTCTTTATTAAACTAATCACAGTAATGCATCTTCACATAGTATAAAAAAATATTTCACAACAGTTATGGCAGCCTGAATAGCCTAAAATACAAAGGAACCAAAAAGGCCCACAAGGGCAATTGCACCTTTGGGAGGGTTAAAAACTTTCAAATCAGAAAAAGTCTAAATTCAACATCTGTGTCTGCCAGGGGCCATATGAGCCTTTTCTACAGCTTCAATAGAGTATGGCCCTCTGACTTCAGTCTATATTGCCATCTGATTATACATTCTCTAAGCTTTAAATCAGATTTCTTATAGAGGTTCAATGGGCCAATGTTGTTGTCTGTGACCAGTTGTGAAAGATATAGGCATTGGGGAAGGTGACCTTTCCTGGAGCTTCAGAAATTAATTCCTCAGTAAGGTATGAGGCAGGGTCAATGTCCCTTTTGAAACACAATAAGGAAAATAAAATGATGAGGATTACTCTTGACAGTGCCTAAACTTCTGTCAAAAGAAAGCTCTGACCACTTCTAATGGTCCACTTTTCTTTAGTAGGTCTTATAACATTGAAGCCCGTATATTCTCAGCAGTCAACATGACCTCTTACCACATCACAAAGAACTTGATGGATAGTCACAATTCTCCTCCTTACTACTTTATGACTAAAATGATGGTCCCATCCAAAGGGGACATTGATACCGTGATAAGGGACAAATAAGCTTACCATTTGCATATATATACATATATATGTATATATGTATGTATGTATATGGGATACACATATGCATGCAAATACACACATGACACACATGACACACAAGAAGACACATGCACTCACAGCTGAAGATCAGAATAGGTGAATCTAAGTCTTCTGAGAGGTATTGGTCTCACTAGATAAAATAAAGGTTAAATCACGAGAGCTAATGCTTAGAAAGATGTCGTTTAAACTCTTCTTTTCCATCTGGCAAAACCAGAATCAAGTGGGTTTCTACTTATATATTTACTTTCTAAATTTTTTTTCTCAAAGCTCAACAGCAGGGAGAGAGCACAAGCTCATGTAGACAGGAGCCACTTTCTCCTCCAGCAGGAGGGGCATGCAAGGAAGGACTCCTTTTCTCCCTTCTCTTAATACTTCCGAAGAGCTCTGGTTCTTCTATCTTTATTTGCAAATGGTAAGCTTATTTGTCCCTTTAAGCACTATCAATGTCCCCTTTGAATGGAACCTTCATTTCAGTCATAAAGTAGTGTGGAGTAGATTGTGACTGTCCAACCAGTTCTTCCAAATGTGGTAAGCCGGGCACGTTGCCTGCTGAGAATAGACTAGATTGATCATGAGACTCTGTTATAAGACCTGCTGCACTGTAAAGACAGGTGGGCCATCAGAAGTGTGCACAACTTTTTCCTGGCAGAATTTAAACTTGTAGGCACTGTCAAGAATAATCCTCATCATTTTTTTAATTTCCTTGTTGTGTTTCAAAAAAGACATTGACCCACATATATAATGTATATATGTATGTATTCAGGAATAGTGTAAATTTTTTCTGGTGATAGTTCAAGGATAAATGGAAGATGTCTTCTCCACTGGACATCAGGAACAAACAATGAACACAGGTACTCTATTCCACTGATGGACCATCAATTAATGTAAAATATCACCAAGCAGCTGTTAAGTTCTCTTTCTTAAGTTCATTCTTTCATCTCTACAAATTTTGCTTTCTTGCAATCAATAATCTCAGCAAACTGAACATCAAAGGTAGTTTGGAATTATAAGGTTAAGTCTACTCTTTTTTGCCTATCAACAGTATGTTTTAATTTTGCAATGAGGCAAGTGTTTTTGTGTCTAACATATACTAAATTACATTTTTATATGAAGGCATGCACTGTCTAAAATAATGTCAGGATAGCTCTAATTACTGACACCTGCCCCATACCTTTCATATACTTTTGCCTGGATAATACTCTATGAGCAGTTTAGGGTACAATTGGAAATTACTGTTGTAGTTATATTTTGGATGAAAATGTAATTGTGTGTTTTATTTTGTTTGGCTTGGGGTTTATGATCTGCAGCTCTCTGTATCGTGTGGAACCGTACCCCTATTTCGCTTGTAAGTCTCCTTCCTACACTTGCATTGGTTGTGTTCTGAGTACACTCCACCTCCTGTTTTAGAGGCAAGATAGTGTTAAGTCAGGAAAATCTGGCATTATTTCCCCCCGTCTAGTTAATCGGAGGCAGCGCTTGTAACTGACAGAGTCAGTAAGATTTAAAATGTCTTTTCTCAACTTAAAGATTCAAATTCTTTCTGCTAAGATTACACCTAAGGAAATATGAATAGTTACTACTGCCACTATTGTGTTACCCATGAGAAAAAGTAAATCCGTCTAGGAATATATTTCACAGAGAAGCAAAGGCAAGAGGTATGAACAGTGAGACACTGGATCCTAGATCATAAACGTACTGAATCTTTGCCAATAGTTGAGCAATTTGAGTTTTAATCTGTGTGTGAGAATTATAGTTTTTCTGCCACCACATCCACATTTGTTACTTACTTTTCAAGTTTGGACAATTTCAAACACATGTAACATTTCCTTTATGTCTAATTACATTGAAAATCTCTATATATACCTGGTTTTCATCTTCTCATATCCTAAGATGAGGTAACTGTTCAAATTTTGTCTATTTTTAATTATATTTTTATCATAAAGATTTAAGTACTCTTTATGCATTGTGGATATTAGTTCCTTTAAAAATTATATTTTTCCAACATTTTTCTCCATGCCAACAAGTGACTTTCAGGGAATAGAAGTTCCTAATTCTAAAAAACTTCAAAGTAATTATATTTCTGTTTTATTGATCACTCTATTGGTGATATTTCTGAGGTATCTTTGCCCAACCTAATGTCATAAAAAAATTGTCCCTACAAATGTGAATCAAAAGCACTTTGAGATTCCATCTTACACCAATCAGAGCGGCTAAAATAAAAAACTCCAAAGACAGCTTATGCTGGAGAAGATGTGGAGAAAGGAGAAGACTCCTCCGTTGCCAGTGGGAGTGCAAACTTGTGCAGCTGCTGTGGAAATCAGTATGGCGGTTTCTCAGAAAATTAGGGCTCAACCCAACTCAAGACCCTGCAGCACTACTGTTGGCTATATACACAAAAGAGGTACATTCACACCACAAGGACATTTGCTGAACTATGTTTATAGCAACAATATTCATAATAGCAGATCCTGGGAACAGCCTACATGCCCCTCAATTGAAGTATAGATTTTAAAAATGTAATAAATTCATACAATGGAAGTACTACTCAGGGGTAAGAAATAATGACATCCTAAAATTCACAGGAAAAAAAAACTAAAAAAAAAAGAGAAAAAGAAAAGAAAACATCCTAAGTAAGGTAACCCAAAACCAGAAAGACAAATATAGTATGTACTCACTCATAAGTGTATTCCAGAAATAAAGCAAAAGATACCCAGCCTACAATCTATAACCCCAGAGAAATGTGAACCCTCTTCCTGAAACAGATGGAAAAAAGATGCAGAAATCCACAACTAACCAATGGCCCAAGCTCCTGGAATACAATCACAGTGAGGGAGGAGTGTCAATATGAACAAAGGAGTAGTCAAGTCCATGATGAGGGAAACCCACAGAATCAGCTGACCCAAGCTAGTGAGAGATCACTGACTCAGGTCTGACAAATGGGGAATCTGCCTAAGATTAAACTAGACTCCTTTAGTATCAGTGACAGTGGCGTGATGGAGTCAGACAGACAGTGAGAAATTGTAAAGCAGGCTGCCTGGGTAGTAACACAGAAACTCAGATTATTCCAAAAATGGTGGCCACTCCTTAGCTGTCAATTCTTGCCTAATAGCAACAAAATCCTTTCTTGCTAGTCCCTCTGAGTTTTCGAAAGAAGATGGAAAAGTGGCATTTAACTTTAATCAAGAAATCCTTTAGTTTTTAAAACCCTGCAAGTCACACAAAATATACACATCTCCGCACAGAATAGAACAAGCATAACCATGGGAGGCTGTGATCCAGAGATGGACAGATGTTTTTTTCTGTTTCTAACTCTGAAGACCATAGATGATGCCAGGGTGGCCCCTCTTTGGGCACCCTCCTGAAACAGCCCATGGCTATGTGTGCACTCCCACCCATCTATCCTCATGGAATTCCTTCCTTCTGTGATGATTTGCCAGATCTCCAAGAAGTTGGCCTGAGAGTACCATCTGAAGAAGCATATTTTGCATGTTTTCCTCTGCAGAGTCCTTCTGATATTTCTAAGAACTGTTTTTGATAAACAACAGCTGAAAGTGCTTTTTGCCCTTACCAAATTAATCATCACTAAGTCTTCTTCCATCCACCCTACCTACAATTGTAGAATCAGTTGCGCTCTGATTTTAACATGTGTAAGCACCAACAGACACATGTAGTAAAATGCAACATCTCCCTTAGAGCACATGTCCATTGTTCATTATTAAAACTGTAACACAGGATGGGGAGACACCTCAGTGGGTAAGGGAAGTCTGGATTCCCAGCAGCCATGAAGAAAATCCAGGCAAGGCAGCACATCCCCCAAACCCTAGCTTTAGAGTACAGAGACAGACTCTGGATCCTCAGAGGCCAACTAGTCTACCTGGAACTGCAATACCCAGAGAAACCCTGACTCAAAAACCAAGGTAGGGAAGCAGTACAGGAATACAGCCCAAAGTCAGCCTCTGGCTTCCACATATACCTGCACACTCAAGCATACTACTACCCACCAGAGGCACAGACAGATACATTATAACACACACACACACTCACACACACACACACACACACACACACACACATACATTATAGCAAAAATATACATACATTATAACACACACATGCAGAAGTATCACACACATACACACATAACCATATGTTTTTGAGAATGCAAGTGATTCTGAGTTGATGAGTGAAAACCATGCATTCAGCTAGTTTATCCTGGCATCTCCCATACAAATTATAATTCAGTAGCCTGTGCTGGAGCTGGTGTGTCCTGCTTTTAATAAGGTGTTCCCAGTTAAACCAGACAGAGGTATTCTGTGGGTTACACTTCTGACTTAGTGAAATAGAAGATAGTAGAAAACTACCCATTTGGAGGCTGGAAGCAACGAGCCTAGGGAGTGGTCTTCATGAGCTGTTAGCTGTATTTCCATACCATCTGCATTATAAATGAGTGGCCAGTGAGCAGGGAAAGTGGGAACCAAATTCTAATTGCTAATCTCACACTTTCCATTTTCCAGACTCCTCACAAAAGTAATTTGTTAGCTCTACTTGATTACATAGTACTTGTCAGTCTTCAAGTAAATGCCTGAAGGCACTGGTAATTAATGAGGTGCATATAGGCATTGTGATGAGCAATAAATATATGCTGAAAATATGCATATTTTATGAAAATATGCTAATGATATCTAGCACCCCAAACTGAAAGTACATGTCCAGAGGGTATCCTTCTTGTTTATTATTTTACAATCTGGGGAAAGTTGATGAGTTTATTCAGGGCTGGCTTTCTATGCTATGAGCCCTGGGGTCTCTGTTGCATTTATTTCAATTGCTTCAGAGTCCTTAACGAGGGATCCTGCTTCCAGGAGCAGAAATAACTACTGGGATTTATATTGTTTTTCTGTTAGTCACAATCACAACATAACTATACACACACACACACACACACACACACACACACACACACACACACGCACACATACACACACGCACACACACGTAATACAATCTATTTAAGAAGTGGATTTCTTATGTGACTTTTGTCCTTAGTTGGCCACTCTCCTCTAATGAGTACAAGGTAGAGGGCTCAGGGTATAAGTGGCCCTGCATGTCTATAAAGGTAACACATATTCTGTGCCTTCTCCTGCAAGGTAGTGACTTCAGTGCAAGGGACCACCTGCACAATGAAGCCAGATACCTAGGTTTGAATCCTGGATCTCCCACTCATCTCTGTGTCCTAGAGCTTTACATCTGTGTCTCAGTTTCCTCATTTGTAAAACAGGGGTGACAAATACAACTGTGACACAAGTTTTATAAGTAATAAGCTAATGCTTGTCACTTGCTTAGGAGTGTGCCTGCTGTGTAGTAAGAATAAAGAATGTGCACATGTAGTTTATATGTCCCAGGTTCCTAGGAAAAGAACCTTCACATAGGAAGTTGGATTAGGGAACCCTGTGGTTGACTTTGCTCTCTCCATTTTCCTCTGTAAACCACTTACTGTGTTTCCATTGTGCTATTAAACTGCATGTCAGCTTCTTCACCAACACACACACACACACACACACACACACACACACACACACACACGTCTCTGTAGCACAGCATAAACCTTTGATACAACCTGTCCTGTGAGATTACCAGTTAGTTGGCATTTGATTGGAAACAAAGGCAACAGCTAAAAAGAAAGTAGCTTTACCTGGTGAGTTTCAGAGTCCCAGTAGAGAGGGAATCAGAACTAGAGGCCTGTCAGTTCCTGCTGACACTTCCACAAGAGCAGGGCATGCTGTTGGCAATTGCATCAAGGGACCTGTGAGAGAGCTGTCCCTGCCGGAGTCTGACCTTTCTCTCTCTTCCTTGCCATTCACCTTTGTCTTCAGAAGGGATGGAGACTGCAAGATCTTGGCTTTTCCCCTGCAGACATTCTGTGTGGAGACTCACAGCCACCTTTATTTTGAGCTCCAGCAGCTGCTCCAGGCAGAAAATGCCTGCCAAGTGTTCCAGATTGCACACAGGCAGTTGGAGCTCACTCTTTGCTGAACCAAAGCCTGGGCTGACATTCTAGAGAAGAGTCAACACTTTGGGGCAGCAGCATGGCATCCCCTTCCGTGTGGAAAGGGTATTCCCAGGGGAGATTAGAGAATTTATAGTAATTACAGTCTCCTCTACTTGGCATAACTTTACGGTTTCTAAGTTCTTACACATGCACGATTTCGTTTGCATCTTTTAGCAACCCTAAGAGGCAGTCATGACAGTGCTGCAGATGAGAGAGATGCAAGCATCAGAGAATCATGCTAGAATTTTTCTCTTCATTTTCAGATTTATCAGTTTTCCACAAATAATGCACTACATTGTAGATTGCTTTGATGCACAGTTAGGGAGCCATAACATAAGCAGAGTGCCATCTTTAATCCCATGAAAGTCCCGTGATGGGAAAGTGTTCCAGTTGGCACCAAATCAGTTGAGCTACAGTAACAAACATGCCTGGATGCTCAGAAATGTAGTCACTCTGTGTTTTCTTAATTATCTGAGACAGATTATTCTCTGTGATGGATTTTCTTTCATATAGTAATTTGGAAATTCTATTCTCTTCCATGTCAAACTTCTGTTTCATATTTATAATTATTTCATAAAAACACATGGTTTGGGGCCCAATAGATAGTTAAATGGCTGCTGGGAAGAGAGGATAAGTTTCTGGATGCAGCCCCTCAGGCTACCTGTGCTTCAGTAGACACCCTAAAACCTATGTACACACTGACAACATTAAGTTGTGTCACTGACATCAGTGTCCTTGAAGGTTGTATGATTGGGCCTGGGAATAGAACACATATCTCCTCCTCTCATGAAACTGGTCAGAACCCAGGCATGACCTAAACCTAAATAAAATGAAATACACACAGGAAGAATAAACACAATAGATTTTAGCAAATATAAAGCATTCTTTCTACAACCTTAAATTCTATCAACACTTGGTCCCAGTTGCCTATGGAGAGGTGGAGAATTAAATGTTCAAACATTTTCACTTCTCTGGTATTAACAACATGTGTGCAGGACAAACTGAACTGTTTCCCAGACAGATCTTGCCACAAGCTAAACGAGACTGCTGTAAACCATAATGAGGGCATAAGGGGAGGGTCCCGCGGACATTACAGAGACCACTTACTCATTTTCTGTAGTCTCGTCTATATCTTTAAATGATCTGGGTAGACTTCTGATACTGAAATATGCTCAAAAATAAATTATTAAGGACAGAATCACATACTCACACAAAGGTAAATAAATCAAGCTGAGAATTAGCTATGCTAGACACTGAGGATGAGTTAACCATTACAATTGAGCTAGGTGCATAATGAAAGCTTCAATAGGAAGATTGCTAGGGAAAGGGCATTTTGAGCTCCTTCATATACTCAGGTAGATGAAGTGAGCTGATGTACGAAGCAAACAGATTGATGTGTGTAAGACCTTTATAGTCATTTTTACTCATTGACTATGAGTTATTGATTAAGAGTGCCCATGTAGTAGAGATTTCTCATAGGCCCAGGTGGGGATAGATTCTAGACATATTACATATATTGCTATTTTAACCAAGCTAATCTACCCATATATGATGAGAAAAGGAGAGGTATGGACTGAAGTTTCCCAAATATCATCAGTGACATAATCTAGCCTACAACTCAGACATGTCCAACTTTCCAATCTGTGCTCTTCTTAAAAAATGATAGGTCCTTTAGTCACATAAAAGGAAGCCCATAATTAAGTAGACACAAGAAAAACGTTGCTATCTAAATGAACTTTAAAGTTAGCAAGCTAACAATTTTGTTTGCTAATTCAAACCACTTAGGAGTCCAGACTCAGTTCACCTTTTGAGATGCCAAGAAACCTGTATCCTGCCCTAGGCAGGGAGGAGGCTTGTAAAGCCAATGGGAGAAAAGCATTCAGGTAAACAAACTGAGAGCCTGTGGGTGATGGGAGATGTTATTCTGTAAATATGTTTCTCATACTGGTGAATGAATAAAGCACTGTTGGTCAATAGAAACTCAAGATAGGTGGGACTAAGAGACTAGGAGGAAAGAGGAAGTAGGAAGGAGGAGTCAACACGGAGAGCCCGGAGAGGTAGCATGCCAGCACTCTGGCCGGTAAGAAGAGCCACGTGGAAATACTTAGAATAGTAGAAATGGGTTAATCTTTAAGACAGAGCTAGCCTGTAAGAAGCGATTAACTGGCCAACAGCCTTATATCAAATACAGAGTCTCAGCTTATTATTGGGGGGCTGGCATGGCAGCGGGACCAGACTGGCGGCAAGGCAAAACATACTCACTACATGTGGGAGCCTACACGGCAAGGTGGTAGCAAAGGTGAACTGCTGTCTCCAGGATACTATTATTAGAGTGGCCTGCCGTGAGACTGAATGCTAATGCAGTAGAAAAGTTAGTGCTCATACCTTTATGAGAGCACTAGAAACCATGAAGAAAGGAAAATGTGCAGTATGCACATCTGTTCCCTTCCCCATCACTGCTTGGTACACACGTCAACACTGGACCTGATTACATTTTCTAATGGCACTACTGCTTCTCACCATTGCTACATCAAACTGCATCTCAGTAATTAACAGCAGTTTCCAGTCTTCCCTACTGCATAGACTCAACATTAATAGTATAGCCTTTCCTAAAGCTAGAGACAGACATACTGGCCAGGGAAGGGCATTTGATAAATTTCTGCACCACACCTTCTTCATAGATACCTGGAAATGCCTCAGATGTGGAGAGCAGTTAGAAGAAATACAATTCGAGCAGACTTTACTCAGTCAATTTGTGAGATGCACAGATTTCAGCTATTCCAACATCAATGCCCTAGAAACACGGTTCCATTTGTAGTAAACTGTGAATAATTGAGCAAAGCATAGACTTCCCTGCCAGGTACTCAGTCTTGAAACCATATTTAAATGAAATGCACCTTTCAGCAAGAGAACAATCAAGTAGCAATAGTCTTCCAGAGTCTGTGGTGATGGGTCACTCACATCTGCTATTCAACCTACGTACAACCACCTTCATTTGCAATGATAAAGTCACAAGCACTTTATAAAAATGCATAATCAAAAGAGTTGCCACAGAGTAAAAGCACGGCAAAGGAACAAAACAGTGAGAATACAAATGATCTTTGAACTTGTGTAAACCAAACACAAGAGCTGACCATGGGAGTGGCCATTTGGTTGCTAGGTAACATACTCATCATACGGAGAGGAATGTCCTTGAAGATCCACTTTGGAAATATGCAGGAAAGACTTGTGATGAAAAGAGGATATTCTCCTGGGGGGGGGGGAGGACTGGCACTTTAAAAACTTCCACAGTAAAAGCACTCTCAAAATTACTTCTCAAAGTTGTAAATACAAAGTACAAAATGTCACAAAGAATCCAAACTCAGAAATATGGCAGAATCTGAAACTAACAAGGATGGATGACAATCTATACAAGGCTCTGAGAAGAGCGGTGTTTTTCAGAAAATATACAATGTCTTTTGAGCCAGAAATCTCAGTTTTGTTCAACTTCACACTCAGTGTGATTAGGTTTCCAGGGTGAGCTCTGTTCACAAGCACACGCCCTGCACATTTTAGTGCAACAGAAGTATTTTAAGTGCCCTGCATGGCTTAGGGGAGGGTCTGCACTGCTACTCTGGCCACTGAGAGGGGAAGAGTCAAGACTAGTCAAACGTGTACATAGATGAAGCATTGCCAGTGTTGAGCTGCCTGTGACACTGTACTCTGAAAAGCACCAAAGCAGGACAAGAGGCAATAACCTGAGCTACTGTATTAAGCAATCAAGCATGGACAGCACGGAGACCTCTACATGGAAGCTGTCCCTTAGAGCTGAAAGAACCTAATATGTTTAACGAGAATCTGAGAAATGGCAGATGGCAGGAGAGCAAAGAAGGGGAGAAGAAGAAACCTGTGGAGACACAAGAAGATACAGGCTAGAGAGCCCTGGCTGGCAAAACTTTCTGGCCGTCTTGCTAGTGTAAAACATTTCCTACATGTACCTCAGCGAGAATTGAGACTCTGCAAAAGAAAGGAAGGAACACCAGTGTGATTGTCTTCTTCCAAGGGAATCCATGTTCTTTCATTTCTCTAGGAAAGTCTCGCTGTGCCCCTGGAAGCATTCAAGCTGGTCCTCACACAAAGGAAGATGAGCATCTCAGTGGGTGGGCAGAGAAGAACAAGCAATGACAACAAGCAACATCATAAACCAAGTGAGCTGTCCCCCACTAATACTGAGATTATCTGCAGCCCCAGAGGGGGTGACTGTTAACAGAGAGCCACCCATAGAGGACTTAATGGAGCTGCAGAAAACAAGCCCAATCTTGTGCATTCCTTTCAAATGAAACGGAGATGCCATCTGTATATGAGAAGAAATTTCTATGGGGAGACGTCTTGTGGCATTGGATTGTAGTGCCAAATTTACACCCTAAACCCCACAGTCCTAAGAGCCAAAATATGAGGTCCCTCTACAATGGGTGCTTTATAACCAGGATGGGGAATCCCTGAAGGCAGGCAGTGTGATGTCCTACAGACATGGAGCCAAGGTTGCATTGTCAAGTATTTCTCCCCATCTCAGTTCTAACCACCAGAGGCTGAATAAGCCAAGTCAAAGGTCAAGATCTTGGAGTTGGGGTTGGATAAGCCTAAGTAATGCCAAGAGGTTTGCTGCCAGATTATTAAAAATAATTTAAGGAGAAAAGCATAGGGACTTCGGGAGAAGAGCACAGTCAGCTCATGGAAGAGGAGAGTCCTTTGGGTACACTAGTCAGTGATCCTAAGCAAGGCACGAAGATTCTGGGCTTTGGTTTCTTCATCCAGCAATCACAGACATTATAATATTAGGGAATTATAAATATTTAATGAGATCACATGATAACGACCTGAATCAAAAGGACAGGAATGAGTAACATTCACCAGATACCTGTTATGCATCACATATTTTGAGAGGCATGCCAGTGGGAGATGAGAGAGGAGTTAGCATCAGTGCAGCCACAGTGTGAGAGCGCAGGCTTGCAAGTGAAATTGTAGGGACCCGGATTATTTCTCCACCTGAGCTGAGTCACTAACTTTAATAAGCAAGGCAGAAATTTCTTAGATAAGTGAAGTTCTACCAATGTAGGGCAAGGTAAGTGTGTAGTTAGCCCTGTGCCCAGTAGAAAGGGGTGTTTCCAGGTGATACACACATTGCATTACAGGCAGTGGGGGTCTCCCCACACCCATTCACACCATGCCAGACACCAGAGAAACACAGCAGCAGCACATAAAGGTTCAAGGGAAGGAAGATATTCTGAAGTCTAGGGATTCGCGTCCTGGTGGGCAGACACTTGATTTCAAGGCCACCTGCTGCTCCTCTGATGTGGCCACTGGAGCAGGGTCTGTTTTCTCTCAAACCACACAGGAGGTCAATGCAGGAAGCCAAGTTCCTCCAAGGCCTTTGGTCCAGGTCCCTGCCTTGACTGCCTTCCCTGACTTCCCTAAACGGTGTGACCCAGGAGTTTTCAGCACAAATAAACCCTTTTCTGTCCAAGTTGTTTTTGATTTTGGTGTTTATCATAGCAACAGAAACCAAACTAGAGCAATACTCCAGGATTCGAAGATGCAAGGAAGCAACCTACAGCCAGTTTAAGACTACCCAGGTGAAAATGTCTGCAGGAAATGGAACACAGAATTTACTGATGAAGAGAAACAGAAGGAACAGCATAGTACTGAGGGACAGGGACCCCAGGAAGATCGTTTCGTCAGAGATTCAGTCACACTCCAAGTCAGCTATGGAAATTGTTAGGATGGAAAAATATAGCCTAATTCTCCAGTGACCTGGGAGTCTTAAATCCCAAGCTGACGGTCACCTACTGTTTAATGTTTACGGCAGCCTGTGAGTGAATGAACACCCAGAAGCCTGTGCGAAAGCAGACTTCCTGGGCTAAGGGCGGGCTTGGATACTTGAAATTAATTGGTCCGTACAGGATGCTACAAGATGATTGGTTCACAATGCCCGGGCTTTGTTGTAACCCTATAAAAGCTGTCTCAATTCTGTGCTAGGGGTCGTCGCTAAGCCCTCTACCCTGCATGGCGTATGGCTGACGACCCCAGTATACTGGAATATAAAGGACCTTATGCATTTGCATCAAGACTGCTTCTCGTGAGTGATTGGGGGGCGCCTTTCCTGAGTGGGAGCGCGAGGGACCATGGTCTTACAAAATAAATTCTTTAATTTTGCTTTTGTTCATGTTCTGCCACTTTTAATCAAAAGAATCCTGATTAGTACAGAGCTAGCCTAAAACAAGCGCATAATCATTTAACTAAAAGAAAAGTATAAAAGTGTTAGTAGAGGATGAGGAGATGGCTCAGTCAGTTAAGTGTTTGCTGCACACACAGGCAGACCAATCCAGTCCCTCCGAATGGACATAAAATGAAAAGCTGACTGTGGTAGCATGTGCCTGTATTCCCAGGCCTGAAGAAGCCCAGTTAGGAGGATTTCTGGGACTTTGTGATAAACTAGATTAGAGCCAGCTTAATGTTCAATGAGAGATTCTGCCTCAAGAGAAAAAAAAAAGTGGAGAGAATTAAGATACTTCATTTCAACCTCTGACCTTTATGTGCATACATGTGTACATGCTCATAGATCTGCATATGTAACATTAATTTTAGCAGAGAAATATCATAACATGATAAAATTGCTTATAATTTGCTAGTACACAGCATACTGCTACCTCCTTATACCTTCTTGTGGCTCCTTACGATCCCATGGGAACACCATCCTATGTGTCCCTATTGCTGTCTTTAGTCCAGTTCACTGGAACCGTTTGCTAGAGTCCTGGTCCCCTCAGCCTTCCCAGACACCCAGACTAAGTACAGATGCTAGGGTGCTAAAAGAGATTTAAGAGGAAAGATATTTGGGTCTCAGACACACGGGCCTGTAGACAGTTCATGCGACAACCACCTTTACTCAAGAAAGGCTTGCCAAGAGACAGACACATCAGAAATAAGATATCAGGAACAGTCCTGAGTCTTCTGGTGCCAGGAAAGCTAGTCCCAAGGTGAAATCTGCCTTCGGCTTGTTTCCATGCATTTCCAGAGCAAAGTGTCTGATGGCCTTGGAGATTCAACAATAAATGGTCCCTGGTCCCGAAGAGCCAGAATCATGGTGTGTGTCCCCTGGAGCAAAGTCAGCTTAATGAACTGATTTGGCGATGGAACCCTGAGCTTCCTGTATACATACTGCTATTGTTTCAGGCAACAGGGTAAGCATCTGGTACAGTTAGAAACATCTTCTCTAGACTAATAGTGAGTACCAGGAACAATTCTAAACACGTAACCTGACAAATCCCAAAGCATTCTAGACGCAGCCTTATGGCTTAGTAGAGATCATTATGCTCATGCTGCTGATGAGGAAACTAAGACCCTGAATGTCTACTAGGCTCTCTGGCTTAGGTTATTACAACTCATAATATTACTCAAAATCTCGTCTGATTTTGAGCTGAGGAATAAGACACACTAAAATGTCAATCAACACACCCCTTCCTTCACTAAGTAAGTCTTCTAAACAAAAATCAGCAGGACTAATAATGAGATTGGTGATGTAACAGATGTACATGCTAGTCCAAGACCCTTATCTCTCTACATGGTACCTGTAGTTTGGGGACTGGGGTGTGGTGACATATTGTTTATGATCTAATAAATCTTGCCTGGAGATCAGAATACAAAGATAGCTACAGCCATAGAGTCCAAGCAGAGGTGGCACACACCTTTAATCTCAGGACTCAGGAGACAGAGGCAGATGGATCTCTATGAGTTCAAACCACCCTGGGATACATGAGAGTGAGAGTGAGTCAGTCTAAAAGAGAAACAGAGCTTACACCTTTAATCCCAGCACTAGAGAGGTCTGTAAGACAGGACAGGGTCATAGACCTAGCATTCAGTCTTGGGCAATTAGTCTCCAGCCTTGGATTTCCTCAGCCTCTCTTTGCTTTCTGATCTTCATCTTGAACCCCGATATCTGTCTCTGGGCTTTTATTGTTCATGTTGCACTGGCAGCTTTGAGCTAGATACAACCCAGACCCAGATCTTAGACTTTAACAAGCAGAAAAGCTGAGATTCAAACTCATACACATCTGGCTTCCAAACAACCTCACTTAAAACCACTGTCACCTATGGTGTCCTACCCTCATTTATGCCCCCACCAAGCATGCATCCAATTTCTGATCCATAGAAGTTGGGCATATTAAGACCTTGGAAAGTAATTCAAATGTGGATGTTACATTTAAGGACATTAGTCACTATGCATGCAACAGGCGCTCTTCTGGTGTGCTAAACATATCTCAGTTCCAGCTAAGTTTCTTCCCCTGCTCAGGTCTAGAGAAAGGTTGAAATTCAAGTTTTGGAAAGTTTGGGTTGGGTGGGACGAGGAGTCCCACACCCCCACCCCTCACAGTGATGACACGAGGGAAAGCAGAAGTGAGTGGCACCCTGGGGTCCTTGGGAAGCATGAGCTCCAGTAGCTGTAAGATCTGCCCTCTTGGAAAATGATGCAGGAAGAGGTTATGTTACTTGCCAGGGATCACAGTTATCAAACTGAAGAGCCATGGCTTGAGCCCAGAAGCTGAGGTCTGGGCTATGTGCTCTTAATCAGAGCCTGTTCGCAAGGGTTCACTCACTCTACACACCCCTTCTCGTTGCGCAGGCGTACTCTCATGCACTGCTGACCTGCTTGCTATTGCGCAGGTGTATGCTCATGCACTGCTGATAACTACTCTGTGATGGGCTCATCATGATCCCACACATTCTGTGCAACACGAGACCAACTCTTAAACATCTTTACCTGATGGTACTTGCGCTTTGGTTAAGACAAATGACAGGTTACTCTTACAGGTAAATGGTGTAGGAGACACAGCGGGCAGTGGAGATACGCTTAAGGCAGTCCGTGTGAGACTGACTGAGGTGTCTAAGCAAGGAGACCATGTGTGGGGTTATCAGCAGCATTTGTTGAGGACATGTGTTACCCGCAGTCTGGACCCACTGCCATGCCGACCGCAAATATCACATAGAGATGTTGTATTAGATATAAAGCCGTTAGCGTTATAGTGTTACAGAAAAGAAAGGGACCAATGTTATAAGCAGCCCCCCTCAGCCTGGTCCCACGGCCCCAAATAACACACAGAGATGTTATGTTAATTGTAAAACTATTTGGCCAATGGCTTAGGCTTCTTAATGGCTAGCTCTGTCTTAAATATTTAACCCATTTCTATTAATCTAAGTATTTCCATGTGGTCTCATTTTACCTGAGAAATTCTGTTCTCTTGGTCATACATGTTGAATCTCCTCCTACCTCTCCCAGAATCCTCCTTGTCTCCTCATTCTGCCCATCTTGCTTTCCTATTGACCAACAGTGCTTTATTCATTAACCAATAAGAGAAACATAGTTACAGAATGACATCTCCCATCAGACATGGGAGTCTTGGGGGAGATGACATCACTGGTGATGAGGGTGACTTTGCCTTGGTATTATAAGCAAGGTATCTAGCTGAGTTCTGGAGAGTTTGGTTCATTCACTAATTCAGTAAATTTTTGTTAATCTTTTCTATGACGGGGATGCTGTGTCCAGGAACTTGAAGTTTGTTGTGACCCTGGGAGGCAAAGGGCACATACATTTTACAGAGTGTGCATCTTTTTAAAGCACTGGCACTGCTCAGGTGGAAGGTACCCACAACAGCAGGTCCCCAGGCAAGAACCAAGAGACCTCTGAACCATGTGCTACCTTGAGTCTTCCATCATTGATGCTCTTAGCTTTTTTCCTTTTTTGTACGTGGAGAGATGTGCTACTTCACCTCTACAGAGGAAATAGGGTACGATAACAATAGAATCACAGAGAACGCACTCTGTCCACTCATGCCTATAATCCAGTTTCCTGAAAATTTTTCTATAATTGCCAACAACATGGTGCTCCAGAGAGTGGGTGAGGACATGCTGTCTTGTTCTTCACTCCTGCTCTCCAGAGGGGCTTGGCAGATGATCAACAAGTCTTCTGATAAATATGCAACATGTTTCTGGCTTAATAAGTCCCGCAGCTGTTGGGAGTTTAACAAGGAAGACAAAGCCATAAAAATACGTGATATTGGAAAAGCACAAACCATCTTCACAGGCAGCCCTCTCCCTGACCCACTCATCTGGAGTGTGCCAGACACGGATGGGCCTGGGGTAACCCAGAGACACAAGACTGCTTGTCAAGGGGCACACTACTCCCAACAGAGTGCCTACTCAGGAGACATCCTCTTTCCTTCATAATTTGCCTCTTTCTCCAGTTCTCAGATCTAAACACATGTACTCACACACACATGTATATAACATGCATATACACACGCACATATGTGTGCAGGCACATGCGCGCGCACACACACACACACACACACACACACACACTCTTGTCCTGCTATAGTGCCATGAGAAGAGCTTTCAATGGGGCACCACAAAAGTATCAGGTGCTTAGCAAGCCGCTGTTACTCTGTTCTTAATAGCATTGTCATCACAATAAACATGGAGAGATTATAGTCTCCTTGCAAAGAATGTGTGGGTGCATCTTTGTGTGTGTATCTGTGTTCATGTCTTTGTGTATGTCCGTGTGTGTGTGTGTGTGTGTATGTGTTTGTCTATGTGTGTGTATGTATGTGTGTTCATATGTATGTATGCATGTCTTTATGTGTATGTATGTGTATGTTCATATTTGTGTATGTGTCTGTATGTGTACCTTTGTGTGTGTCAATGTGTGTGTATGTGTGTCCTTGTGTGTATGTGCACGTGTGTGTGTGTGTGTGTCTGTCTGTCTGTCTGTGCTCATGGAGGTATGGAGGTCCAAGGACAACCTCAGGTGTCATTCTTCACCCTCCACCTTGTTGGAGACAGGAGGGCCTCTTTGGTTTTCATCACTGTGTAAGTCAAGCTGGCTGGCCTAAGAGATCCCAGAGAGGCTCCTGCCTGTCCTCTCCCTCACTGCAGGACTCTGGGGCAGCTGAGAGCCCTTTGCCATGAGCCACCGCCTTGCACAGTTTTATGAACATTTGGCGCATTATTTTTGTGCTGCCTGCATTCCCCTCTTCCTGGCCTTGGCTTCCTAATTCCCCTCTTCCACACAGTACATGGTAAAGATGAATCTACCTCTAAGGAGGGAGTATAGCTGTTCTTGGACAGACATGTGTTATCTTATGGCTGGAACCATTAGAGAAAAAGAGGTTTCATGCTGAATGATCTCAAAATCAAGAAAAGTGAGTGTGGAACTGATGAGAAGGCATCTTCTCCATCAGACAACTGAGACCAACAAAGATAGAAATAGTGCAGTCCTGGGGACGGCTGAGCTCCTGGGTCCAGCATCCCCGAAGCAGGGCAGCATTCAGACTCCCCAAGCACACGTGATGTTTCAGACACTTTCACCTAAGGTTTTGGCAGATGTAGGAACATGTAAATTAAAGAGGCCTGGTGTTATACACCTATACACCATTCAAAGTTTAACAATAGCAAGACGTAGTTTTGTACCAGCGTCTTCTCAACATTCCTTCCCAGGAATAATCATCATTGCCACTTACATAATGACAACTCTATGCAACTCATTTATTTTTGCCCGTGAATGTGGACCAAGTGTTAAAAGCAGCAGGTTTGCACAGCCTCCTACACAGTGTGTGAGATTTGACACAGCCTTGCATATTCAGCGGTGCTAATGGATGCATTTTGCTCCAACAAAGCTACATGGTTTTTGGTGTCTAGAGACATATAGATTATGATTCATTGCATTTGCAGGCTCTTAGGTTTAGTGTCTGTCATCATGAACTTTATTTTAAAAATGTGAGGTTTTCCAGGATCATTAAGGTCTTGTTTATATGAAAACTACAACTTAAATCTGTAAATCAGAGTTCCATGGGATTGCTGCAGGAACGTGTTGGGAGCTGAGCAGTCAGCCTCTTCCCCTTAAGCTCTAACATGGGCTACACATGCACCTTTGCTACCCTTCGGTCCAGTGCTAATTTTGCCTCGTCTACCGTATTACTGACTTGATGCATTTCCCATTTGCTCAAGCCAATGGAAAATCCCACTGTCCAAGAGGAATCTCCCTGGAGGTTTGGCAGGTGTGTATGCCATCTCTCATCTGTGTTTGAGAACATCTAAACTCGGAGGATTCTGTCCCAGTACAGATGTCTTATCTTGTGCGTTCTCTTTGCAAGCTGCCGGCTTTTAGGTCCCTAGTCACAGCTTCCTCTCCTTCCTTGAGATGGTGAGATTCTTAGCCCTGTTTGCTCTTTGGCTTGTGCTGTTTATCTGTATCATTCAATATTTATTGTGTTTCATTTCTAGCTATAAAGCTTTAAAGGAATACAAGCAAAAATGTAGTGAAAAAATTTAGATCACTGATGCTATCCTTTTTATAGAAATAATGATTATATTAATGTGTATGCAGACATATGTGTATGTATGCATGTATTTTGGTATGTATATGTGTATATATGTTAGTATACAAATGTATGCATGTATATATGTTATGTATATGTATGTTATATGTGTATGTGTGTGCATATATGTGTGTGAATGTTATATGTGTGCATGTGTATGGATATATGTGTGTGTATATGTGTTGTGTATGTATGTATGTATGTGCATGTGTATGTGTATGTATGGTGTGTGTGTGTGTAAATATCCTCTTTCTTCCACAAATTTTATTCCTCATGTGCTTGAAATGTTTATGATTGCTTTTGTCCCTCTGCTAAGAGTACATTGTGAGTATTTATATCTGACATGTCTACTCTCTGTTTTCAAAGCTAAAACATATTTCATGATCTGAAATATTCTTAATTGGCACAATAAATCTCATATTGTTGGACATGAGGCCATGTCCTATATTTCCTGGTTATAAATCAGTATGTCTTAATAATAAATTCTTGGAATGAAATTACTTGGTCAAAGGCTATGCATTTTTTAATATCTGTGACACGTTAACAAATTGCCCCGTGGAAACGGCAGCCCCCTTCTCCCTAGATGGGGACAGCAGCACTGACTTGTTTGACTTTAAAAACTCAGCGCTGTTTCTTGATCTGGATTGGCCTTATTTTACAGGGTGGACCAAAAGCTTAGTTCTGCAACAAACTGTTTGCTATCCATTGCTATCCCAGTAACCACTTCAACAAATTTCTTCCTTGATCTCAATTACTACTTAAAAAATTTAACTTGAGGCCAGGTGGTGGTGGCACATGCCTTTGATCCCAGCATTCAGAAGGCACAGGCAGGAGGATCTCTGTGAGTTCAAGGCCAGCCTGGTCTACAAAACTACACAGAGAAATCCTGTCTCAAAAAACAAAACAAAACGAAATTTTAACTTGAAAAATGTTTTGTACTAAGCATATAAAACATGGAATTGTTATAAATATATACATTTACTAATGGTTTACAAGCTACTTGAACATCCCTTGCAGAACAAGACTTTGCTAGTTACCAAATTTGTAGTGCTACAGTATCATGTATCAAAAACATTTTACCCTGTGTCCGTCTCCCATATGGTCAATTGATAAATCATTTTCGGGTATACTGTATAGCAGGCATACTCTATAATTTTCCTTTCTTTTCCCTTTTCCATATTACTAAAGACCCACTGGTCTGATATGGTGGCACGCTTCCTTAATCCCAGCACTTAATCCCAGCACTCGAGAATCAGAAGCAAAAGGATCTCTGGGGGGTTCAAGCTCAGCCTGGTCTCACAGAGTCCCAGGGCAGCCACGGCTTCACTCTGAGATCCCATGGCAACAATGACAAATACAAAAGGAATTGATTTTGATACTCATTGAATAAATTAATAGTGGTCTTCACACATTAAAACTTTTTCATCTAGTAATTATTAATTTTATTTTAAATTATTTACATTTAAATAAATTTAAAATATCTGCCTTTTCAATTTTTAAGATTTTCCCTTAGATAAAGTATGTATATGCACGTGTGTGATTATTTGTGTACACATGTATGCATCTCTGTGTGTGTACATGTGTGTTTGACTAAACATTCATAGTTATGCTTCTAATTTTAGTGAACATGGTACATGAATTCTTTAATATGGTGATTTTATTTTTACCAAGTTAATTCTTTACTGAAGATATTTCTATGTAATTATTTTATAACTAGATGATGTTAGCACCCACATGTTTGATAAGAAAACTTACACTATTTACAAAGGACAATTTGGAATCCTTATTTCCATATATTGACTTCTGTATTCCTTTTTTTTAGTATCAGTTTTGATTGCATTTGTAAGTTGAGAGGGGACTTTAATTTTAAGAACAGCTTTAGGCTCATAGCAAAACTGAATTGAAAGTAAAGAGAATGCCTCCCCTCATATCTATGCCCCACACCCTGTACTGTTATACCCATTTGTAATAGTCAGTAAGACAACACCAGTTCAGCTAGATAACCCATGGTCCTTCTTACATGGGAACATAATGCTTTCTAAATCTGTAGTACATGATTGCAATCCCATGCAGAATAGTCTTCTCATCCTCTGCACTCTGTCTACCCTCCTCCCAAAGTCATCATATGCTCCCCAGTTAGTTCTGCCTTCTCAGAAAACCCTGTAGCTGGAATCGTCCAGTGCGGAGCAATATCTGTCACTGAAATTTCCCTGAAGGATTCTGCATATCTTTTCCTGGCTTATCAGCAATCCGTAAAACAAAGTTATTTATTCACCAATTGAGGGACCTCTTCATTGATTCCAAGTTTGAGTGATTGCAAACAAAGCTGCTCTAATCATTTGTGTATAATGTTTCTAGAAATTAATTTTAGCGCATTTAAGTAAATGTTGGGGATGTAAATGGGTGGATTAGATAGTAAAGTTATGTTTCCTTTTATAAGATGCCTTTAAAGCATCTTCCAAGGTGAGTGTACTATTTAGGGTCCCAGTGAGAAACAAATGGCAATTTCTGGCGCCCCACATCCTCACCTGCATTGCTTATTGCCAGTGCTTTGGGTATTGACCATTCTAATAGGTGTACAGTGGTAATAGTTTATACAACCCTGATGATGTATGATGGTGAATATGTTTTCCTCTATTCATCTAAAATCTATGTATCATCTCTGGGGAGGTGTTCGTTCAGATATCTTGCCCATTTTTAATTGCACGATTCATTTTTTATTGTTTTAATTTTTGGATAATAGTCCTTTCTATAAATCGTTCTTCCAAATATTTTCCTCCTCCAGAAATCTTCCTTCAAACAGATGTGACCTCAAAGGGGCCTTCCTTGACTTTCTTACATAGTGAGCACGCTAGGCCCTACATGAATAGCTTTAGAAGTGTAAAAGGCAAAACAGATTCTAGTTCCCCAATTAGTAGTCACATTTAAGGGTGGTTTGCTTTTGACCGCATGTTTCATTAAGTCATTTTTCTCCTTGGCTCTGTTAATATGTGCACTAGTCAGGGGTTCCCCAAGAGTACCCTAGGGAGTTACATGAGGGACTTAGGATGAAAGCCTGTGGTGTCTTTCAAGGGGAACCCTGAGGACTCAGGAGTCCCCAGGTCAGAGAGGTGGACATCTTGGCGTTTGAAGGACAATGTCCTGGTGTTTTGATGCGACACCCTTCCACAGTGAGGGTGGTAGTCTCTCCAGGAGACGTGGTTCTTTGTTCTCTAGGGCTCTCTACAGTAGGTGGACACCCTACCACACTGTTAAGGGTGGATTTTCTTTATCCTGCCTGTGGATTCTAATGCCAATCTCTTCTGCAAATCCCCTCATGAGAACCTTTTAACCTAGTCAGATTAACACATAGAGTTAATCCTCATCTGCGGCTGACTTGGTTACTCAGGTCTCACTAGTAAATTGCTTCTGCACTTGCAGAAGAAAGTACAGTAGTGTTTACTTAATGCAAAGTGAGACACCCATAGTCAATGCATAGCCCAGTCATGCTCTGCTGTCCAGGATTTCCGTAGCAGGTAAAGCACATAAAACAAACTGAAGAAATGTTTTTAGGTTCTTCTGTAACAGTTCACAAAGTGGGAACTCATCACTTGCTTTGCCAACTAAAAATAATCTGACTTGTAAAATATTTATTTTCTGCTTATTTACATTAATAAACATTTCTAGTTTTCTAGTCTTGTTGTTTTCCTTATATAATCCCTCTCCTCATATTTAGCTTGTTTGTCTCAGAGTTTAGTTCTAGCAATATTTTGCATGTTTCCTATTCTTACTGTTGACTCTTAGATTCTTTCTTATTTAATTTTGCCTTCATTTTCTGACTAAAAAACAAATAGGAGAGTTACACTTTTCTAAGTAATTATATTTATAAAGTACATTCTTGTCATTAATTTTTCATGTTATTACATTTTAGGTAGAAATTTGTCTTGAAGGTAGAAGATGTGAGCTACTCAATTTCTAGCTAGGTAAAATAATTTAGAACATACTTTGTGACAAAATAAATGCAAATTTCATAAATGCTTTATTAGAACTTAGGGTATAAAGAATTATTCTTTTATGACATAAAGTTCAGTATATATTTACCAAATTCATCTTAAATTTTATTTTCCATTTATCTACATTTGTTCTGCAATAATCCCATTTATTTATTTAAATTGGCTGGAATTTCCTTTATATTTAAGTGTTAATTTTTTATTCGTGTCTGTCTGTGTGTGTGTGTGTGTGTGTGTGTGTGTGTGTGTGTGTGTGCCATGTGGCTATAGCTGTTCTGTATAGATACAGAATCCCCTGTGGCTGGAGCTTTAGGCAGTTGTGAACTGCCCAACGAAGGTGCTAGGAACTGAACTCAGGTCTTATCTGTTGGTCAATGAGGTGACAAAAAATGTGTCTAAGTTGATTGTTGGCATTTTCCCCTGTCATTTCCTCCTTGTAACTTAACTGGCTTTTTGCTCTATATGTTTTGCCATCATAGTGCTTAATAATCGTCAGCTTATTTGACTTTTACATGCATTAAAAAATACAACTATATTCTCTTGTGTGCCAAAAATTTGATCTTCCCCACAAGGTTTCAAATTAGCCCTTTGGAATTTTAAATATGGATTCATATTTTGCCATTGCAATTATACTTTCAGTTTTAGTTCATTTAAATTCATTCCATTCCTTTTGAGTTCTGATATTCTGTCTAAATGAGAAAATGCATGTTAAATGTTTTGAATAATGCCAGCCAGATAAGCCCTCCACAAATGCTGGCTATTATTGTTATTAATATCACTCATGCTTACAGAGAACACTTCAATACTCACTGAAGCACCACAGCCCTGAAGTGGCCTCACTGCCTAGTTGTTTCAGGAGCCTGTGCTTCCTGGACTCCCAGAGACCATGCATGTCAGAGTCCTCCAAAGGACTACAGCTCCGTCTCTATACCATGCATGACTTTGTCCTCATAGAAGTCGGGTACGTTTCCCTTGGTTCTGCTACCAGACCCCTGTTTGCCTCTAGAATCCTCCATTTAATTCTTACCATGGAGTGCAGAATCACCAGCCCTACAGTCTGGCAGCCCAGGTAAGAGGAGTTAGGAGGAGGTGAGGTCCATATAGTGGCCATTGGGGAGGAAATTCTAAGTCTGTTTTTGCATCCAGCCTCTCTTTCTTATCCAGCTCTCTGCTGGCTGGACAGTTTGGTCAGTGATAAACTGTGCTCCGCTCAAATGCTCAACTGCTCGTCTGCTGTGCTCTTCTCATCAGACGCTGTGGAAGCATTGCAGTTGCCTGAGGTGTAGACGGAGACCACTGATATATGTAATGGCAACAAGTGTCATGTTATGTGCCTTATGTCCTGTGTGTTTCAGGGGTACATGCTTCTGAAGTGTTCTTGAGAACACTGTATCCCTACACTCAGGTTAAGACTGAAATGGAGGATTTTAGATGCAAATAGGGGTCTAGTGAGAAGAACCAAGAAGAAAGCACCCAACTTGTGTCCTGATACTGTTTAAAATTAGGGCCTATGAGCTGCATTTCCTTTTACTTGTTATTGAAAGGACATATGAGTATGTTCATTGGAGCCTAACTTTAAGTAATATTCCTAGTTTGCCCGGAGGAGTCAGAATTTATAACCATTATAAATATCCTCCCATTTATTATTTTAGTGTTCTCATTCACCCTCAAGAAGTATCCTAGCTTGGGACTTAAATTACGTAATTTGCATATGGCAATTTAGAGTTGCCTTCGTGGCAGGTGGGTATGTAATGAAGCAGCTGACTCCTTGAGAAGGGGATGTAGCTCAAGTCATGAAGAAATGAGCTTCTCAATCATCAGGCAAAAGCCACCCACGCCGTGTGTTAGATGGTGCCAACACTGCACTCATGAAGATAGCCCCTTTCTTCCATTTGTCCAAACTCATTTCTCAGAAACTCTGCACCTACTAAGAAAACTAGATCAGGTTTCTTCGTGAGCCACATTTCTCCCACAGCCAGCCTCATAACCAGAGGTCATGTGTCTACTCAAGCTTGCTTCTATTTTGCTCATTGCTGAGTTCTTTAGATCTAGGAGGCCATGACTACACACATCTTATAGTAATGAAGAAAGGCTAATGCAACAGTAATAAGTTATCAGCCTGCTCAACCATGAACAGTGGGGTCAACAACAATTAATTCCTGTAATGTAAACCCGATGGCAATGTGTCTCCTCCTTCCACCTGCTTACCGGGCAGCCGGGGCTACAACAGTTGCGTGTAAGCAGCCCCTTTGCAGACAGGCCAACCGATGGGGTGTGGTAGTCAGTGAGCTTCCTAAATAATGACTAGGCACAGTTGGCAACAGAGTGCGTCTGCTGCTCTTCAGACAGGTCCTCTATTTCAGTGAATTCCTCAACATTGGTCTGTACCCCATCCCCTCTCCATATTGGCAGGCATCACCAGACACCCCAAGTGGCAAATGATAGGATGCCCAGGCACCTATGCCCTCTGTGATAGAGAAAGAAGTGGGGCATGGGGAATCCCTTCTCTTCTGCTTCACTCACCCTCAAATCCATCCGTGGGGATAGCAGTCTTGGTGCACACTTGGCTTGCAGCCACCCAGTAAGGCCAGAGGACAGGTACTGGTGTCAGACTAGTGCTTCTCTACCAAGATGCTGTGACCTCACTCACCACAACCTCGTAAAAACGGTGCTCAAGAGTGTGGCATGTGCATCCAGACGTCCCTGTGGTCACTCTTGGCTCTGGCCTTGATCTCTGTACAGCCTCAGAAATTCGGCTTGTTTTCTCTGTAACTGAGCTCTCCCCTCTATAAAAGAAGGTGAATTGCTTCTTCAGAGTGTTATCATGAGGCATTAGTGAAATGGCATTTATATGTCTATCTTGAGCCTGCTACTTATTGGGGCTAATGAATATTATTAGCCTTTTTCATGATTAATGCTAGTTGAGTGAATAAATGAAGATTATATTTGAGTGTAGGCTAAATTAATAATAAATGAATGTAAACCCTGGTCAGGTCAGGTGTTATGCTAGGGATTGTAGGGAAAATGGCGACAACATTTAGATGTTATTCCTTCTGTCATGAATATGCACATCAGTGAGGCCAGCCCTTAGTTTTGAAATAAGAATTGTGAAAGAACACTCAAAACTGTGGAAGAAGTCATTAAAAGCTACATTCTGAACAACAGGCAAGGGAGCCTCGTCTCAGGGAAGGGCTCTCTGAAGATGTGCCATTTCCCAAGACATCATCTCAGGTCAAAGGGATGAAAAGGAGCTAAGCAAAGAAGCAGAGCAAAGAGCACACTTGGAAGCTCTGTGATCACGGGAATGAAAGGCAGCCAAAGAGGCAAAGAAGGGCGGTGCTGTGCCCTGCGGTCCTCACTGGGCCGCGGGACTGGAGGTCAGAGTGAAGTTCATGACCTATGACCATTTCTGCACTGTCTGTATGGAGATTGGTAAAGCTGGAGTACAGTGACAAAACAAAAGAATTACTACATGAATTTACTATCAGAACATTTCTCCTCTGTGTAACTAATAGACTGATAATACCGGTGCTTAAAATAATCCACACACTTGGTTCATGACTTTGTGGGTTGGGAACTTTCAGGCCTCACTAGAGGTCTCCTGTGTGTCCACAAATAGATGCCAGCCAAAGTTACAGCAGTCCAAAGAATGAACATTCAAGATGGCCACTGATTACAGCTTAAAGTTTCGCTGAGGCTATCAACTATGATGCATACACAGGGGCTCTGCGTATGGGAACTCAAGGTGACTGAACTGAAATATTGGCTCATTTTTCCATAGAGAAAACATGCCCCCAAATATACAACCTCAGAGTTTCCATAGTAACACCCCTGTTACCTATCCATTGTTGAAGGAAGTGGTCACAAGAGCATTGAGATTCAAAAGGAGGCTAGACCAACCCAGCCTTTCCATTGGGAGTATGAATAAAAATTAGGGTTGTGTTTTAAAACCATTACACAAGAGAGAAGGGACAAGGCCCACACCGACCACAGCAAGTACAAGGAGAAATAAACAACATAATGGGGTGATGGAGATCGCCATTGACCTTAGAAAGAAGAGGTTTTGCGGGATGAGTGGGTGACATAGCCCAAGGCACTGCTCAAGAAATATGGCTGAAATGAGAAGGAATAAATGGTACCGTAAAAGAGGGTGAGGAGACATCCCCCATCCCGATCTTGTCTTCATTTAGTTCCTATTGGGGTAGCTTTAGTGTGTGTAAGCACTGATGGGAAAAGTCAAAGTTTCAAGGAAGCAACTACATACCCAGGAGAGAGAGAGAGGACATAATGAAGAATGCAAGGTACTCGAGAAGGCAGCAGAAAGGATATCAAAGACTAAAGGAGGTACAATGAATCTCAGAAAGAAGGAAGTCCCACAGTTCATGGTGTTTACCTTTGTATGTCCTTCCTTTCTGCCCTGAGGTTCTAGAGAACCCACAGATGGTGCCCTTCAATGCACAGACTTTATCAGCAGCAAACTGGCCCTTGATCTTCATGTGCTCTTCATGCTTTGTAACCTCAGCTAATTTTAAGCACCTCCTTCCTGCTGTAATCCTCATAGTGCTGAGTACAGAAAAACTGCGCTCAAGAAAAGCCTTAGTCACCATGCTCCTCATCAGAAAGTCTGAGCCACCAGCCCAGAGATCCTTAGAACAGAGAGCTGTGCTTCCAGACACCTAAAGGTGCTCCAGGCACCAACAATGATCACACCAAGTTCTCCTGTGTTCTCATACTGAGGGCTTTTCAGATGTAGCTGCTAAATCCTGAGGCAAACTCTCCCTGGCCAATTGTGGATTCCTCCGGAGACTGGAATGATACCCAGGTTTTGTTCAGTGTTTATTGAGAATCTACTACATGCCAAACACTTTGGCTTGAGGACCATCCGTGCCTCAGACTCCACAGTCTCCCCAGGCAGTAGCTCTTGACTTTTAAAGTCTGCATCCTAAACACCAAGTTTCCAGGTGCCTTAGAGCAAGCTTCTTTATTTAGACAGCAAACAAAACTTTTGGTGAGAGGTTTTAGAAATAATATAATCTATTTTTCCTTCCTCCTAGCTATTTTCCGTTCTTATGTAAGGTTTTCTCTTCCAAAGCTCTAGCCAAAAAATTAGAAAGCAGCAGGCAGCATACATCTAATATACTCAGAAACCAGAGGCCAAAACCCCCTGCCAGGCAGTTCTGGACTCGCCAGTCCACTTTGGAATTGCTGAACATGTTGAACATGTTAGCCAAAGATTTTTGCAGCAAAACCGGGAGCTCTGATGAATTAAGAATCTGCCATATCACTGAACAGTTGGAGTTCAGGTAAAGGCCTGGGCCAAGGACATGGCTGAGATTTTAAGAAGGGACTCACTGGCTCATGATTCCTGGCTCATGACTCCTGGAAGCGGGATATTTGTGTCAATGAGAGCTGATGTCAGTTGAAACACTTTAACTCAGGTTTTCCTTTCTGAGTCCCTCAGATGCAAGTAGCTTCAGGCTGAGTAGATGATAGACATCATCTAGAAATTCCCAGTTCAATTGTTGTGGAATATTTAACTATGTGAAGTTGTGCTGAATTTGTTTATGTTGTGGACTATTTGTTAAACTATGTAAAGATATGTTATATTTGCTTATCTACGTAAAGATTTATTGCTGTTTTACCTTGCCTGCCTAAAGGACCCATTTGGCCTAATAAAAAGAAGCTGAACAGCCAACAGCAAGGGAGGAAGAGTAAGTGGGAGGAGGAATTTAGGCTCCTGGGAGGAAGGAAGAAAGAAAAGACATCAGGGAGACACGAGGGGCCAGCCAGCCAGACACAGAGGAAGCAGGAAAGTAAAACATACAGAATGAAAGAATGGTAAAAAGCCCTGAGGCAGATGTACATGAACAGAAACAGATTAAATGATGTTAATAGAGCTAGTAGGACACAACTAAGCTAAAGCCCAGCATTCATAATTAATAATGAGTTTCCATGTCTTTATTTGTGAGCTGATTGGTAACACAAAGTAAAAACCAACCACATTCAATACCCAGGAGGCTGCTTCTTTGGCCAGAGTAGTTTCCCCCGCCATGGAGCTGTACCAGTTTCTATTCTCATTGCTATGACCAAATATCTGACAGCAGACAACTTACAAAGGACAGATTCATTTAGGTTTGTAGTTTATGGAGGACTGAAGTCCATCCTGGCAGGGAAGGCAGGACTGAAGAAGCTAAGGCACTAGTCACAATCCAGAAACAGAGAAGACCGGGTGTGAAGATATGTAGCATGAAAAATCAAAGACCCAGAGACAGGTGCTGGGGTTCAAGCTTCAAGCTAAAGATCAGAAACACAAAGCACCTGGACACTAGCTCTTACCTCTACCTCAGGCTGAAATGGCTGATCCTGTCTCCATGAGCTCTCCTCAAACCTCAGACTTCTGCCTTTCCTCAGTGTGTCTAGAGAATCACCTTCAAAATACCAGCACTGACACTCTGTTTCTGCCTTAAATAGCCCCTCAGGAGTCCTGAGATTTAAGATGTGAGCTCTGTTATTCTTTTAGACTGATTCAATCCCCTATAGCCCTGGTTGGCCTTGAACTTAGAGAGATCCATCAGCCAATGTCTCCTGAGTCCTAGGATTAAAGGTGCACCACTATTGCCTGACTTCTAAGGCTAAATAGTATGGCTGTTTTGCTATTTTTTAAAAAAAAAATACAATAGCTTTCATCAATCATAAACAATATATCACCACAAGGATAAGCTATCAAACTTCAAGGCCAGATGCAATTATTTTATTCCTGCTCCAAGGATCTACCTCTTGAAATGTCTACAACTTTCTAAAGCAGCATCACCAACTGGGAACCAAGAGCTCCAACAAGGAACCCTGGGGGTGGGGGGTGGCAGTGGGCGGGTTTCATTCAAAATACAGTGTATTGCTGAATGTTCTTGTCCCACCACCCTTCTCAGCCCCAAATAAGCCACAGGGAGACATATAGTAATCATAAAACTGTTGGCTGATGACTAGGGTTTCATACTGGCTAGCTCTGTCTTAACTATTAATCCATTTCTATTAACCTATGTATGTACACGTGGTCTTGGTTCTCCAGAAAATGTATGGACCTTCTACTCCTTTGTCAACTACATGGCAACTGTCTTTGGTGGGCTCTCCCTGCCTACCTTTCCCAGAATTCTCCTCATCCTAGTCCTGCCTATCTTCCTGCCTCATTGGCCAGACAGTGTTTGATTCATCAACCAATAAGAGAAACATTTATACAGAAGGACGTCCCCCATCAACAATGGATACAGAGTCAGAATAAGCTTGAGTTTTCTGAACCCATCCTGACAATTTATGTCTACTTTCCGCCTGCCCCTTGCCAAATTTCACATAAATACAGGATGCTATAGCAGTAAGAATTAGTGCACCCTTTTGAACTGCTAACACTTTGCCTGTGTGTCCACCTTCTGGAGATAGATGCAGATTCCTATGTCTAATTGAGTAATATATTTTAATAATTGTTCTTTTCTGAGCCTTGAAACACCCAGTGCAATAGTTTTTAATTCAATATAAAGTGTCTCTTGATACTTTTATGAATCTTTCAATACAAATGAGACTACAATTAGCATAAATGGCTGGAGAATACACAGTAAGCTTAATCCTCCACATAGTGCCAACTTGAATATTAATAACTTCAACTGAAATAAGAATGGATAAATGGCAGCCTTTGATACTGAAGTGTGGTCTCAAATGAAAGTATTTGTTTCTTTCATTTATTGGTGAGGAACTGGAAAAGCTTGCCTAAACATGACTGCTAAGGAGAAGGAAAAGGTGAATATTTTCAAATCTGGGTCTCCCCCAAAGTACTGAGCCTTTAACTGGGTACTGGCTGTAACCTGATACTTGGAAGGAGGTAAGAGCCTCCATACCATCTTTATATTAGGCACCAGATAAGCAGCTGAAAGTCGGCAGGGGTAAACTCCTTAAAAATTATCGAAGATGGGCTGGAGACTTAACTGTCAAGAGCTTGTACTGTTCCTCCAGTTTGCCTATTTAGTTCCAGCACCCACACAGGGAGGCTCACATCTGTCTACAGCTTTTGCTCTAGGGGGTCCAGCACCCTCTTCTAGAGTATATGAGTATCTGCAGTCATATATGCACATACACACAGACACATTCACATAATTCAAAATAAAAAGTAATATTCAAAGGTATTACAATGACTTGCTACTACTGTTGGGTGCTGCCCCTCCCATGAGACAGATGTCTTGGTAAACACTAGCTTTCCACCATCTTGGGCCATTTGTTTCATAGAAGGCTCTAGTATGGTGAAATCTGACAGAGGAAATATGACAGCATGAAATGGGCCTTACTGCAGCTTTTAGCCTGTCCTCTTATTTCTCCATTGTTCATCACTGTTGCTTTATAAAACAACTTTTTCCTTCTCTTCTAGTCCATATCAAAACCCAGCTCCCATCAAGATCTTTGCAGTTTATTTCTCACACAATGTTTTTTTCTCCAGCCATCCATTCTACTATGTCTACATTTGTACAATTCTCTGTTTGGGGCATGAGAGCTTGACCTAAAAGGAAAGACGAGTATTTGAATGACACAGCTACAGATTTGAATCTGAAGAACTCATCAAGCTGTGTGAACTCAGACAAGTCCTCCCATGTCTTTCTACTAACGTGCATTGTAAGAATAACAATACTTACCTCGGGGAGCTACTGTAAGACTTGAATAATACATGAACATAAACTCAAGCTAAACACCTTTATGATTAATTCCTCATGAATACCAATATAGTTCAGAAGGACACCCCAAAATGTCAGTGCTTGGGTTCCAATTTTGTCTTCTAAATGCTCTGAAGTGTGAAAAGAAAAAAAGGAAGGAAGGAGGGAAGGAAAAAAGGAAGGAAGAAAGAAGGAAGGATAGAAGGAAGGAAGAAGGAAAAAAGAAAAAAGGAAGGAAGAAAGGAAAAAAGGAAAAAAGAAGGGAGGAGGAAGGAAGGAAGGAAGGAAGGAAGGAAGGAAGGAAGGAAGGAAGGAAGGAAGGAAGGAAAATCTTAGGAGTCCTTCTTTTCTTTGTTCTACTCATAGGTATGATTTTTAACACAGCTGGGACTTAGGCATCAGCATTTGTGGCCAGTTATGGCTGTTCCCTGAAGCTACTGAAGAGCAGCCTCCTTCTCAAGCCACATCTTTAGTCTCTCCTCACTGCCCATGATTCCCCTTAGCTTTACCTGTTCCTCTTAGTCTTCCCCCCGATTCTCCTGTCACCATAATGCAGTCTAGTAAGTTTGTAGCATCCTCCTGGGTAGCTTCACATCTAAAAGCCAGCTGATGGACAACCTTGATCTGTACAGTCTGTGTCGCCTCTCTGTGTGTCCCAACAAATGCCCAGCTGACAAGGGCTCGAATACGGATACTTTTGAGGCTCATATTCTACCTACCAAGGTTGCTAATTTCTTTTCTTCTACTTCAAGTAGTGTCACCAAAAAATTGTCTTCTGTCAACCTTACTTCAAGAAACTCCACATCTGATACACAGAGTTCATCACCAGATCCCTAGGAAAGGGTAGAGACAAAACTTCCTTCTATGTATCAATAGAATAGAATTGGTACGATCACCCCAGAAATTTTCATGTGACCCAGACATATAGAACATAAAACAGGTATATAAATATAAACCAAACATTTAAGTGAAAGTAAATCATAAAGAAATTGGTTTTAAAATAATCCTCTTTCTTCACACAATCTTGCCAATTTTGAGAGCTGAAGAGATTTTGCATACTAACAAAATGGATATGCTTGTTAGTTTTACATAAAGAACTAAATCTGGCTGAATATCTGATACCATATGATGCAAGACATCTTCAACATCCTTCAGAGTTGATCAATGTTTTGATTTTATAATCATCAGTGTTAAGAACACTGTTTTGCATAAATATGCAGCACAAAATGGCAAGAGTGTGTCTGACCATTTCAGAAATGATCGAAAACCCAAAAACCCAAGCCAAAATTCACATAGTGGTTTATTCTATTGTGACACTCAAGTCATCATCTCCAACAGCAATTTTTAAAATCACACCTTCTAGCATAATACTATCTACTCATATACAAATATGATACATGTTGAAGAATGATGGAAGGAAAAAAATTATAAAAGTCTATTTTCTGCAATTAAAGCATTAGCTTTGTTCAGTAAGACTAGAACCATTGTATATATGTAAAAGCATTAGAGTTCATAACATGCAGTAGTCTAGGGTCCTGGCTGTACTATTTCTAATAATATTCGTTGGCTTTGTGTGGTATAAAGGCATGCTTCTGGGAGCCTTGCAAAGTGAGTATACCTTGTGCTCAGATCCAAGGCTTGGCGACGTCTCCTGATGCAAAGGGAGCAAGTGTTGCTACAGACTCCACACACTCATTAAGCATTTGGTTTTGAATTAATTTTTAACACTCTATGCTCAGAGACATTTCACTGTTGCTGATTTTTTTGTGACCCCCCCACATTGAGTAATACACATTCATATTAGGGTCACGACCTGAAGCTTAAGAAGCTGTGCTGTCTGCAAAGAGTCAATCAATGTTAATTTTCTCTTATGTGACTGGAAAGCCAGTGCCCTACTTACCACTGGATAGGAGCTAACTGCCCAGTCGTAGCATTTACAGTAAAGGTACTATGGCTCAACCTGCCCATTACTGTGGGATAACCCTTGCCTCCAAATGTCATTAAGACATTAAGTCAATGCAATTATTTGAGAATACCTCCTCTGGGCCAGACATGATCCAAATGCAGGCTAAGTATATTTAGTTCAACTTCAGTTCTTCAATCCTGGCATTGCCAATGGCAGCTTCTCAAATCATTTCTTCTCTCTGATCTTTTGTGAAGGTTGCCTGCTAAGAAACCACCCCTGCCCAGCCAAATGGAAAGTCCCTGCTGAGAATTCAGTGCATGAGTTACATTGTACTCAGCATCTGATGCAGAGTTTTAAACAACCTTCCTATAGTTCCTGATGATTAAGTAAGTCATTTTCTCACCCAAAGTGTATGTTCCTCTAGGACAGGATCTATGTCTTCCAGCCTATAACCCACAGACCAGGGAGTAAGGGATTGGGAACTGGAAGATGAAGACTGTTTATAATAAGGAGAAGTTGAAATCTTTCCCCTAAAAAAAAAAAAAAAAAAAACAGAAAAGTTTTATAGTTATTAGTGTTCATCATTTGTTGCTCTCCTTCAGGAAAAATGAGGAATTACACTCCCAGGTCCTAATAGTCAGGGGTGGTCATGCGATTCAGTCTATCCAATGAAACGAGATGAGAAATGACAATTTGCTTTCTATAATTATCATTAGATGCTCATATTCCAAAACAGAGGGGAAATGAGCAGGGATGAAGAAGAGATCTGTTTAAAGTAAAATATTGAGACAAATATAAAGTAAAATACTGTGTTTTCAGAACCCTCATGGCTAAGTCACAGGGAACATCACGGGAAAAGGGTAGGAAGCGTAAGAGCTGGACATGCAGGGAATCTGCTGCTAGACCGTCTCCTAGAAATGACAGACATGCTCACTCATGAAGTCATAATATGGCTGCCTAGTAAGACCCGAATGGTGACAACATCCATAAACATGCAGATGTGGAAGAGGCAAATGTCATGAGGCCCCACCCCAGACAACAAGAGTTGCAGGCAATTATCTGCTGCTAAGAGGAGAATTAGCCTTCTGGAGACTTTGATTACCCAATGCTAAGTAGTCAGTTCTGAAAACAGATACATACAATGAACACTAAACAACTCAATTGGTTGTATTTATATACTTATGTATTACATATGTAACAATAATAGTTGAAGAAAAAGGTACCATGAATTTTGGAGGGCATGGAGGAATGGTAGGGTTGGGGAAGGGAGAAATAATGTAATTATATTTTAAGATAAAAATTGCAAATTAAGAAAAGATTTATGCTTTCAAGAAATTAGTTTTAGAAGAAATACATATATAAAAAAAATGAGAAGTTAGTGCATCCCGTATTCTAACCTACTTACAATTTCCCCATTTACTAAAATCTTACATTAGCAGAGTGCATTTTTGTAATTAATGATCTACCGTTACCACAGTATAAGAGGCTTAAACCCGAGTTTTATTCATATTTCCTTAGTTTTACCCTACTGCATTTTTTGTACTTCATTACCCAGGTGCCAGATTAGCTTTAGTAGCCATCGCCCGCCACCCATGCTGTTCTCGGTTTAACAGCTTCAACGAGTTTCATCATCGTGATGACTTCCATCGTTTTGAGCACTAAGAGCCAGGCGTGCAGTGAGATGGTTCTCTGCTCAGTGTCCAGGGATTTCCCGGGTTGGAAGAGGAACAGCGAGACACAGAGGACGGTACATCCCTGACGCCGTTTCAAGGAACCAGGTTACTGTGAGCAAATGCCTGAAATACCCGGTGCGGGAGGAAAGACTTGACCTACAGAGCGTCCATCAGTGTGAAGAGCGGTTTGTGTGATGGTGCCCCGGAAGCGGAGGAAGAGGAAGAGCGGAGGAAGAGGAGTATCAGTGTACCACACTGGTCCTCTCTGTTTTCCCTTGTATTCTGCTCCAGACCGGAGCCAATGGGATGTGTGCTGCTTCCCGCGTTCTGGGTGAATATATATCATTTGTTTGTTTTTTGTTTTGTTTTGTTTTGTTTTTCACCACCCATCTTTTCCAGTAATGGCTTTTCATATCCACACTAGAGTCTTTGGTTTTATGTCAGCTGCATTCCTTGGATATAAAGTTTTTTTGTGTGTGTTTCTTTTTTCCAAACTTATGCAAAACTCTGCTCTTGTTTTGTTTTTGTTTTTTTTTTGTTTTTTTTTATATGCCAATTCACAGGAGTGCTCACTGTGTATCCTCTTAAAAATAGGCTTAAGAGTTAGTTAGCTAAGAAGGCATAGTGTTTTCTACCTTACCCATCAGTTTAAGATCAAAGGAAAATTCAAGCTTATGCCGGAAATGTCTTCTCTGTTCTATCATAAACCTACACCCTAAAAAGCATGGCGTCTTATATGGATTTAGAGTAGGAATGACCAGCACATCTCCACATACTCCTGGGAGTATTGAGGAGCGGATGAAACCCTGTGCTGGGAGCACCGAGGAGCAGATGAAACCCTGTGCTGGGAGCACCGAGGAGCAGATGAAACCCTGTGCTGGGAGCACCGGGGAGCGGATTAAACCCTGGGCTCCTAGTTCCATTCTTGCTCACAAGCTGCTTTGATGAGGCCCTGGGCCTTGAATGCATTTCTGACGTTTGGAGACCCATAAGTTTGAACTCAGAAGGGCAGCAAAGAGGTCAAGAGAGAGGGGGCAAGGGAAGCCATTTTTCCCATCTTCTATTGCACTGGGCTCCTCAGCTCCAAGCCCTGCCTCACAGCACTCTTCATAGAGGCCCTATCATGCAATTCAGCTACACAGTTACTGCCGCCGAGAGCCTTAATAAACTCTGGCTGTGATCCTGGGGCGGGGTAGCACTGCAAACTGGCTCCTCCAGAAGGTAGATACTATTCAAATATTGAGCACTAAGTTGAATGAACAACAGAGGATAGAAGTATGCACAGCACTGGGGACCTGCAGAGTGTAGCCTGGAACACGAAGTACCAGAGCCAATGTTCTGTTCTTCATACTACCTCTGACACGGTCTGGCCATCCTGCCAGCAGGAACTGATCTGAACAGTGCAAGCATAGGAAACACTTCCGGATAGCTTGTTAAATGATGGGGGCATAGTGTGTTCCTAAAGAGAAGCAAATCTCTTATCAGAAAATATTGTTTTCAAGCTACAGGGAAATGTTAGCACTGAATAATAAGGAAATGCTTGAAAATTAACAGAAATATACAAATGCCAAGGTCACCTGACACAAAACATGCAGAAATACGCACACACACATGGCATTTTTGTACCATAAAGAGGGCCTTTTCCTCAAAGACTCATCTCTTACTAGACTACACAATTCAGAAGCAATTTAAAATTTTAAGGCACATTTTTAATATTTTACTCAGTGCTCATAAAAATTCACATTTGGGAAGCTTCAGTAAGCAGGAGCTGTTACTAAAATTGCTTAATAGATGTTTTGTTTATTTTCAACTACTTTTGCTCAAAAATCAGCACAGGCTTGCACCCTCCAGTCACGCAAGCTATTACCCAGAGTTCTAACCTATGAGAGAAAATGTGTGCCCCCACTAGCCAAGAATTGCAAGACCTTTCTTCCAACCAGAGCACCGTGTATGCTCCTCAAAGTACTGTGCTACGTCACAGGCAGGACACGATAAGTCAAATGCATTTCTGAAAATTTAATGTGTCAATTTAAAACTACTGTTTCCAGAGTGGTTAGAAAACCAATTTTCAGAGGAGCAGGTTGGAAGTGGGAAACAAAGTCCCCCAACTAAGCGGTTGCTGATGTAAATTGTCTGAAATGAAAGATATTTATTCATGACCACAGTGGGCTCCAAAAATTAATTCAAAGAAGTTTTTTCACTTTCCCTGGAGTAGACAACTCTTAAATAAATGATCAATAGCTGACTAGAGCCAAACAGAAGGACTTGTCCAAGATCAGGTAGGTAATTACTTACAGTGATGAGCTGAGGAAGGAAAGGTGGCAAGACAGTAGCATTAGTCATGGCTTTAAGCCATCTCTCCCTTCCTAGATGAAAAAAAAAGGACACTGACCAATTCAGTTCAATAGAAAACTCATATGGGTGTGTCTGCAGGATGTTGTCACTATTCAGAGCTCCCTGGGGTAGGCAGGAAGAATTATTAATAGGAAGTAATACGATTTTGTGCCCTTTTGAAAATACTGGAGTCACTGGTAAGTTGAGTGAGCTTGGATGACTGTGGGCTGGGGGAGGAAAATGAGACATGGACAATTTGGACCTGTAAATATCTGGTTAATTTCCCTGGTGGGGATTGAGGCAAGAACATTTGCTTCATTTAGTCCTTAGAATGAAATATCCACAGCTGGTGCCAGAACTTTCTGCTTCCATAGGCCACGATGAGAAGCTAATATGGAATCAGTCTAGCACTTCATCCTGGGAGGTTCTTTAAGCATCCCCCAAGGGTGATGAGCAAACAAGCCTGTGGGTGGGAATGGCATGCAATGTGGCCAACAGAAGGAACCCTGGGATGTACAGAGAGGTTGAGCACACAAACTCTACCAATAGGAATGCAGCAAAAGTTGCTCAAATATGTCAATGGTACACTATGTAATGGTCCTTGCCAGTTAGATTTGCTAAATGAAAAACAATATCTCATAACCATAGAACAATAATAAGTAGATACACACTTGCAAATATATTAATGATTCTCAAGATTAGCAAAGGAAAAATCTTGAAGTTCATATCTTTGTAGAAATGGATAAGTACTTTAAAATATGTGTATGTTATCATTATAAGTACATAGCACAAATTTTACAAACATCCAAAAGATTATATAGTCTGAGAAATGAGGAATAGAAATCATAAAAAAATGAGGAGACACCTGATATTTTTTTTTTTTTGGTATTTCAATCTTTTCCTGCAGCAAACATATTAATTATGAAATTAAAACTCAGTTAATTATCCTTCTCTGTTTTCATAGGGGAATATGGTTTTAGCAGCCTAAAATGTTCTACAGATGTCAGACGGACAGTGCCATTGAGAGTTACACGGCCTTGGCTAAGTAGAATTGCAGACCTTTAAAAAAATGAAGAGGATGGATTAGACTTGAAATAGTCAGTGTGAGGGTACGCTGTGGGTAAGAATGTAAAATTCTGGAGCGGGGGGGGGGAAATCCAGATGTTGCATCCATGTCTCTGCATCCAGTATGGGTACAACCATTTCTAGTCTACATACACGACTCTTCTGTGTGTTATGGTGAAATGGGGAATGCAATGGCCACTTATATTACAGGGCTTTAAAATGCCATGGAAGGTATAGTGTGATGGGAGATGTTATTCTGTAAATATGTTTCTCATACTGGTTAATTAATAATGTACCGTTGGGCCAATGAGAAAGCAAGATAGGTGGGGCTAGGAGATTAGGAGGAGGAAAGAGGAAGTAGTAAGGAGGAGTCAGCATGAAGAGCATGGAGAAAGCAAGATGCCAGCAGCAGCTCCCTGATAAGACGACCACGTGAAAATACTTAGATAAGTAGAAATAGGTTAATAATTAAGACAGAGCTAGCCCATAAACAATAATGGTAACAGGCCAACAGAATTGTATCAAATACAGAGTCTCCTGCGTGTTATTTGGGCCAGCACACCAGACTAGCCGCTGGCAGGCTGGCGGAAAACATACACGCTACAAATAGCGCCTGACGTGGCTATAAGAACTTTCACTTAAAACTTGATAAAAATTTAAAAAGAGATTTTAAAAACAAAACAAAAAAAAAAACAGACTAGAAAGACTTCTTGGTAGCAGCATTTTCTCGGTTGGATTTGTTTTGCTGTAGATAGATATTTGCTTGGCTCCTTTAACGGAGGCTTCCAAAATTAGCATAAGTGGCCAAAAGCCGCCTTGCTTTTAAAGAGGTCTGCTAACAATTCATCGGTGTGTATGAGAGATGCAGTGAAGGTTTACACTGTGTTTTAAAAAATATGCTGGCTTGGGAGAGAAAAAGAAACAGGATACAATGGTTTAAAAAAGAAAAAATGAAGTAGAATGGATGGGTGTGGTGGTGCACACCCATCCATTAATCCCAGCACTCGGGAGGCAGAGGCAAACAGATCTCTGTGATTTCAAAGTAAACCTGGTATACAGAGGGAATTCCAGGACAGATAAAAGTTACACAGAGAAACCCTGTCTCAAAATATGTAAAAATAGAAGTAGAAGAAACTGAGTAATAAAAAAAGCCACGTAAACATGGAAAGTACAGAGAAATTTTGGATACTATACATGATTCTGTTGTCTTTAAATTTTTTGACTGCTAAGAAAATAACAACAACTGATAAAAGAAATGCTGCTGGACTAATCCAATTTATATATGTTAAAATGCTTTGACTTCAAAATTTAAGTCTAAGGACAAGTTACTGGGGAAAAGGATTTCTATTTTGTTTCCACAGAAAATAAAAAGCTGTGGGTTCCTTCTAGACTAATGTGGTTTGATCAAGCAAGACCCCCTGAAGCAATGTCTACAGCCAAGATTTCTGCATCTTCTTAGGATCCCCATGACAGCGCCCCCTACCAGCAGGAAGTAGTTTGGAAAAAACAACACCCAAATTTCCAAATATTATTTATAAATGTTTGTTTTCATTTAAGTGGACTTGGTTATAAATGGTTAATGACCACAAACAATCTTTTTAAAGGTAAAAGGGGAATTATGGTATAGATATGAATACTTTGCTTTGGAATGGATTTTCTTTTATTGATACAATTTAAGGTCAATTTTGTGATATGTATATTTTTCTCCTCTTGTTTAGATATTGTGTTTATATAGCTCATTTAGAATGTAATGTATGGTTTAACACAGATTATAGATAATTACCTATGATAATGAGAACTTATAGTTAAGTTAGTTAGGATTTTTAGATATACAGAGATGTATTTGAGATGAATAGGCATTCTTCAAACTTTTCAAAAACCTACAGAATATGGCATTTAAAATGGTTTAGGGATTTTCTTGACAGTGAGGCACAACTGCTCCTGGTAACACCACCTGCATCAGAAAGGAAGATGGACATCAAAGAAACGTGTTATGGAGTTTGCTTCTAATATGGCAAGACTAGCCATTTGGGCAAGGTACTGCTCTTCTGGACTGTTTGACTTTATGTTGTAGAAACTGGACATGCACGACCCACAAAAAGGTGACTGCTGATACAAGATGGACATTGCTACAGGATTCCTGCTTCATGGAAGAGGCTGCCTGCCAAACAGTCCACAGGACACAAAGAAAAATGACTGACAAACTGCCAATACAGGTGGACAGTTTAAAGTTTCCTGCTTTGTTGAGGAGTCTGGAGACACACTGTGGCCTATGGACTGAAGATGGAACATTACAGAAGAACTTCAGGTGACTGACCAGGCAATGAGTTGTCTCTGTCATTTCTAGAGTTTATATATTATCCTTCTGTGGTCTTTGATGGTCTTTGATAGTTATGGTTATAGTTTTCCTTAGTTAGGATTAAAGATAATTTACATATAGGACTTTAGACTCACAAAGATAGGATAGATGATATTTTCTTTAAGTCTTACAAAATGTTAATGGACTAAATATTGTTAACTGTGATTCTTATTTGATAACTGTTGTATGATATATTTTGCTATGTCAAGGTTAAAACCCTTCTTTTTAATTTAGACAGAAAAGAGGAGATGATGGGAGATGTTATTCTGTTAATATGTTTCTCATACTGGTTAATTAATAAAGCACTGTGGCCAATAGAAAAGGAAGATAGGAGGGACTAAGAAACTAGGAGGAAGGAGGAAGTAGTTGGGAGAAGTCAAGATGTAGACCGGGGAGGAAGGAAGACGCCGGCCACGGTTCCCCATAAGATGACCACGTGAAAATACTTAGATAAGTAGAAATGGGTTAATAATTAAGACAGAGCTAGCCCATAAACAATAATGGTAACTGGCCAACAGGACTGTATCAAATACAGAGTCTCTGAGTGTTATTTGGGGCCGGCACACCAGACCGGCGGCGGGCGAGCTGGCGGAAAACAACAAGCTACAATAGTGAATATTAAATATGGGTGCTAGTTATTGATGTGTTGGTGGCATATTAAGCACTGGAGTGTCAGCCTTGTACTCAGCACTTCCCCCACTCCTCTAGTAAGGCCACCAAGGATGCACCCTTTCACCTCCATCTTAGTTTAAGGAGACATTAGCAGCCCCTCCCCTTGTGGCATGGTCTATATCCCACAGTAGAGAAAGTTCTGAAGCAAGAATGGGGAACAAACCTAAAGACTCCCACGTCCATGAACTGAGGGCTGTGGGATGGATGCCTGTCTGGAAATAATCCTAAGCTTTGTGAGTTCTGTAACATTCGCTAAGCGATTTCAGTATGCAGCCAGTTAAGAATGACTCCGAATAGGGGTGGCCCCACACAAGACTTGATTTTTGATTCTACCTGCTTCATTCTCACATATCGAAGCAGATATTTAAGGCCTAGGGCAAACTCATTTACGTGTCATTCAATAATGAAAAGGATGGAGTACATTTGCACACTTGGGGTTGTAGGGAAAGCCACCTGCTACCATAGTTATCAACTGGGGAAGGGTTTCTAGACGTTGTGTTCTCTGCATCCATTCTCATCAACACTGGGCTATTGACAAGTTAACTCCCTAGGCTATGGACTCTGAGCCACTTTCCTGTCACTGTGATAGCAATGGAAAAGTTTTGCCACATGGCTTTGCTTCCTGTCACCTCCTCTAAACCCTCACCCCAGTAAAAATGAATGCAGATACTGCAGTGCGCTAGCTTGACACTTATTTATCTGTAACCTCAAAAGCCTGAATCATTGTCCCCTGGGAAGAGATGAAATTGCAGCCCGTTAGTGAGAAGCAGACAAGAAATAAACTCAGACCCAAGTACTCCTGAGAAAATCATGCCTTTCAGGGAATGATGCTGGGTCCCTTTTAATAAACAGTACATATTCACTTGGGTCTCCTCTTAATTTAGAGCTCATGTTAATCTCAGCTGAGGAGTCAAAATTTGCATTTATATAGAAGCCAAATACTCTATCAAAAAAAAATAGTCTGTTCTAAAATTTTGTTTTTCTCTAAAACCTAGTGAGGTCAGAATGCCATCACTACTGATTGGTCAGGATACAGGACAGAGAATAAGCTTTTAAATAAAAGGGATTTGAGTTTAGGCCTCGTGTGTACTTCTTACTTCGGTAACCTATTATCTCTCTGGGATAACACTCTAACCTATAAAAATGGTATTTTTTTTTTTTTTTGATAGGTTGGTTGATGATCACTACAAATGTTGCGGCAAACAGTAGTGGTTCAAGTGCTATAGTCACCAAATTAAAGTCTATCTTCATGTCTTCCCTCACCTTATTTTTCTCCCAAACCCACAGGAGATTAAATAGATGTACTGCAAGTAATTTGAATCCATTTTGATACCATACCAGGGAGCTACTGAATGTTACCTAGACAAAGTAAAATAACATTCTACCTTTGGGAGGCCTTGAGCATTCTACAGGCTCTTCATCAAGCAAAAAGACGTCATGAAAACGAGCTTCAGAGACTGAAGATCCTCAGGAAATTAGGGGCTGCCCAAGAAGAAAAAAAGACTAAGAAGTCAGAAATAGGAGGAAAAACAATACATTCATTCATATGCTTTACCAGCCCAAGTAGGCAGAGAAAAGTAACAATCTAATGTTTACTTCTGAGCCTTAGGATCCCAGCATTCGCTAGGTACTTCTAATGTCATGCTCCATGCTCATGACAACAACTTCAGGGCATACTCTGTGAATTTGCTTTTGGAAAGAACTAGCAAAAGCCACCACGTAGTATTAGACATATTTTTAGTAACATTCCCAATAGTTTCTCTTCCTTAGCAATGTAGACCTGATTTCTAACCCTAACTGAGCACTGCCAAATCTTATCCTTGTCTGTATTTCATCTTCATATTATCCAAATATGTAAAAATGCATTCTGGATACGGGATTCAGATAACTACGTTACTTTCCAACCAAACTTTGTCTTTGGACCAGAATCCAAAGCACGAGTTGAAAGTATATGCAAAGTATCACAAAGGTGCTTGGCTACAAACAGAACGAAGCATGAGATTGGGTAGGCAGGACAAAACAAAGAAGGTTTCTGTTGAACAAAGGTATGTTCCCTGCAGGAAAAAGCACACAACTGGAGGTAACCGTGTGAAATAAATAAATCAATCTAGAAAAACAAATTCCTTATGTTTTAATCTCATTTGTTGTATCTAAATTTTACATATATCCACAAAATCAAGTCTGTGTGTATGATAGGAAATTAGACATAAAACTGTTCAGGGCAGTGATTCTCAACACGTGGGTCACAGACCCCTTAGGAGTCTAATGACCCTTTCACAGGGACATCCTAAGAACATCTGCATATCAAATAACTCATATTATGATCCACAATGGGAGCAAATTACAGTTATGAAGCAGCAATGAAAATAATTGTATGGTTGGAGGTCACCACAACATGAGGAACTGTATTAAGGGTTGCAGCATTGGGGGGGGGGGTGAGAACTATCACTTTAGAGGAACAAACATTGCATATTGCACATGCATCTGTGCCTAGTGCTATGATTTTGATGGAAGTAATGGGCTAGATGCTTTAAGAGGGTAACGAATCACAATGAATCACATGAGAAAGAACTTTTGTGGGGCCCCTAGCAGCAGCCTCCTGATGCATGAGCTGACTCTTTGGAACCTGTTCCCTGTGGTGAGATGCCTTGTTCAACCTTGATGCAGTCGGGAGGAGCTTGGTCCTGTCTCAGCTTGATGTGCCATGTTTTGTTGATTCCCACGGGAGGCCTTGCCCTATCTAAGTGGAGGCAGAGTTGGGGAGGGGGTATGGAGGAAGTGAGGGAAGGGAGTAGGAGAAGAGGAGGGATGGGAAACTGTGAACCTGAGCCAAGATCAAAGGATGACTTGATGGGTAGTGAAAACAGGATTCTTTTTTTTTTTTTTAAGAAGAAGGACAGCTAAAGAAGGAAATGGAGCTTGAGATCTGCTTGGGATAGAGGAGAGCACAGCAGATGCTGAACCACGGGGATGGCTCCGTGCACCTGTATGTAAATTAAAAGTCTAGTTTAGACTTCGATTTCAGTAACCAGGAAAGAGCTTTTATTGAATTCTTCATTATGGATTGTTGCAATTCTATTGCAAAAGGAAATAAACTGTAGGCTTAAGTTACTGCCACTTGAAGACCTATTATTATTCTGTGAAAATATTGGGTGAGGCAGTCCTCAGAAATAAGAGATTGCAATTTGATCATCCTGGAAGTTTTCAAGGGCATTACCTCCAACTTAAAAGTGGCACTCTAGGAAGTTAAAGACATTTTATCCCAGATGAGAGATTGAGCTTCTGACTATAAATTCTGAACACTGACCCTGAATATGTGCTGAGATTTCTTTTAAATGCTCTTTCAGAATTGCCTGCGGGAGAGATACTTGCATGCGGATACAGAGCGGAGCTTGAGGAAGCTCATGGACACCGGAGTCAGTCGGATCTGAGCTGCCATTCTGGTTCTGGCTGTTTGCTTCACTTCTCATCCTGGGAATGGAGCTGACAAGCCCTAGCTCTTCTCCCTGGGGGACTTTACAGAGGTGACTGGCCAGCACAGTGTCTGCAGTGTAATGGAAGAACAGAGAATGGCATCAGAGCATGGCAGAAACACTCACGTACACCCCTCTGCGAATGATGCACCCGGTGAGAGAACAGCGGACTTGAGGATGTCGAGTGGGAAAGAGAAGGCACAGAAAGGCCTTCTGACGGGTCCCTGAGATGCCAGGAGGAACTACTCATGACCTCTCCTTTCTGACTGCCTCGAGTCTTCTTTGCAATGCTTCAAAATCAGCGAAGGTTTGTACCATGGCATTTCCATAATATACATAGATTTCTCTGTCAAATTCCCTTAAACAAACTGGTAAACAGAGTTCCACTCCAGCATGTATATTTCAAGAGACTGAACATACACGAATAGGATTTCAAGCCCACTCTTAGAGGTAATACAGAATCTGATCATTCTACTCTTCATACACATACCATCTCTGGGAGAGAATGGGTACTCTTTTTTATGTTTTAATTTTAATTCTTAAGATAAACAGCAGGGATTATTGGATTCCAATTGAACCTTGGGGATAAAAATAACATTAACTTACGTGGACCTCCCAACAATAATTTGCTCTAGTAACAACCAAGTATTTCGCTGAATGAATAAGCCCATAGATAAATGAACTAGCTGAGAAAAATAAGACATTGCAACAGGCTTTCATGGGAAATATAAACCTTCTGTAGTGGAGAAAATATGTGTAGACCTGTTCAGAGATACCTGAGGCAACATTGTCCAAACTTGGCTGTAAATAAGAGCCTGGGGGACACATTTTAAAAGTACACACACCTTACTCCTGATTCTAGCAATGCTTTTCTAAGAGGGAAAAGAAAAACAAACCTCCTAGGAACTTCAGAAAAATTTAAGACATGAGACTTTCAGGCTCAGAGAGAAAACGACCAAAGAATTCAAACCCTGAGTTTAGGGGAAACACTCTGAGGCTCTAATCAGAATGCTAACACTCTCTCATGCTGGGAATTAAATGGTTAACTGCGCATTCTGACTTAAATAAAGCAGTACATGTCAAATAGTTTGAAAGGGTGATAAATAACTGGTCTTAGCCCCAAGAGATAGTTTGAGTTCTGTAAATTCATTAGTCATTATTAGGTGGATTTATTTCTAGCAAATGATGAATGACGTCAGCTGAGGCATTGCTGAGGCAGGCTCTCCTCTCTAGTGATTTCTGATGCCAAGATAATGAACAAACAGAAAGTGACATGCATGCAGGCATTTAGAAGTCAGACTGACGGCTGAAATTAACCAGGAAGGAAGGAATAGGACCAATATGGACGAATGTCAAGAAAGCCAAGGGCTGCAGCTAACATTCCCTATCAGCTCCTAGGCGGGATTAGAGAGGTCCCAGTGTGCCTGTGGAGATACATTATGTCGCCATCTGAGCTTCGCGGAACCTTCTCAGTCTCTCAGTCCCCGGGATCAACATGCAGTAGATAGACAACCCTTCCTCACCTTCACACAAGATACAGAGTGAACCCCAGTAGCCCCATCCTCCACTTCAGGATCCTGGCATCACCGTGTTATCTATCAGAACCAGGGAAAACCATGGCCATCTCAGAAGATTCCACATCCGCTAGAAAAGTGTTAATGTGGCCTGGCTTGGGGTTACAGGGCAATTGGTTCACCCTACAAGCATTCATTTCCAAAGGCCTCACGGCAGCCTGGAAATGGCCAGGAAGACTTATGAGATAGCTGTGAGGGATGCCTGTGGCGATAGCCAATGGGACCAGAATCAGAAGGCGTCAGGCAGTGTGGGCTGGCTGGGGAGCAAGTGTAGAACAGGACAGGTGGTTGACCCACTTAGATTTCGTAGGCTCCATGGCTTTTGGTGTGTGCCATTCCCTCTCCCTTCACTGCCATCACAAGGTTGACGACATTAACTCCTTGAGCCTATGCTCCATCTGCTCAGGGAATTCTGAGCATCTAAAGGGCTCATGACAGAAATTTGGTGAGGTCGTTACTGTAAATCTCACCGTTGAGTGGCTCCTGCTGGTTAGCTGGGAGGTCTGGTGAGGAGCTGCTCACCATCTGCAGGAAGCATGGCCACATTTCGAGGTGAATAAGCATTCTCACTCATGATGCGGTGCCCTGTTCCCACTCACTCTTTAGAGGCATAGGGGAAAAGAAGCTGGATAGGGATGACTTCCTGGAGACCAGCTGGTCACTTTTCTGTTCTAGAGTTGCGCACCCTTTGGAGTGTGTGCAATGGAGCCTACAGAAGTGCCTCACCTGTGACACCATAAATCAATACCTAGTTTGAGTCAGATATGCAACAAGTTAATGTAAAGAAAGCAAGGCTAGCTCTTCTGGCACTCATAGTCTCTCTGTCCGCTAATTTGCAAGCTAAACTGAATCGTCACCGCCCAATTAAATTCCTCCTGCTCCGTGGCACAAAGTGTGCATTTTTATTTCCCTGATGATGGAAGGAAAGTGGGGAGGTGAAAGAGAGTTATTACTGTCTCGCCCGTATGTTTCCTTTAATTTGACTGTGTTTCTTTCCTGAATTAGCCTAGCTTCCAAAGTCTAGAGAAACAAGGACCTATTATATTTCCTGCTTCCCTATGTATTCATTGCCTCTGCTATAAGCTCAGTTACTCGTTAAACTCCCACTGACTCTATCCAGGTTAAAAAATTTATCTGTATAGATTTTGATATCCGCTCTAGTCCCCAGGCAGCCATGAGATAGCAGCTTTTGCAATGAACCTCATCCAGAGAAGGGTTCATCATTTCTAGATAGAACCAGCCAATGAAATATTAAAGATTTTGCTGCCTCCTCAACAGGCAATGCTAGAAATCAACTGTTCTGTCTATCTGGGAGAAAAAAAAGGGATACTTACTACTCTTGGAAAGAAATTGGCCAGCCAAAAAGCCTTACCATGCAGCTGCATGCTCTAAATTCCTACTGCCAACAGCACTGTGTGCCTATTCCAAACCTGCCTGTCCCTGTCAAGCAATAGAGACAGGACAAGAACACATAGAGACAGGATTTTTAGCCTGCACAGTGTTCAATGTCTCTTCTGTCTGTCTTCTAATTCATAGTCATGGTTCAAACATCACTAAAGCCCTTCCCTCCTTTAAAGACAATGGCTCAATGATATCCTATGACTTTTCCCATCTTGCCTACATTAGGAATGGTAAGACTCTTCAAATCAGACCCTGAATCAAGGATTTGCTGTCCTTCCTAAATATGAAGATTAACCACAAATGAAGTCAGTGGAGTCCGCATTGTAGAATGTGGGAACAGGAAATGTTAGAGATTTTGCTACATACACAGTAACATAGAACAAAAGAATGACCATCATTCCTTTGAGGATATAAAGTTATGCAAATACATTTCAGTGGGTGATTAAAGGGGGCTAAAGAGAGTACTGTACTGCGGAAGACGTAGTAGAGCTAGGTGTAGAAGCATCTGACGTCAGCTGGGTCACAGCATTTGGGAGGCAGCAGTCTTGTGCTGGAGAATAATTCTGAATTGGGTTGTAGAAATTTCAACTAATCTTTCTGGCTTCTCATGCCTTGCCTGAAGAACAAAAGCTTGGTTATTCTTTAACCCTGAGTGTTTTTGCAGATACCCACGTCTTGGTCATTGCAGAGATGGCTGGCAGGATTCGTGGTGTCCTGGCAATGTGAGTATAGTTTCATGGTGGGTGACAAAAAGGACCCTAGAGAAGCATCTATTATAAAAGCCAGAGAAGCAGGAAATAAGACTATCATGGGTGATAGACATTATTTAAAATCTTTGATCCAGGATCTGCCAATTGTGATGCCATCAGTAATTGCTAGTGAGAAGCTTTCTGTCTTCCTGACTCTCTTGTTGCCTTTCATCGTCTGGAAGCCTCTCTGAAGTTATTTAGAATCTGTTGGAGCAATCATGAGACTTCAGTCATTTGTTGTGTAGACCTCGTCATCTCTCTTTACCATCAAAAGCAAGAAGAAAGAAGCCCTCATTAGTAAGATTAAGTGTTTCCCTTAAACACTTACTTTCTCCCAGCCCGAAGGTCACTGGTGCTAATTTTTACAATGAAAACCATCATAGATGTTTCCACTAATGAGGTACATTTTTAAAAACAGCAGTTCTGTGAGTCCTGCAGTTTCATAAAGAACTTTTATGTGACTATTGGCTTTCCAGAAATGAACACTCTAAGGCTGTATTCTAAGTGTGACAGGAAATAGCAAGGCTGTTTAATGTTAACGACACCTGAGTGAAGGAAGACCGGAAGTGGTGTGGCCTCTCTGAAGAGAAAATGAAGATGAGGAAAATGGGAGAGGCCTGACAACCAGACAGGAGTTAGAGAGAAACTAACTCAAGTGGTTGAAAATGAACATTTGGGATCTGTTAGTCCTCCAACCTCCAACCTCACAAATTAATGTCTCCATCTCTAAGATTTGAGGATCCTGGTCAGCACCTCTCAAGACTGAAGTGAGAGTTGAATAGAGAGTGTTCAGCACAGAAGTGGTCATGAATGTACCTGTTGTCATCATGACCATTATATAGGAGCCATGCATTCCGGAGCCAGAGGCTGACAGTAGGAAAGCCACAGTGACAAGACACAGAAAATCTTATCTTGGAGAATGGATATAGCCCCAACCATGTTGAAAACTACTAAGTTCGCTGCAGAAAAAGCAAGGCTCCTTCCTGAGCACAAATTGAGAAGGAAGAACTTTTTCCAGCATTGTATGCAGGTCTCTTGTTTCAGGTCTGCTTACTGGAGGGTTTTGCAAATGAGATTCATAGCTGGGGAGTTGAAGCATGTGTCTCCTCCCAAACTGTTTCCCTAGCTTGTTTCCCAGTGCTCTGTTTGGAGTGGACTTTGGAAATTTCCATTACACCACCTGGAATCTGTTTTGCCACAGGGAAAAGAAAACATGGAGCATATTTGAGATAACAGTGTACCGTCCATTCTTTTTTAATCAGGCAGGCTTCAGGAGTGAGTGCAACAAACAAACACAATTTTCAAAAACATCCCTTTCCAGAATAGGCACCTGAATCCATACAGACGCAGACCTGTTATGGAGTGGGGGTGGGAGCATTCCTTAAATGACGTTCCAGATACTAATCAAAGTGGTGTTTCAGAAAATAATCCTCTTTAAAAGAAAATTATTCTCATTCTTTCTATAGTTCAAAGTAAATTCCCAGGCAAATGAATTGGTTCTTCAAAGGTATTTTTTAAAGATCTGTAATGGGTTTCACATGGAATCCCAAACAGATCAATCAGGAACCTTATGAGGACTTTGTAGTCAGCTTCCATCCAATGATTGGAGATTTATGTCCTGCTAATGAACTTTTTAATATCAGCTTTAGTATTTCAGGCATTCTCAAGGTGGCTGCCTATCCAATCCCCTCACTTAAAAATGAAGGTCTAAATTTCTATCCATAAGATATTAGAGATGGAAAACATCAGGTTAGACTAGTTTAAATCAGTAAGGAAACAGAGGGCAGTGCCTTCCAGTATGGCTATCTATCAAAGACAGTAGACGTAGCTCAGCTCCTCACTCTTTCTCTTTGTTGCCTTAGTTTTAGATCTTCTTTCTTTCATAAAACAAAGGTATCTGGTGTGACCTCTCCCATACATCCAGAACGTTTTGGATTCCAACACAAATAGAGTCTCTTGATTGCAGCAATGTACTCATACTTATAGAGTGGAGGTTAACGCTAGTGATCAGATGTATGTCAAATTCCCTCCAAATAAATCACAAGGCAAGGGTGGAGGAAGTCTCATGGGCAAGCAGATATGCTTCTACCATAGACAAGGGAAGAACAGACATGTAAACAATGATCTGTGAATGAGTGAATGATGATCTGTGACTTTCCCAAACACCACACTCAGCTCATTGGAGATGGGCCCCACACATTACCCTCTAGTGACTCCTGATTCTCTGGGGTCAGGGAAAGTACCACACAGAGATGAGGAAACAGCTTGGGCTTTTCACCCAGGTTTTTGTCAGGTTACCAGACCAATGTTCTACGTGCACACTATCAACTGAGGAACTGTATAAGGAGAAAGGCTGCTATGGATTCAGCAACACCTTTAAAGTGACTATTAATCACAAAAGTGTGTGGATAGACTTGAAAAGCAGCTTTCAGCCACGTTCCAGACACACTGCTTATTTAGTCTGCAGACAGTTCTAGATACCCAAAGGATACTTAAGTGCCTCTCTGGGTTCACTACTCAGAGAATTATCAAGAATTATTGTTTCTGCTCATCTCCTAGAATTCCCAGAAAATAAATAATAATAATAAAGAGATGCCTTTGGACAAACTCAAATAATAATTCTTCTCAGAAGCCACTCCATGGGAGAGATATAAGTAAAGGTAAGCATTGTGGGAAAGATTGATTGCAGTGTGAAGGGGAGGGTGCTTCCATTCATTAATTGCAATATTATGATGGGGAGGGTTGTTTCCATGTAGTGGGCATTGCAGGAAGAGAGGCTACCAAGAGACTAGCCTGGGAGAGAAGAGATAGGGTTGAGAGCAGCGATAGACTGAGTTTTCCAGGGCGGGAAACTGGTTTCTGCCTTCACTTTCTTATGTCAGCTGAATGTGTGTTTCTTCCATGTACTGTAAGAAATGAATTTTCAGTGTTTCCAGGATTACAACAAATTCATTTCAGCGTACCAGGGTTAAAATGAAGATATGCCATTTAAGGCTCTTCTGAGTCTTATCTGGACAGTAAGCAGAGAGCCATAGCTGGTATTAACATTCCACATGAATAAAGAAATAGAAATGGAAAGCAAAGGTAAGAAATGCCACGGGGAGGAGTGGGCACATGGTTTCTTCCGCTCTAAAATCAATACAGGTTAGTAAGAGTGTCAAACTGTAGAAATCACTCCAGGCTTCAAGTTCCCTCTGAGACACTGGTATCATGAGTCTAGAAGCCACATGACGAGCATCTGCGGGCTCTTCTCCCTTGCCTTTTAAAAGAGCCACTGAGCTTGCAGTATGACCAGAAAGGTCTACATGCTTTACTACAGGAAGAGCGAAGGAGCAGAGAGGTGAAGCCAGGAACGGATGTACACAGTGTTGGAGAATTATTCTCCTCCAGTTCCTCATTCCAGAAGCACTACACACTAAAACGTTATTACCTTCATGTGCACCGGGGGGCTCAGGATGTGGGGACATCAGGCCTGGGGATGGTCCCCAGGCCTGCGCCCAGGCTGGGTCTAAAGACATGACCCAAGCCTGCCTGAGTGGAGACCTGTCTCAGGTTGCACTTCTGTAAAGCAATGTTTCCCGCAGGGTGCAAAAGAAAGTAACCTCTGCCTGGTAACCCGTGATTAAAAACATTGTTATTGGCCCTTCCTGATCTCTCCACCCACCATCATCAAACTCCTCCCGCTGAAACCATGCCCCTTCCCTGAAGCCTACATAAACATATGCTCAGATCAATAAAATGAGTTCCTGCCCTGACCAGGCTCCCTGTCGCCTCTGATTGTCCCTGGGTGGGCAAGGGCTGGGGAACAGGCAGATAGTGCACTCACTAATCCTCAGTCCTCTCCTCTGAGAGAGGAATTGCAGAATGGTGACCACTCATCAGGGGATTAAGGGACCAACTTAAAGACACACAATTTGCCTGGGTTTGAAGTCAAATTAAGGTCAAAAGACTATGAGTGTCTCCTCATACAAGCCAGAGGATGGCATACCAGGTTTCATCTGCCATAACTAGGTGATGCTAAAATAAAAATCACCAAAAGCCTTGAATAATTGTAGCTCTTCTCTGACCACTTCCCACTTTTTTTTTAAACTGTAGATAACTGACCATCAACTCATCTCTACCACAAGATTCTATTTTGAGTTCAGCCACATTTGAAAACCACAAGTGTAGTTCATTTCATTTAATGCTCACACATACAAAGTATACATCATTGCTTCCTATTGAATGGAGGAAAACTAAGCAATAAGTAAGTGAAATAAATTCCTCAAGTGCAGACAACAAGTATTAAGGGTGTAATTCCAATCCAAACCTAGCACTAAGTTTGTCGGGGCCTATAGTAATGGCTCCCTTCCATATTGACTTAAGGCCAGAGAGTTCAAAACTCTCCTGAAGGTCTACAGTATGTCAACTGAAGCATGTTTGGCCTAAGGTGTGGATGTCTTGCCTAGGTAACAGAATACTTGGTCTAAGGTTACTAGATGTCTTAATCATCAAGGCCAGATAACAGAGGTTTTATTACTAAAAGTTTGGAGAATTAAGAAAGTAATTAAGTCTGTTTGTTCCTTGCATCATGTTAAAGAAGCCTTTTGCCCCTTCCCCCCACCTTGGTTGGGGTGTACAAGAATTTTGACCAATACGTTAAGGCAGATCTCAGTATTTACTGGGATGCTCTGCTGACACTATCTTCTGTCTCTTGACTGTGTTTCTTTCCTCAATCCACACTTCCACACTGCCCCTCTCAGGTACAGACTGGACAAGTTAGCTGGACCCAAGAGATGCCCTTCAACATGGGGCACCGACATAAGCCCAAGGCCCCCCCTAAATGGCGGTACTTGGCCCCATCTACTACTTGAGGGTGTCCATGAAGTAGTCCCACCCCTGCCACCATTGCACTGGGGGAGCTAGCCAGGGCCATGCTGGAGAGCCTGCCCTGCTGGCAGGCTGACCACCCAGCTACCGCCCAGTCCACATCCAGGGTTATGAGTTGGCCCACCCCAACATCCACGCCATCTATGAACTGTTGGACCACATGGGGGGACAGGACCTGCAGATCCACACCTGGAGAGCCTCCATGACACACGGCAACAACAGGGTGTCCACGAAGAGCCCCAGAGAGGATGCAGCATTGATAGTGTAGCAGAAGCCAGAGGCCTCAAACCAGACCAGCCACTCAGTGCAATGAGCTCTCGCGAGTAAAGATGTATGGACTAAAGGGTACTGTGTAATTCTCTGTGACACACTATAGCTTCCCATGAGATTTTTATTTTATTTTTGTGGAGGAGGCTGTGAGGGCAGAAGGTGGATACAAAGGGATGAGAGAGGAGTGGAACTGAGGTACATGATGTGAAATCCATAAAGAATAGGAAGGTTTTTTTTAATTTTATTTTTGTTTTTTTTAAACAGAGAAGCCTTCTTACTCAATTGTCAACATTCCTAGAAGAATGGAGAGACCATCAGGGCCCCTCCCTGCTCAAGGTACCAGCAGTCAAGCAATAACTCGGAGCTCCCTGACCCCCTGAGTGGTGCTGATGTTGCCAGGTTGTCATTACATTGTCAGATCCCTTTCCTGGAGCCCTCATCGCCTGACAATATTATCGCCAGCTGTTAAAATCAACAAGTTTCAAGGTTTTCTGCTGGGGCTCCCTGCTTCATTCCCATTGTTCAAAGACTTCATGTGCCTCAGCCTTCTAGCTCAGAGAATACAGCATTCATTTTAGTGTGGTCATTACAACACACAAACAGAGAGGCAATTAAACACAGATGATACACATCCCCCCCCCAAAAAAATGGGCAACAATGCCTTTCAAGTATTCTGTAGAGAGTGGAGATTGGTTAATAGAAGTTCAGAGACATGTGGCTTAGGGAATCAAAGTCAAACCAAACATCCAGAGGCAATTTCAACTTCCTACAAACCTACTCCAGCTTTGGAACTTTAACAAATCCTTTCTAGTTGTCTACTGATGGGAGATGTTATTCTGTAAATATGTTTCCCATACTGGTTAATGAATAAAGCACTGTTGGCCAATAGGAAAGCAAGATAGGTGGGGCTAGGAGACAAGGAGGAAAGAGGAAGTAGTTAGGAAAAGTCAGCATGTAGAGGCCAGAGAGAACAGAGGTTCCTGTCTGCTGTCCGGTAAGATGACCACATGGAAATACTTAGAATAGTAGAAATGGGTTAATCATTAAGACAGAGCTAGCTGATAAGAAATGATAGTAACTGGCCAACAGCATTGTATCAAATACAGAGTCTCAGCATGTTATTGGAGCCTGGCGTGGTGGCGGGACCAGACCAGCGGGGGGGGGGGCAGAGAACATGCTGGTAACAGTCTACCATATCTGAGCAGCCCCAGATCTAACAAACATGGCATTTAAAAGAGCCTGTGGGTGTCACAAATGAGTCACATCAACAATGATCTAAGGGAAGTGTTTGTGAGTGAGGAAACATGTCCACTTCCTATAGACACACAAAGAGGGCAGGAGAGACAGAATTCCAGCCAAAGAAAGCAAACGTACATAAGAGTAAGCATACGTGTGCCACAGATAGAATGGAACTGGGATGCAACGAAGACAGAAATGTGGGGACAAGCAAGATCCTGAAGGGTCCAGTACGTCATTGAAGATCCTAACGCTGTTCTGATGGCGTGGGACATGAACAGGTAAACAGTAACATTGAAAAGCCTAGAAATTAAGGCCACTCCAGTCATGAAAGCAGGCAGGCTGACTACAGATCTTCAGCTTTTCCTCCATTCTCCCTTTTCCTAACTCCCAGTCTCATCCCCAGGTCTGTAGCAGACCTTCTGCTGTTAAATCTCCTTACTCTCTGTCCCCACATCCAGGAGATTACGCAGATCCTACTGGAACACCTTGTTGGCATTCTTCCTGTGGACCCCTCAGCACCACCCCAGCCTATTCCCACTCCTAAGTATCAGTTCCCAATACCCAGAAACACAAATTTACTTGGAATCCCCAGTGACCCCAGAAAAAGAATTTCCTACCAGGTAACACACAGCCATGACACTCTCTTAAGAACCAGAGAGGAAACAGAAATCAAGGAACAAAATACCCACCAAGTGAAGACAAGAACAGACATCAGCACCTAGACCTCTAATTTTCCCAATTCCATATGCCTCAATGACAGCATAAATTCCAATTAATAACAACAAGGGCAAGATATCTCCACTAGAGCCCAGCAACCCTACCACAAGTCCTCAGTATTACATTGCTAAAAACACACACACACACACACACACACACACACACACACACACACGCACGCATGCACTCACGCACGCACGCATGCACGCACATATATACACACAAACCACCACCACCAAAAACAACAACAAAAGGAAGAAAAGAATCAGGAATCAACAAAGACTGCTCATTGATGTCTCTCAATGTCAATGGTCTCAATTCCCTTAATAAAAAGATACAGATTAACAAAATGAATGTGAAAGTATCATTCTGCTGCATTCAAGAAACATACCTTAACATAATAAATAGATATCATCTCAGGGTGGAAGCACGAACATAATTCATTCCAATCAAATAGACACAAAGAAGCTGTTATAACCATTTTAATATCTGACAAAATAGACTTCAAACAAAAGCTAATCAGAAGAGACAGGGAAGAACACTACAAACGTATCAAAGAAAAAAATCCAAGAGGACACTGCAATCTTAACATCTATATACCAAACCAGAGGGCACCCAAATTTATAAAAGAAACACTACTACAGATTAAATGGCACTCACATTTACCCTACTCCTCCTAATAGACAGGCCATCCAGACAAAAACTAAAGAGAAAGGCTAGAGCTAGCTGATCTTATAAACTACATGGGCCTAGTGAATATTTACAGAACATTTAACACAAACCCAAAAGAGTATATCTTCTTCTTGACACCTAATGGAACTTTCTCCAAAATAGATCATATACTCAGACACAAAGCAAGTCTCAACAGATATAAGAAAATTGAAATAACACCCTGCATCCTATGTGATCATAATAGATTAAACCTGAGCATAAACAATACCAGAAACAACAGAAAAACTCATGGAAATGGAACAACTCACTACTAAATTTAAAAAAAGAAAAAACTCATACTGAATAAGCATGAGCTCCAAATTAGACTTCACACACAGACATAAAACTGTGTCTAAGTGGAATACTTGGAGAGATCTCATGCTGTTAACTTATCAGCACACTTGAAAACACTGGAACAGTGTTTCTCAACCTTCCTAATGCTGCAACCATTCATGTTGTGGTGATGGCCCTCATTCCAACCATAAAATTATTTTTATTGATACTTCATGACTTAAATTTTGTTACTGTTAAGAACTACAGTGTAAATATATGATATGCAGGATATCTAATATGTGTCCCCTCTGAAAGGATTGTTAGACCCTCAAAGGGGTCTTGACCCACAGATTAAGAATTATTGCTCAAGAACGAAAAGAAGAAATTATACCTCAAAGGAGTAGACATCAGTAATTAATCAAACACAGTGATGAAATCAGTAAAATGGAAACAAACAAAAACAACAAAAATAATCAATGAAACGAAGTGTAACACAATAAACAAAATACCTAAAGACAGATAGTGGGGTACAAACTTAAAGGTGAAAATCAGAAAAGCAAAGCAGCTGGACACTAGCTCGCAGCTCTACTGAAAGGCGATCCTGGCTCCTCAGACAGTAATCCCAAAGGGTTATGTTCTCCTCAACGTGCTTGGAGAATCCTGAGACTTCAATGTCTTCCTATCCTCAATGTGGCTATAGAATGAATCCTGAGACTGAGCCTACTGAAGACCCTGCGCCTATTGGCCAACAGTGCTTTATTCATTAGCCAGTATGAGAAACATACTTACAGAATGACATCTCCCATCATCTCCTCTTTTCTGTCTAAAGTAAAACGAAGGGTTTTAACCTTAACATAGCAAAATATACCATACAACAGCTATCAAATAAGAATCACAGTTAACAATATTTTCTCCATTAACATTTATTAAGACTTAAAGAAAATATCATCTATCCTATCTTTGTGAGTCTAAAGTCCTATATGTAACTTATCTTTAATCCTAACTAAGGAAAACTATAACCATAACTATCTGTCTTCAACTCCTTCAAAGACCACAGAAGGATAATATATAAACTCTAGAAGTGATAGAGACATCTTTCCTGGTCAGTCACCCGAAGTTCTTCTGTAATGTTCCATCTTCAGCCTATAGTTCATAGTGTGTCTGGCAGACTTCAGCAAAGCAGGAAACTGTCCATCTGTATTGGCAGTTTGTTAGTCATTTTTCTCTGTGTCCTGTAGACTGTCTGACAGCCTCTTCCATGAAGCAGAAGTCCTGTAGCAATGTCCATCTGGTTTTAGCAGTCACTTTCCTGTGGGTCCTGCAAACCAGTGTAGTATTGACATAAAAAACGAGACGTGTTGATCAATGGAATTGAATTCAAACCACAAACATAAATCCACACACCTATAAATACATTGTAAAGGCTGCATGCTCAACAAACGGTGCTGGTCAAACTAGATGACTGCATATAGAAGAATCCAAATAGATCCATACTTTTTACACTGCACAAAATTCAAGTTCAAATAGGTCAGAGACCTCAATTTTACATCAAATACGTTACATACAACAAAAGAGGAGCATAGCCTTGAACTCATTAACACAGGGAAAGACTTTCTGAACAGCACACCATTAGCACAGACCCTGAGATCAACAATTAGTAAGTGGGACCCCACGAAACTAAATAGTTTCTGCATAGCAAAGGATACTTTCATTCAGACAACGCAGTGTGCTACAGAATGGGAAAAGGTTCCTACTAGCTTCACATCTAAAAGAGGGCTAATATCTAAAGTATAAAAAAAGAACTCAAGAAACAAGATTATCAAGAGAACAACTAACACAATTAAAAAGAAACAGGGAAAAGATTTAAACAGAGAATTCTCAAAAGAGGAAACTCAAATGGCTGAGAAACACTTAAGGAAATGGTTCAACATCCTTTGCTATCAGGGGAAAATGTAAATCAAAACTACTTTGAGATTCCATCTTACACCCACCAGAACAACTAAGATTAGTAAAACAAGTGACAGCTCATGCTGGAGAAGATGCAGAGTAAGAAGAACACTCATCCATTGCTGGAGAGAGTGCAAACTCATCCAGCCACTATGGAAAATGGTGTGGTTGTTCCTCAGGAAGACTGGAATAGATACACCTCAAGATCCAGCTATGCCACTTTGGGCATATGCCCAAAGAATTCTTCATCCTACCACAAGGACATTTGTTCAACCATGTTCATTGCTCCTGTGTACATAATAGTCACAAACTGGGAACAACCTAGATATCCCTCCACAGAAGATTAGACAAATAAAATGTGGTACATTTGTACAGTGACAATTTGTCTCTGTACAAATTATTGTCTCAGACAATAAGAATATAACATCAAGAAATTTCCAAGTAAACAGATGGAACTAGTAAAAATCTGGAATAAGGTATCCCAAATCTTTAAAGACAAATATGGTACGTTGTCCTAGTTTGAGGAAGAATGGTCCCCGTTGGCTCCTATATTTGAATGCTTTGTCATTAGAGAGTGGTACTACTTACTTGACATGCATTAAGAGACATGACCTTGTTGGAGTAAGTGTGGCCTTGTTGGAAGAACTGTGTCACTAGAGGTGGACATTGGGATTTCAAATGCCCAAGCCAGGACTAATGGCTCTCTCCCTCTTCCCGCTGCCTGCCAATCCAGATGTAAAACTCTCATCTACTTCTCTGAACCACATCTGTCTGCATGCTGACATGCTTCCTGTTAACTATGCAATAAACCTCTGAACTCTAAACAAGTCCCAGTCAAATGATCTCCTTTATAAAAAATGCCACAGTCAGTGTGTCTCTTCACAGCAATTGGACACTGACTAAGACAGAAGTTGGTACCAGGGACTGGTGCATTGCTGTGGTAGGCCTTACCATGTTCCATGTTGGTGGAATTTGGACTTTTGGTCTTTGGATTAGGGAAACAGTTGAGTGCTTTAAGTGGGGCCATACTAGTAGGAGCAGGGAAGTCAGTGGTACCAAGAGCAAAACAGATTTTTACAGCCTGGCTCAAGAGGGTTCGGAAGAGAAGATCTTACTCATGATATTTTGGTGAAGAATGTGGCTGCTTTTTGCCCTTGTCTGAAAGTTTGCCTGGGGCTAGATTAAAGAGTTTTGGATTAAAGGCATTGGCAGAGGAGATTAAAAACAGCCTAATATTGACTGTGTTGTGTGATTATTAGGGCCAGTCTTACACGGATTTATAATGAAAAGAAGCAAGCTGAGCAAGTGAAAAAGCAAAATGTACAGTGTAATGGGGCTAAATTCTCTGCCCAGTGAGATAAACAGATTAAAGAAGAGCCTGATGCTGAATGGAATAAAAGGAGTGATGACCTCGGGGCAAGATCCCATCCAACTAAGCTCCTAACTTATAAAAGGGAATTAAAGAAGAGCTTAAGCAGTGAAGGAAATCATTGAAACCAGAAAGCCGGTGAAATGTATTTAACAAGGGGGCCATGCTCCAGCTCCAGCAAGAAGAACTTGACAGCTTCAGCCACATTGTTCTGGGGTTAGAGTCAAGGATACAAAGAAAAAAAAAACGGGGCTGTGGCTTCTCTCTCCACTGCTAAGGAAAGAGCCTGAGGCCAGGCATGTGTCAGGAGTGTCCCTGAATGGAAGCCCAGAGGGGCCTTTGCATAAAGGTGAAGCCTGGTTTGCCTTGGAGAACCCAAGACGTTGGGGAATCTGGAGCCTTGAGATACCTACCAAGGAAAGCTGCTGACCAGGTGTGGAACCAGCCCATGAGAGAAAAGTGTGCTGTGGTCAAAAAAGCTGAATGGAATTGCAGATCTAAAAAGCACGTTGCCATCAGACGGAGAAGTACAGTGTTTGGGGTTTGTCCAGCTATTTGTCAGACTTCTTTGGTCCAGTGTTTCCTCACTATGCTCCCTTCCTCCAGTTTGGAATGATAATGTGTATTCTCTGCCATTGTGTGTTGTAAGTATGTGACCTCCTTTTTGATTTTGGTTTTATAGGGGAGTACAATTAAAGAGATGGCTTTGAGTCCCAGTAGAGACTTTGAACTTGGACTTTTAACATTTAACATTGTTAAGACTGTGATAGACTATGGGGACCTTTGAAGTTGGACTGAATGCATTTTTTGTGTTTTGATGTGGCTACAAGCCTATGAGGGCCAGGGAGTAGAATGTGATGGTTTGAATAGGAATGATCCCTGTTGGCTTATATATATTTGAATGCTTGGTTATTGGAGAGTGGTGCTTCTTGACAGGGATTAGAAGATGTGGCCTTGTTGGAGTGAGTGTTGTGGTCTTATTAGAGGAAGTGTGTCACTGAGAGTAGGCTTTAATTTAAATATTCGAGCCAAGCCCAGTGGTCCTGTCTTTCTTCCTGCTGCCTGTTGAGCCAGATAAAGAATCTCAGCTACTTCTCCAGCACCATGTCTGCCTCCCTACTGCCATGGTTCAGTTTTGATGACTAAAGCACTGAACTATAAGCAAGCCCCAGTGAAATGTTTTCCTTTATATAAATTTCTGAGGCCATTTTGTCTCTTCACACCAATTGAACACTGATGAAGACTTAGGTATTTGCTTCTATGTTAGCTGTTAAGTCAATGATTACCAAGCTACATTCCACAGAATCACAGAGGTTAGGTATAGAGTAAGTGGCCGGTGGGTAAGATAGATTTTGTTAGAAAATAGACAGCTATGGGTGGATGGGGTCTGGAATGGAGGAGTGGGGTGGGGAGGTTATAAGTGGATGAGGCTGCAAACACTGGGAGAGATAGCCAAAATTCAGGTTCATGTGAGGAGACAGTCTGGAAGTACTACAGCAGAAATTCCCTCAAGCATTATACACATATGTTCTAACCCTAACGCTAACCCTAACCCTAACCGTAACCCTAATGCTAACCCTAACCCTAACCCTAACCCTAATGCTAACCCTAACCCTAACCCTAACCCTAATGCTAACCCTAACCCTAACCCTAACCCTAACCCTAACCACCAAATAATGGGGAAAGCAGCTGGGACAATCATCCCTGAATGGGGTGTTTTCATCAAATCCCTCCCAGAGCTCAGGAAACCTCTTGGAAGTGGGTATGGAAGAATTGTAAGAGCCAGAGGGCATGGAGGACACAAAGAAACAGGGCTCTGAATCAACTGGACAAAGCTCTTGACCTCACAGTGTGCGCAGCACGCACAGGGCCTGCATGCGTCTGTACCAGGTCCTCTGTGTACACATTCCTGAGTATGTGAATGTGAGCTATGATTCTTGCACCTTCTCTTGGGCTCCTTTCCTTCTGTTGGTTTGACTTGTCCAACTTCAATGCGATAGTTTTATCTTATTATGTTTTATTTTGTTGTATATTTTTTTTTAAAAAAAAGGAATGTATGAAATCCTACCCACCAGGACAAAGGTTAACAATGGAACTGTCACTTGTCACTTATACCTGCTGAAAGAGGGAAAAATCCGTTTTTTCTAATAGCTCGACACTGGGTATGTCAACCACTCCAGGTCAGGCCTCACGTTCAGAAGTAGTTAATCAACATATAATGGACTCCACAGTTTTCCTTTTTGGGTGTGTTTTCTTGGTTTTATTTTTGTATTGGGCTTTAGTTTGTTTTACAAAGAATTTAAAGTTGGTTTGGAGAGGAATATCTGGAAAGATTTGAGGGAAGGGAATAATGTGATCAAAATATATTTATATTAAAAATGTTTTAAATAATAAAAGTATAATTAAAAAAGAAAACTGAAAGAGGAGTCTTTAAGTGTTCGACACACAGATACAGATGGTCATAGATCGGTTAATTAGTGAGATTCACCATCCTACTACGTATACACATTTCATATCGTGTTGTACAATATAAGTATACACACTTTTTGTTTTTCAGCTGGAGAAGAAACGCCTACAGCAAAGTTCTTGGAATGTGGAATCTTCTGCATTTCGTTATCATGAGAAGTGGGGAGAGCAGTACGCTGAAAGGTGATGAGCAGGCTACAGTCACAGGAAATTAAGTGAATGTCGGGGTTTGGGGAGACCACAAGGCAATGGAAGACCCCAAACTTCCAAGTTTTAGTTTTTAGAAGGAGAAGGGGTCATGCATTCATTATGGGAGAACAAACAGACTTGAGAGGAGGTTCAACGACTGATATCTGATATGTCAGTTAGTGCCTCATCAGTAGAGAGATGCTCAGAACACGCTGGGCTGTGCTTTTGCCTGAAGCTCAGGGAGATGAGGGTGGAAATAGCCTGTGGAGTCATCAAATGAAAACACAGAAGCGGCCCTGGAACGCAGCATCACCTGTGTCACAGAAATTCCAGAGATCAAAGGCAGCGGACTTCAGGGGGAAGAGAAACAAGAGCTTCATGCCACTGGGAAGTCACTGCTGAGAGTCAACAAATCGCTCTTCAACTGCATCTTGTTAGATGTGAGTGGAGATCAAAAGAATGGCATTTCCCCCTTGGACATGGGTTGTCCTCTCATTTGTTTAAAGGCAAATAACTTCAATGGTTTATGTATCTGAAAAAACCACACATCACACTACATATGCCAGGGAACCAACGCTGGGAAGAGGATTTCTCTATCCATTTACGCCGTCCTTCTGTTTCTCTGAGCTCTGAGTCCTTCCACCAATTAACTCTCTTCTTGATGCTCAATTAGGAATGCTTCTTAAACAAATTGTACCCCAAATATGAGTTATTGCCCCTGCTTAGAAATTATGTTTTAATCAAAGAAATCTAATTCAATGACTGTAAATATTTTAAGAGTATTTCTAATTACTACTTAAAGAACATGAAAGGAAATTGAATTTACAGTACATCAGAGATAATCTCTGTGATTTTCCAACCTTCTCCTTGTATGCCCCAGCATCTAACTCAGAGCCTCACACATTAAAAACATAATAATAATTAATTGTATTTGTTTATTTTGTGTGGGTGGAATCCATATGCAATCCATATCTCAGACATGCAGGTCAGATGGCAACTTTCAGGAGTAACTTCTTGCCTTGTACCACATGGGTCCTGGGGATCGAACTCAGGCCTTTAGGCAGACATCTTTATTCATGGAGCCACCTCACAGGCTCAGAGCCTCACATTCAACTCCACCAGCACCCTTTGCTTTTCCAACGCTTCCAAAGCCAGAGAATTTTCACTGCCTTCCCCACCCCTCAGCCTCTGAGTTAGCTACACAGAGAGGCCACCATCATCAGGAGAGATGGAGAGGGTAAAAGGGGTGGCACAACAAAGCTGGGGTTCTCTTGGGCCAGCAGCAGTGAGTCCAGGAGTGGCTTGGAAACGCATTTTAATAATTCTGCCCAGGTTCACGTATCAGTAAGCACACTTTCAATTTCTCTCTCACACAACCCTCCTACGGTTACTTCTGTGAGATCTGAAGGGTCCGCATCAGTGCCTCCTTCTAGGTGTGCTATGATTTGGATATGGTTTGGATGTGTCCCCCAGGTCCATGAGCTGGAGTTTACTCACCAAAGTAGTGGCATTGAAGTGATGGAGATATTCAGAGTGGGGTCTAGAAAAGGGTGATTAGGTCACTCCTCAGAAGGAGCTAATATAGTTCTCTTAAGATGCTGGGTAGCATGGAAGGCCTCACCCTCCCTGGGGAGTAGAAAGGGGATGGAATGGGGAGGGGTCAGTGAGGGACATGGAAGGAGGGAGGGAGAGGGAACTGGGATTGATATGTAAAGTAAGTTTGTTTCTAATTTAAATTTAAAAATTATAAAAAAAAAATATGCTGGTTAGCTTTCTCTAGAGCAAGTTTTTACAAAAAGAGCAAGCCTGCACCCTCCCTGTGATCTATCTGTGTGCGTCCCCATGGTCTCTGTGTCATTTGTCACAAGGCCGCCAGCAGAAACTGGACAGGTAGAGATTCACAATCTTGGGCTTTCAGCCTCCAACCCTGGGACCTAATAAAATGTCTCTCCTTTATAAAGCACACACATTAAAGGTAGGCTAAGACAGCGAGACACCAAATTTCTGATGAGCTCATCCATTCTGTACCGCCAAAGTCACACTGGACTCCTTCCCAGCACTCTCGCTATAGCTCAGCCTGTCACCGCTCCTGGACTGGACAATAAAGGACAAGGATGAATGAGGAAAGCATCAGTTACAAACACTGGTGTCTTAAAAACACCCCTTGCAAAAATAAAGGAGCAGAACCCACGAAGATTTCAGTGTGGGATGGAGCAAGCTCTGTGTCTTTCCTCCCATTCTGTGAACTTGGGCTGTGATCTTAAATATCGTATCATTTCCTTGACGCTTGAATTTGTTGTGGCTACAGTTTTTGTTGAGATACCAGCATTTCATGCCTCTTTCCTGACAAACACTTTCCTGCTGAAGCCTCTTGGCCAGATGTGCAAATAGGAAAGGTATGCTAGAAACCTCAGGCACCTTCCCTCTAAAGATAATTAGCTATGAACTATTCAGAAATCCTTAATCGCAAAGCAGTATTTGGAGGTAGTTTTCCCTGGCCCCTTCTTCCTTGGTAGGGCACACAATACAGTGTTCTGTAGCGTGTCTTGATTCATACCCCCACCCCAAGTGTTTCCCACTGCCTAAGTAGATGAGAATGTCAATAAAAGAAAAAGCATTAATATCTTGCGGAATAAAATCATAAATCTAACATCAGAGAGTTGTTTCTAAGTCATCATGTTGAGATGAGAGGAGGGAAAAAATTTTGCTAGTGGCGAGTCCTTCACTCGGGACCTGGGGACCACCCCAGTTGTTTCTCTTGCCCGCAACAGCAGGGTCTTCAATGGGACACTCATTGCAGCCTGGGTTCCTCGACACCTCCTGGGGAAATGCTGCAGAGACATTAAAAATGCAATTGGCACCAGGTGCATGCTAAGAATGTAAGGAGAGCTGTTAATTTATTCTAATGAATTAATTACAGTGATGTCCTGGTCTACAGGGAATTTCCCTGGAAAGAGAAGCAGGATGGTGGAAAGGGCTCCAGTGGTGTTTCTCACTCACACCGGAAGACGGTCACTCCAGGGGGACTGCTCCTGGGAACCACAGGGCAAGGGAGAAGTGATGGTGAGAGGCTTGGTTCCTAGAATGCTTCCAAATGCTGGGAGGCATCTCACAACTCACACCAGACCCTACCCGGGCACGCTGGCTGGGTCTTTTAATGCACCTTGAAGCCACATCACTGTTGCTACAGGTAGCCTAGTTAGCACACTTTAAGAACTGGTCCTAACCCGTCAGCCTGCAGGACAGAAGGCAAAGCCGGCTCTGGAATCAACCAGTCCTAGGCCTAGCGGCCAGCTTAGCTAACCAAGCAGGGACCGTATGGAGGTCATGCTCACTCAGAGACAGAATGTCCATGCAGAAGAGAAGATGACAATAGAAACCATTGCTGCTGAGGAGAGGAGAGAGCCCGGCCCACCTATGACTCTCTAGTTTCATTGTGGTTTCCATAGACGGAGCAGCTGCAGCCGCGCTAAGAGGCGTCACCAGTGTGAAACTGGGAATGGACACAAGTCGTCCTAGGCAGTGTCCTTTGGAGTCTGCTTCTTTGCAAGAGCCCCTGTGCACAAGTAAAGCCCACCACCACAGGCAGGGCAAAATTCAACACAGAATAGTAATAAAAACGATAATCACAAAACAAACCAGTGTTTCTAAGATAGCAGCTGCCATGTTGAGCCTTACCATGCTTACATTTATACATCTTATCTACACTATTACCACACCACAGTAACAGAGTAGCAAGTGAGGACCTGAGCCTCACATAGAGTGAGGAGCTGGTCCTGGGTTGGCCCGACAGTGAGTGGGAGAACTGGAATTCCAGGGGACATGCATAGGAAGGTGATGGGGTGACAATGACAACAGACGGTTGACACATCCCTGCTGCCTCCCAAGTGTGCAGTAGGTTTACATAGGAGTAAGTACCTTGCGTTTTCATCATCACTGTCCCTGGGGTCTTGGGTAAGAGATACGAAGTCAGGATCGCTTAGGTCACTGGACAAACTCAACTGGACCTTGCCACTGGCTCACACACACTGTCTTCTCGTTACCCGCAGGCAGACTCTGTTAGTGTCGCTTTCTATGACTCTGCCTCTCTTGGAAGAAGGAAACCGCTGTAACTCTAGGTGTAAGCACCAACCCCATCGTCATACAGATAACGACTAAAGGTCCAAAAGCAGCGCAGGCCACAGGAAACCTCGACTCATTACAGAGGTACTTGGTTTAATTTCTGACTTTTCACATACTCCATGGATACCCACAAACAAATAATTTAACATTTCTGAATAGCCTTATAAATGCCCCGGCAGCTCTGTGGTCCTTTGTGGGGGATAAGGAAAGCTGCAACAGGAAAAGAAACAGAAAAAAGAACAAGATTAAAGCCCACTAGTGCCTACCCCCTCACACCACCTCAAGGGTGTTCTCATGCATATTAAAACAGAGGGTGGCATTTTCAAAACCCGCAGACTGGGAAAAGATTAAAAAGTGATGCAGTTTGGAAATGGTAATAGTTGTGAAGAAAAGAAAGAGAAATTACATTTATGGAGCTCCATTGTATACTGGACACTCTAATGTGAGGGTTTAAATAAATTTGCATGTTTAATCTCCTCTTTTTAATGATACAAAAGGATTGGTATGAGTGTTCCGGTTTTACAGTTGAGCTTAGAGAAAAGACAAGTAACCCAGCTAGCCACAGAGGTAGAATGCTGTGCTTTCATGATAAATTCCATTAATATTACCCTGGCCTCTCCCTACCAGTGATGCAGCAGCTGGCTACCCATCCATCCTATACATCCACATACAATCAATTGTATCACTCTGATAGCTGGAAACCAGCTGTAGTGCAAATGTTTACAGAATGGAAATCAGCAGGTACAGAGACAAACTCAGCTTCCCTCTCCTGACTCCTCCCTTCCTACCACGTAGATCTCACATTCCTGTTTCCACCATCACATTTACATTGTGCTTTAAAGATTTATTTTACTTCTAATTTTTATATGCATGAGTGTTCTGCCTGCACACTTGTGTGTGTTTATATGGGCTATGTGTGTGCCTGGTATCAGAAAGGCAACAAGAAGACACCAGATCTCCTGGAACTGGAGCTATAGACTATTGTGAGCCACCGTGTGTGTGTGTGTGCTGGGAACCGAACCTGGGTCCTCTGCAAGAACAGCAAGTGCTCTTAACCACTGAGCCATCACTCGGGCTCCTCATTTGCATTTATTTTCCACCAAGGCTTTTCTCCTAGTAGGCGATCAGGATATTACACAGCACTAAAATGACACTTAGTATCTCAATGAGGAAGTCAAGGTTGCTGCCATCAAAAACTATGTGGACTTCAAAAGTGACTCTGGTCCTTTCTCTTCTTCCTTTTCTGGGTGAGGTTAACTGTCCCAGAGTACCCGAGTCCCATGTGCATGCATCAGGCTCTGAAAACACTGCAGTGAGAATTAACTATCTACCCCAACCTTAAGGCCAAAACAAGCAAGTGCATGATGGAACTGAGCCTTCAGGGTTAAAAGGTTTTCACTTACAGCTCCAGCATTTGCATGCAGTGTGTGAGGTGCAGATACTTTTGCTTTATGTCCCATTGTGTAGTTGTAAGCAATGCACTCCCCAGGGAGCTGCCCTCCCTCTCGTTAGGCCCCCCTTTCCTCTCTGGGGGATGATTAACCAAATCAAAAGGAAGCCTTTGCTTTCTCCTGCCTGTAAGGCATGCTTCCCACCCCACACTGCCCAGTGCTCGTTAGGAACTTCGCGTCTGACACTTTACTCTTCAAGCTTCACAGACATTAGGGCGTTAGAATTCTGCCAACAGCCTCCTATGCAGTGCCACAGGAGCACGAAATAACCTCCTCTTGTGTTTCTTCAATTGACAAACACAATTAAAAATGAGAGTTTAGAAACAACAGACACCGGTCTGCCTCCTATCCGACCTTCAGACCAAAGACATCATGTCCCAGCTGATAGTCCTTTATTGTCCTTTTGTTCATGTTTTCAGCCAGAGCGTATTTGTTCTTACCAGTAAGCTGCACAGTGGAGTTCTGAAATGTCCCCGTTAAGGAGACTGTTGGTCACATCTCCAGCTCTGAGTGGTGCCTTGGGATGTAACAATGAGCAGGCTATTTACCAGCTTTCTCCTTCTCTCTTTCTCCCTTCCTCCCCATCTCTGCCTCCTTGGCTCTCTTCCTCTCCCCCCTCCCTTTTTCCTTTCCTCCCTCCCTCCACCCCCCTTTCCATCCACCCCCTCTGTTTCCAGATCTGCTCCATTGTGAGTTCCTACTGTCATTACCTCTCTGCTTATATGGACTACATCCCCTCAAACCATGAGCTGAAAGAAACTTTTACTCTTTTAAGATGCTGCTTATCAGATATTTGGTTACTCCATGAGAAACAAAACAAAAACAAAAACAAAAAATAACCTACAGGGGAAATTTTTGTTTCCTCTCATAGACAGTATACTACTTTGTGCAAGGTTAAAAAAAAAAAAAAAAAAAAAAAAAAAAACCAGGAAGAACTACTTTACAGCATACAAACATGCAGAAGTCACCATGAATAATAGTTCCTAAGGAAGTAGGACATGTAAGGCCCCTGATTTTAGAGTACAGATAGATGGGATATTTATTTTATTTCTCTGGAGCACCTTGACTTACATATTCACTCTACCTAAAAATAGTGTAGGGCATTTAGCTTCTAAAGAGTGGGACACTTCTTATGGACTTGGCTCACACACTTGTGTGGATGACAAGTTTGGAATCCAGCAGGCATGACATCCAGGTAGGAGTTGATGCAGTTGTCCTGAGCCCAAAATCTATTGAGAAAATCAAGGTACTAGAAGCATGAGCAGAATTTATTAAGTTGTTTGAAAGATTTGTACAACATCTTTGATTATGTATATGTCCCTCCAACTATTACTAGATACGTCGTATCCATACACATCCTACTTTGCATCTTTATCTTTAAAACCAAAGAGATCAATTTGCGCTGCCCAAATATTCTTGAATGTTAGGTTGTCTTAACCAGGGGCTTCCAGCTGTCTCTGCCTATACCTGCAGCTAGCAACTGATAAAAATCTCTCCAGCACAGGCGGCCTTCTATGCCCAGCTTCCATTCCATTCCAAGTCTGTTGTAACTTTGCTTAGGTCTCATGCATGCTGTCATCACTGCTGTGAGTTCCTATGTGCAACTGCCCTGCTGTGTCCAAAAGATAGTATTTCCTGGTAATTTCCCACTGCCTCGGGCTCTTAAACAACCGCTCTTCAATAATTATCTCCAAGCCTTGAAGGGAGGGTGTGGTAAATGCATTCCATTTAGTGCTAGGCATTTTTCGGGATCTTATCCTCTGAAACTTGGCCAGTTGTGGTTCTCGGTATCAATTGCCATCTACTACAAAGATTTTCTGATGAAGGATGGATGATGCATTGATCAAATATAGGTGTAAAATAAGTCATTGTGAGCCAGTTTAATACTATGTATATTGAGCAGAATAATAGCAATAAATTTCCTTTAGGGCCTATGAACTCTCTAGCTATAGGTTCTCAACCTGATAATATTGCCAGGAATGAGTTTCATCTTGTGAAGATGAACTTAAATCTCATCAGTAAGGTTGGTTTCTCCCGTGATGTTTATGCCATAACTGTACCAGTTGGCATACCTTACTAGAACAGCTATTATTATAGCTCTCATCATTTAGTCTTGAGCAGAATTATGTCTTTTCAAAATGTTACGTTTAAGATGTAAAACGTTCCCCCCAGGCCCATGTGCTTGAACACTTGATCTCCAGCTGATGGAACTGTTTGGGAAGATTGTGGTAGAGTCCAATTAGAGGCAGTGGTGTCACTCTGGAACTGTATGTCCAGATAGACTTTTACTCCCTCAAGTTGATGTTTTATCTTACCACAATAATGAGAAAGTAACTAGGATGCTAAGAAACGCCAGTTTTTTTCTCTTGTGTTCTAACCTAATTGTCCAAGATTCACTTGCATTATGGTTGGTAGCCAATCTGCTTGTCTTCAAGTCAACAATTTTAATCACATCTGTAAAATGCTCTCAGAGCTAAAGCTAAACTAGTATCTGACTAAACACCTGGGCCCTAGAGTCTAAAGAAATTGACACATATAATTAATCATTGTACCAAATGATTCTGCTACACCACAGAGCTGAGATACATTGCTTTAGAATACAATTATTTTGGAGGCAGTTATTAGGGACTTTTATTGGGATGCTTAAAAATAGCTTGTTATAAAGAAACTGAGTAACTTGGATCATTAATCAAAATAAAACTGTGTTTCCTTGTTCTCCAATTAAAATACACTTCCTGAGCATTATAGCAGCACTGGTTGGAGCACCCAAAAGGATTGTTTGAGTGTGGTCCCCCTTCAAAGGGCTCATAGGTGACTGAGTTAGGGTTTCTACTGTTGTGATGAAACACCATGACCAAAAAGCAAACTGGGGAGGAAAAGGTTTATTTGGCTTGTGCTTCTATATTGAAGGAAGCCAGAACATGGATTTGAACAGGGCAGAAACCAGGAGGCAGGAGCTGATGCAGAGGTCGTGGAGGGGTGCAGCCTACTGGCTTGCTCAACCTACTTTCTTTTATAACCCAAGATCATCAGTCCAGGGATGGCCCTACTCACAATGGGCTGGGCCCTCTGCCATCAATCACCAAGAAATGTCCCTGGACCTTATGGAGGCATTTCCTTAAATGAGATTCTATCCTCATGTCAAGTTGACATAAAACCATCCAGCACAATAGGCTAATGAGAGGAGATTGGAAATGGAAAGCCGCTGTCTGTATTAGAAGCTCCTTCAGTCCTTTGACTGCCATTTGCCCTTCTTCATCTTCTCCACAGTAATTGCTTTCTGACCCATGTCTTTCTCCTGAATCTTCCTTAACAGACACCGGGGGAGCGTGTATCCTTACTTATTGACAAGACAGTGTCAGACAAAAGCAAGCTCTCTCTACTCCCACAATTTTCAGTTATCAGGGTAAGTTATTTTGCTCCATTAAAATGAATTCTTCCCAAAGAAGGACTCAGTTGGGATATTTCTGCTATTGAATCTCAGTGTTCTCATGTAGTTATCCCAGATAATTTGATATTCATCCATCTACCTTTAGATATGTCCTCATAGATGGGTATGAAATGAATCCAAATGGTTGGGCAATATGAGAATCAGTCTCCCAAATGAGTGATTAAGAGAAAGTTCTGTTCACCAGTCAAAATTCATAGTTCCTAGAGAATTGTCCTTGCAAATGGTCCTTCACTCCAGTCATTTGTCCTAATCTAGGAAGATGCTGTTGAATCTCTAATAGGGAGCAGACAGAAAATGTCTCAGATTATCTCTTACCATAATCAAAGCAATACAGCAATGGGAGGGAACCAACACAATAAAGAACACATTAAATGCATAAGTCAATACTACCAAGAATCCTGCACACAAAAAATTAAATGATATGGACAAAATGGATGATTTCATTTAAAATTCAAACTACCAAAACTCATTTAACATGAAGTTGATCAACTGATTATCCCTATAACAAGCAAAGAAATTGAAATATGTAACACGAGGTCTTCAAAAAACCCACATAGATATGGTTTTAACAGAGAGTTCTACTAAATGTTTAAAGTCAACTCTAGATACATACAATTTCTACTAGAAAATAAAAGGTGGTAGGATCTATCCATATTCATTCTACACAGGAAGCATTACTCTGACACAAAAATGAATAACAATGATACAATAGTGTGAACAAAGAATGCTACAAACAAAATATTTCTCACGAACATAATAACAAAATATAAGCAAATAAAATGCATAATATACAAAAGAAAATTTGCACTATAACCAAATGAGATTTGCTTCATTGCAGAAATATGCAAAGTTCAATAAATATAATGTACTATGTTTGTAGACTAAGAAAGGAAACTCATAATCATGTGGATTTATGAGGAAAATGGTTGACAAGATTGAGTAATCTATTTTATAAAAATGTTCAGGGAAATAGGTTGGGGGATGCTTTGGGGAGCAAAAATACTTGACATGTGAGCATGAGAATGCAAGTTTGAACCCTTGGAACTCACGTCAAAGTTCAACACACAGAGGAACACAGAGAGAAGGAAGCAGAGCGATCCTGTAGGGAGATGGGGGATGGACACAAGAAAATCCCAGGACTTAGCCTGATGGAAAACAATAAGTAAATCCTTCCTCAAAAAAAGGAGGAAACAGAAAAATGACACTTGAGGTTATCCTCAAACCTCTACATGTATGCCAATGAGTGTCCACATTCATATACACTGGACTATACACACAGACACAGAGATCACACATACACACCAGGTTTAGAAAGAAATGTTCCCAGGTTGTTTAAGAGTATCTACAAAACCAAACAGTTCCAGAAATAATAATGAGTGGGGAAAAAAAAGACCTGAGCAATCTTTCTCCCACACTAGAAATAAGACAAAGCTTTTAGCACCTTTACTCAATGTAGTGCTAGAAATTAAAGCCAGTATAATAACTAATAACATGTTTTTAAAAAGAACCTGAAGACAGGAAGACTATATACAGGTAGAAATAAAAATGCCCCTATCAAACAATAACATGATTTTCTGTATGGAAGACCCAAAACCATCTATAGAGAGTACAATGATATCAAGGTCACGTAATATAAGATAAACATATAAAAATTTGTGATATTGCTTTATCTTAGCAGTGGATATATAGATATTAAATGCCATATCTATGTTATAATACTTATCGTATTTTCCATCCAGTAAAATATACCAAACCCCAGAGATCAGAGAGAGACCAGGGCTTTGACTCCAGCCATCCATCCTAGTGATCATCCATGTGGCGATAAGCATGCATACCAAGAGCTTTAGCCACACCTGTCACCCTGCTGTCATGTAGCCAAGACACGATAATGCCGTGACCCAACCAGGAGTCAATATCAAGCTTCACCACTCTCAGTGGCTGAACTTGATACAGGTGCAGCTCTAGGAATGCCAGGTGCTCAGAACACTTGGGTTTTGAAAGACTAACAGGGGTTCCAGACCAGAACGAGGCTAAGGCTGTGCTTTGTTTTAGTTTATGCTCTTTGTTGGTTTCCCCCTTCTTGTGTGTCCTTCATTTTTCTGCATTGTTGGCTTGTCACCTGGTTGATTGGTTGGTAGATATATGTTTTTATTCTGTCTTTGCTTGGTTGGTTGCAGCTTTATTTTTTGTTTTGTTTTTATCCTTCTCTCCAGCCTTTTAATAGTTTAGTTTTTATTTATTATTTCTAAGATACTGCTTGCAAATTTGTACATTAACTACCAAATTACTGAGCTTTAGCCTCTCTATATCACCAGGAAAGGACTTCATAACTACCCCCAGTTTTCTACATCCACACCACCGAACACAATGACACTTTAAGAAGGTTGTATGTCATGATGACCAAGCGGATTCACCCTGAAGAATCAAAGTTGGTTCAACCTACAGAAGTTAATAAACATAATATGCCACATAAACAAGCTAGAGGACAGAAATCACAGCATCTTCACCAATGATGCAGAAAAGGCACTTGAAAACTTTCAACACACCCATGTGATGAATATTCAGACATGCAGAATAGGAATGGGTAGAACAATAGGAATGGGAGAAACATATCTCAAATAATGAAGGCCACATGCAAACAACCTGTAGACAACAATTTAAAAAATAGGGAGAAACAGATCATGTCCTATTCCTGACTATCTTGTTACCTATTGCTTAGCACAAAGTCTGATGCAGGACAATAAGACAATGAAAAAACATAAAAGGAAGTCAAACTATCCTTATTTAGAGAGGGTATGATGCTATACTTAAAATTTGTACAGACTATAGGAAAACTCTCAGATCTAGTAAACAGTCAGCAAAATGTCCAGGAATCAAACTCAATCTACAAAAATCAGTACCATGTCTACCAAAAATGACCATGCAGATAAAGGCATTAAGGAAAATATTGCATTCATAATCACAAAAAAAAAACAGAATAAACATACCCAAGTTAGTGGAAGTATCCTCTAATCAAAACATCAAGATATTGGAAATGAAGATACTAGACAGTGGAAAGATCTTCAATGTTCTTGGATAAGTAGAACTAACATCATGAAGATGGCTGTGTTTCCAAAAGTAATGTACAGACTGAATTCAATTCCCATCAAAATTCTGATGACATTCTTCACATAACTAGACAAAACAGCAATATTCATATTGAAGCACAAAAGATCATGAATAGCCAGAGTGACTCAAGAAGAAAATAATACAGCTGGAGATATCACAACACCTGTCCTCAAATTATGCTACTGAAGGGTGAAGACGGCATGGGACTGGCATTAAAGAGAAATGAATACCTATTTTTTGTCAAAGGGGCAAAATCATGCAAAGCAAAAAAGACAATCTATTCAAAATGGTGCTAGCAAAGCTGGATATACACTTGCAGAAGAGTAAAATTCTATCCTTATCGTTATCCTGTAGAAGTCAACTAACTCTAAGTGATTCAAAGATCTTAACTCAAAGCCAGAAATGCAGAAATCCTGAAGGAAAACATACAGGATAACCTTTAAGATATAGGTTTGGACAAAACATTCTGAATAGACATCTAAAAGCACAGGAGGCAGACTCAACAATCAACAAATGGGGTTATAGTTTAAAAGTTTCTGCAGAGCAAAGGAAACTATCAACAGAGCAAACAGACAGCCCATAGGATGGGAGAGAAACCTTCACCAGCTACACTCTACACAAGGGACTAACATCCACAATTTATAAAGTCCAAACTGATCACCATAGGAAAAAAACTGTTCAACCAACAAATGCACTAGTAAGATCAACAAAGTTGTCTCTTAGAAAGAAACACAAATGGGCAATGACTACTTTTTCAATGTTCACCATCACTACCTGTAATGTAAATTAAAAGTGCCTTGGATGCCACCTCACCCAATCAGAATAGTAATCATCAAGAAATCTGACATTTTCCTACAACTTTCAAGATTCCATTTTTTTTACACTGAGTAGTACTCCATTGTGTAGATGTACCACATTCTCATTATCCATTCTTCAGTTAAGAGGCATCTAGGTTGCTTCTGGGTTCTTGCTATTACAAGTAATGCTGCCATGAACATAGTTGAACAAATGTCCTTGTTGTATGAATGTGCAACTTTTTGGTATATGCCTAAGAGTGCAATTACTGGATCTTGAGGTAGACTGATTCCCATTTTCCTGAGAAACCACCATACTGATTTCTAACATGGCTGTATGAGTTTGCACTCAGCACCAGCAGAGAAGGAGTGTGCATCTTTCTCAGCATTCTCTCCACCATAAACCGTCTTTGGTGTTTTTGATTTAAGCCATTCTGAAAGGAGTAACGTGGCATCTCAGAGATGTTTTTATTTGCATTTCCCTGATGGCTAAGGATGTTGAACACTTTCTTAAGTGTCTTTCAGACATTTTGGATTCCTCTATTGAGAATTCTTTATTCAGTTCTGTACCTTACTTTTTAATTGGAGTATTTGGTGTTTTGCTGAGTAGCTTCTTGAATTCTTTGTATATTTTGGAGATCAATCCTCTGTCAGATGTGTGGTTGGTGAAGATCTTTTCTCATTCTGTGGACTGCTGCTTAATATTGTTGACTTTTGCCTTAGAGAAGCTTCTCAATTTCAGGAAGTCCTATTTATTAAATGTTGATCTCAGATTCTGTGCTACTAGAGTTATGTTCAGGAAGTGGTCTCCTGTACCAATTTGTTCAAAAGTACCTTCCACTTTCTCTTCTAAGAGATTCAGTGTGGCTGGATTTATGTTGAGGCCTTTGACTCATTTGGACTTGAGTTTTGTGCATAGCAACAGATGTGGATCTATCTACAGTCTTCCAGTTATGTGAGCACCATTTATTGAAGACGCTTTCTTTTTTCCATTGTATAAATTTAGCTTCTTTGTCAAAAATCAGGTGTTCATAGGTGTGTATGGTAATATCAGAGTTTTCAATTGTATTCCATTGGTCTACCTGTCAATTTCTGTGCCAATACCAAGCTGTTTTCAGGACTATACCTCTATAATAGAGTTTGAAGTCAGCAATGGTGATGCCCCTGAAGTTTCTTTGTTTTGACTAGAACTCTTCTTTGTTTTGGAAGAGTTGTTTTGGCTATCCTGGGTCTTTTGTTTTTCCATGTAAAGTTAAGGATTGTTCTTTCTAGGTCTTTGAAGAATTGTGCTGAGATTTGATGGATTGCACTGAATCTGTAGATTGCTTTCAGCAAGATTGCCATTTTTACTATGTTTATCCTACCTATCCAAGAGCATGGGGGATCTTTCCATTTTCTGGTACCTTCTTTAATTTCTTTCTTCAAAGATTCAAAGTTCTTATTATGTAAGTCTTTTACTTGTTTAGTAAGCATTACCCCAAGATACTTTATGTTGTTTGTGGCTATTGTAAAGGGTGATGTTTCTCTGATTTCTTTCTCAGCCCCTTTATCATCTGTATATATTAGGACTATTGATTGTTTTAGTTAATCTTGTACCCTGCCACTTTGCTGAAAGTATTTATCAGTTGTAGGAGTTCCCCAGTAGAGTTTTTGGGTCACTTATATAAACTATCATATCATCTGCAAGTAGTGAAAGTTTGACTTCTTCCTTTCCAATTTGTATCCCCTTGATCTCCTTTTGTTGTCTTATTGTTCTATCTAGAACTTCAAGTACAATATTGAAGAGATATGGGGAGAGTTTGAAGCCCATTGTATGGAACGCTTAGAGGAATATTAGCTGTTCTTTCAATTTCTGGTAGAATTCTACATCAAAACCATCTGGCTGGCCCTGGGCTTTTTTTTTTTTTTTTTTTTTGGTTGAGAGACCTTTGATGACTGCTTCAATTTCATTAGGGGTTATAGGCCTATTTAAATTGCTTATATGGTCTTGATTTAATTAAAAAATCCCTTAAAGGAATGGAAGAAAACATTCAAGAAATGGAGGAAAAGACAAAATTATAAGAAACAATTTAAACAGTGCAAAGTTTAAAAGATGAAATAGAGACAATTAAAAAAAAACACAGTCTGAGGGAATGCTGAAAATAGAAAAGTTAGGCAAATGATCAGGAACTACAGATACAAGCATAGCCACCTAAATACAAGAGATGGAAGAGAAAATCTCAGCTGTTGAAGATACACTAGGAGGGATAAATTCATTGACCAAAAGAAAAAAATCTTTAGTCCAACAAATCACTGACAAAATATCCAGGAAATATGGGACACCATGAAAAGGCCAAACTTAAGAATAATGGGTACAGAAAAGGTGAAGAACCCAACTCAAAGGTGCAGAAAATATATTCAACAAAATCCTAGAAGAAAACTTTCCCAACCTAAAGAAAGATGTGCCAATGAAAGTACAAGAAGGTTACAGAACACTAAATAGTGTGGACCACAAAAGAAAGTCCCCTTGCAACATAATAATCAAAACACCAAACATAAAGAATAAAGAATATTAAGAGCAGCAAAGAAAAAAGGCCAAGTAACATATAAAGACAGACATATCAGAATTACACTGACTTCTCCATGGAAACTCTGAAGGCCAGAAGGTCCTGGATAGATATTCTGTCAAGACTAAGAGATCATGGATGCCAGCACAGACTTCTATACCCAGCAAAGCTTTCAATAACTATTGATAGAGAAACCAAGATATCCCATGACAAAACCAGATTTAAACAATACACATCAACTAATCAAGCCCTACAAAAAGTTCTGGAAGAAAAACTTCAACCCAAGGAAGTTAACTATACCCACAAAAAGATAGGCAATAGATAATCCCAATTTACCCACAACCAAATGAAAAATGGGAGAAAATACACACACACTACTACCACCAACAACAAATCCAAAACAAACAAGAATTAACCACCAATGGTCATTAATATCCCTCAATATTAATGTTCATAACTCACCTATAAAAAGTCATAGACTAAAAGAATGGATATGAAGACAGAATCCATCCTTCTGCTGCATACCAGAAACACACCTCAACTTCAAAGACAGATGCACACCTCAGAGTTAAGGGTTGGGAAAAGATTTTCCAACCAAGTGAACCCAAAAAACAAGCAGGTGTAGCAATACTTCTATGTAACAAATTAGACTTTAAACTAAAGCCAATCAAGAGAGATGAAGAAGGTCACTTCTTATTCATCACAGGAGAAATCCATCAAGATGAAGTGTCAATTCTGAACATCTATGCCCCAAATACAAAGGTACCCACATTCGTAAAAGAAACATTACTAAAACTTAAATCTCACATAAAACCTCACACACTTATAGTGGGAGATTTCAACACAGCCCTCTCAACACTAGACAGGTGCACCAGACAGAAGCTTTAAAAAAAATAAAGAACTAACAGAAGTTATTACTCAATTGGGTTTAACAGACACTTGGGGAACATTCCATCCAAACACAAAAGAATATACCTTTTTCTCAGCACCACATGGAACCTTCTCTAAAATCGACCACATACTCGGCAATATAGCAAACTTCAATAGGTTCAAAAAAATTGGAATAACCCCCTGTATCTTATCAGGTCATCATGCTTTAAAGGTAGAATTCAACAACACCACAAAGTGCAGAAACCCTACAAAATCATGGAACTTGAACAATGCACAATTGCACCATCCCTGTGTCAAGGAAGATAAAGAAAGAAATTAAAGTCTTCCCAGAATTCAGTGAGAATGAAGACATAACATACCCAAACTTATGGGACATTTTGAAAGCAATGCTATGAGGAAAGTTAATTGCACTAAGTGCCCATATGAAGAAAATGGAGGATAGTCACATTAGAGAATTAACAGCACAACTGAAAGCTCTAGAACTAAAAGAAGCAACCTTACCCAGGAGGAGTAGATACCAGGAAAAAATCCAATTGAGGGCTGAAATCAATAAGGTGGAACCTAGGAAAACAATCAATGTAATAAAGAGTTGGTTCTTCGAGAAAATCAATAAGATAGACAAAGCTTAATCCAAACTAACCAAAATATAGAGAGAGAACATGCAAATTAACAAAATCAGAGAGGAAAAGGAAACATAACAGCGGACAGAGAATCTTCGGGTCATACTTTAAAAACCTGTAATCCACAAAATTCAAAAAATTGTCAGAAATGAACAATTTCCTTGATAGATATCACTTATTCTGTTCTTTTCTAATGAGAGACAGAAAGGGGTGGATTCGAAGGGGGAAAAGATGAGAAGGAACTGGGAGGAGTAGAGAAGGGAAACCATAAGTAGGATATTTTATGTGAGAAAATAATTGACAAGACAGACACACACACACACACACACACACACACACAGAGACAGACAGACAGACAGACAGACAGACAGACAGACAGACAGACAGACAGAGACAGAGACAGAGAGAAAATCAGGGTGCAGGAAACCCTCACCTGAAATGATTCAAATTTTGGACTTTTTGAGAATATTTCATATATATTATGAGATTGTAAAGGGAGAAGGACACAATTTGAACTTAAAATTCTTTTTTGATTTATATACTTTACTCAACATAATTTCATATACTATTTTCAATGTGTATGTATTTTTTACTGTAACTTTGCACATGAGGTCAAGTTAATTTTTTAAAAGTACCAGAATTCACGAAAGCAGAAATATCATCCCACATAAGGAGAAAACTTATAAGTTCATAAGAAGAAATACAAGAAACCACGAAGTGAAACAGAAACAATGAACAGTTGTAACTTTTTCCCATTATCAAAAACACAGAAGAAAGACTACACTTATTAAAGACTGATGACATTTTAAGGACACTTTGGGTGAAATGTGTAAATTAAAGGCTAGACTTCATGGAAGAAAAGATTATTGCTTGGAGACGAGGTGAAAGAAACTATTCTAAAAGAACCAGAGGGTGTAAAACAGCAGAGAAAATGAACATCAATGAGCTATGCTACCTGCCTCAAGTTCCCTGATACATGTCAAATTGGAATCCTCAAAAGAGAGGAGGGTAGAAAGATATTGAAGGAATATTTAAAAATTGAAAGTAATGAGTACAATTTTTCTTTAGAATGGTGTAGATAGACTCACACAGATCTCCAAGCCACAGCATATAGTGAGTAGTTCCATCACTGCCATGGTGTCCTTCAGGCCATCCTTGTTTTGCTGAGTTCTCAGCACCTGAATCTAGTCATCTCATTGTTTCCCTGAAGCTTTTCAGGGAAGAAAAGGCCAAGAGTGACCATCCTGCCTAGAACTCGAGTGATGAATTCACCGCAGTCCAGAGCTTCACAGATTTGGAAATTTCTAATATTTGTGCAGAGTATTCATAACTAATGATTCCAACAGGAAAAAAATTCCCATGTCTTAAGGATAGGCAGCTTGTAGAGACACTTTCCACACAGAGAAGCGTTGCTGGAATTTGAGCGTCTCAAAGTAGGACTGCTATACTGATCCTGAAAATTATACCTTGTAAAATGCTGGTATGGGAAGACTGTGCTAATTAAATTAATCCTCTCCATCTAAGAAGCAATTCTTAGATGTGAGCTTAGCTTAATACTTTCCAAATTTCCTAACTAAGGAGTCTATTTAAAGTACATCTTTAGCATTGGTTTCCTATAAAGTGGACTTAAGATTATGCTGTAAATATAGTTTATTAAAGATGGCGAAGAAAGCCAATACGGTGTGCATTAATGAGCATGTTCCTCCAGTGTGAGTTCCTCTGGAGACTTTCTGGAACCAGTGTGAAACATACCTCAGCCATGTCATTGAGAAAATAACTGAGCAGTCCATGCTATTGCTTAGTTGTGTCTGTTCCTTCTGCATCGCCATCATGACCTATTCAAAGACCTAATTCACAAGAGAAAGCCAAACTGCAAAGAGGAGCCATGAGAAGTCCTGGAATGGTCTGTGCCCAGAAGCGGTAGGTGGCCAATATTAGCATCTCCCACATTGTGTAACCAAGTGGCCTCTACAGCTGTGGGCCTAATGGAGCCCACTTGGAGAAAACTGATTTGAAGAATGGCAAATCTATTGGCAATAGTCTTGAAGTCTTTTCTACTGTTGGCTTCAGGGATGTGGAGGGGACAAATGGAGAAGAGAAGAAATAGAGGCACCAGGCCTGAGTGTCCTAACTCTGACCCTCTGCCTCATTCCTGTCATGACGCATTGCTTCTTGATGACTATGACTCCCAATTGTCTGTTTCCCTCACACAGCAAATATCTGAGATACATCTACTGTTGTATGTTCCAGGATGGAAAAATAAAGTTTAATAAGCCAAAGTCCATTGAGAGAATAGAAGCAAAAGGAAAAGTCTAAAATAAGGACAATAACGTGGACCCATCAAGATGCTAAGGGGCTTGAGAGACTTGGTTCTTCAAAGAAATAGCAATCTCAGAAAGAACATCCATTCTTCCAGGGGATCCATCAGTTACCAAAATACTACTGTGTCTATGAAGGAATTTTAAATCCCCATGACATTCAAACTTGAAACACAATTCATAAGAAAGGTAATAGAGGATGAACATAGCTAGAAGGCTGAAATGAGAACCTGACTGATTGGTGGAATGTCCAGTAGTAATTTACTAAGATAGATCAATAGTGGTCAATGTCTTCAGTAGCATGTAATCCATGGTGACCAACCACTAAACTATGCAAATAACACCTACAGAGATGTCCTTGGCTTTTGACATTCTTTTGGCACTGTTAGAAGCTAAGTTCTGGCTAGGCTCAGATCTACATTGCAGATTAGGCAAGAAGCTAACACAGTCAGCTGCTGGTGGTGCACACCTTTAATCCCAGCACCCAGTAAGCAGAGTAGCAGGTGGATCTCTGTGAGTTTGAGGCCAGCCTGATGTATAGAATGAGTTGAAAGACAGCCAAAGCTACACAGAGAAACCCTGCCTCAAAAAAGGAAAGAATGAATGAATAAATGAAAAGAAAAAGAAGTTAACCCAATGATCTATTTATAGGAAACGGTGTAGCCAGTCACTATTTAGGAAATGCGTGAGTGCTTGTTATATGTCTGGCAGAGGAGATGGCCTGGCCACCAAAGAGCTCATATTCTCTTGGAAGGCACAAAGTCCAGCCACTGCTACTCCTTGTTACTCCTTCTACTGGGATTTCAGGATTGCCTGGAGAGATTGTGGTGAAACATCCATGTAGCCCCTAGGACAGAAGGAATATTCCTAGGAAGTAGAATGGGAAGGGTTTTCCTAGTCTCTATTCTAAAAAGAAAATAATGAAAGTGGCTCAAACATTGTCTTTACTCTGCTGATGAATATCAGAGGGGACCTGAGACTTCATGAGCTCTAAGTCAAATCGGGGCTCGGATACAATTTGTCCTTGGCTTCTGCAGAATCTGCCCTTGCAACAGTAAGTGAGTGTTCATGTGCCAGTGCATCTCACTGGGGATTGTGGGTGAGATGAGGTGTTCCGCTAAGTGTCAGAACATCCCATTCAAGAACTGTTTTGGCAAGTCTTACAGCTTCCCATTAATTAAGTTTCAAGGCAGGGGAGAAAATAACAAGACAGTTGAAAGAGGAAAATTAGGGAAAAGACAAGGGTCAAAGTATAGGCAACGGGAGGCCCTCAGTCATGTTTACTTTAGTCTCCTACAAAGGACTGTTATTAATGTCACAGCCTTTATTTTCTCCACCTTGAAGAAAGAAACAGCAGGCCTCTGTCTATTCCTGAGAAATCCTTAGTTGGGTCTCTCAAGAGATCTGCAATAATTTCACATAATCCCTGGAGCCTAGGAGGGTTCAGGCCCCTCATGTCCGTATAATACTCAAATATGGCAAACAAGCAGCAAGGTAGAATATTGTTTAGTCAAAAAAAATGTCTACAGTTCTAAGCATTTATCTATTAACTCTTTTTAATCAAATAAGTAAATGAGTTTGTTGACAGTGATGAGTAAATAGCCTATCTTGGAACAGCTGGAACGAATCTTGTAGTGGGGCCTTAGTGACTTTCCACCTGTTGAAAAGCACACTCAGATCAGAAGCCAGCTCTTGTAACATGGCAACCACACGCCCAGTCTGCACCATGTGGAATTTGCAGATGGACTGAAGGCCCTGGATAATGAGCTGTGACCTGTGGCATATTATACAGCAGTTACACTTGCAGAGCCTGTGGCATATTATACAGCAGTTACACTTGCAGAGCCTGTGGCATAGTTTACACCAGTTACACTTGCAGATGGAGTGGGCTTGTCCTGGCCCATGAGAGGCCTGTTACATCCTCCAGTTGGCCACCAGGTGAACTGTGGCCTCAGAAAATGTGTGCTTGAGAAGGGTCATTGCTTATTCAGACATGTGCCCTAAATGTCTTCCCATGTGCTTGGAATGTGTCGTTATGATCACAAGAAGCGTGTCTCCGTTTCGTGGACACAATTCTTTCGGTTGGGTCGGTAAGTCTAACTGTTCGGTGCCTCTCTGACCCCTTATACATGGATTTATACCTCTAAGTTCTAGGAATGCAATCTTTAGATTGTCTGATGTATTAATGTGTTCTCTCAATTTTGAAAGCTCCAAGTTCCATGAATATTGTCCCAAGGATGGTTTATGGGGTAGTCAACGGGACAGAGCTTAAAACAGAGATCAGTGGTGGAAGTAGGAGAATAAGAAAAGTAAAAAGTAGCTGTAACCAATTCCTCGTGGGTAAGTGCCATGCTTCCAGATACAGAGACCCAGTTCATTTGTAAGCTGTCCCATTTGGTAAGAAAATACAGGAGATATTTAACTCAGAATGAATAAAGGTTTGATTTAGCTCGGGTTTGGAGGGGGGGTCTTGGTGTCTGCTCAGCTGGCCCCTTTGTTTGGATGCATGGTGACAGATCACACATAGACAAGGACCGTGTGGATGAAACTCCATGTGGACAAGAAGCAAAGCCAGGGAGAAGGGTCCAGCACTCGATGGGGATTTTCTCAGTACACGTCCAGTGAACCGACATCCTTCTGCAGGGTTCCACCAGTTTCCAGGGGCTGCAGAGTCAGACCAACCTTCAGACACCACAGAGCTTTGCAGATCACTCGTCTAACTCACAGCACACAAGCGTCCCTTATATGATAGACAAAAAGCTGACATCACACAGGGGGTTTTCGTAGCAGAGTTCTGGGGATGCAGGGACATGAGTGGTAATCAGCTGAGGTATTCAGAAACAGCAGGACCCTGGTGGTCGGGAGCTGGATCACTGAAAATTAGAGATCACAATGTCTTGGAAAATAAAGAGCTGGTGAAAGTATTTATAAACTGGGCTGTGGTGGATCACACCCTTAATCCCAGGGCACAGGAGACAGAGGCAGCCTCCGTCTGGTGATTCCCAACAACCACACAAACCAAAAGGTGGTTGACAAGAGTGTAGCAAAAAAGGATCTGCCAAGCCACTGCATTTGGGATATACACTATAGCTACACCTCTGTAACAGAATAATACTGTTTGCAAACTCTAAGTTATTAAACTACAAGATTGGGGTTTTCATCCTAACCATTAGGAAATAATTTTAATATACTTCATTGGCCAAACATTGTGGCCTCAGATGCCTGTCAAGCCTCTCTGTGTGTTTGATTGTTTGTTTTCTTGTCAGAGTTTCCGACACAGGTAGAATGGCTGTTACTGGCTTGGTTTTATTTTGACATTTCCCCCTCATTTGCTAGTCAATAATTTTTCAGCCTACGGCCTTTTTAAATATCCCATGTTTGTAAAGTCTCCAAAACTGTTGCTTATATCCACAACACAAAAAAGGTCATCTTTATTTCTGTGTAGCTCAAACTCCTCACTAAAAGTAATTGTTAGCATTTTCATACAAGGTCTCATAACAAAGAAAAAAAAAAAAGGAACCCTGCAGTAAGAATGCTTAACCATGCTTAACCATGAGACCTTTCTCCCTTCAGAGGTTTGCTGAGGTTCCTCTGCCGTCCCTGTCACCTCACCCCAGCAGCAGCTTACTCTGTCTACTCAGACAGTTCACTGAGCCACTGCTGTTGTCCACAAACTATTCTTACTCCAAGGGATTTCTGCCCGTGTAAATGACGGTTTACAGTGAGCTAGGTAGAGCTCTTCTTTCAAAGACAGCATCACAGATTTACCTGGGGAACATTCTGGAAACCCTGGCCTTTGCCTCACCCAACCCTAAGCCAAGTTATAAGGTGACCTGACATAGGTCTACACAAAACCTACATCAAAATATCACTGAATGAAGGGAAGCTTTGCCTGAGAGGGAGTGGATGGTGTAGGATGGGATGGGGCGGGACTGGGAGGAGAGGAGGAAGGAGGGCTTCAGTTTTGCCCATCACTATGCATGTCTGGTCCTTCCTGACTTTTGTTTTGTTTGGGGATTTGGGGGGTTTTTTGTTTCATTTTGATTTTTTTTTTTTTTTGAGACAGGGTTTCTCTGTGTAGCCATGGCTGTCCCACAATTCACTCTAGACCAGGCTGGCTTAGAACCCAGAGATCCACCTGCCTCTGCCTCCCAAGGGCTGGGATTAAAGACGTGCACCACCACCACTAGGCTCTTTCTTCCATTTATTTTACTTGCTCTTATTTACTGATTAAAAGGTGCATAACTCATACCAACTCATAGCGTGGTAAGAATAAACATCAAATTTAGACTAAAGAATTTTGAGTCTTAGCCCGGTCTGATAATTCATGCCTGTAATCCCAGGATTCAGGAAGCCAAGGCAGGAGGATCTCCATCATGTCAGCTTGGGCTATATAGTATGGCCCTGTCTAAACAGCAAGTGTTAGGTCTTGGCCTTGGCCCTGCCATGACAGACTAGATGAGCTAGAATCAGTTTTCTTCCCTTTCCAACTTATGTCTTGTATTTGAAAAGACTAGGGATTCATGAACTCAGCATTTACGCAGTAGGTACTGCACCAGGCATTGTGAGATATTTCCAGCTCGCAGCACCTTTTGCATAGCAATTTAGAATACGATTGCATTCATAACAGAGCCAATGACACACTGAGTTTTCAGTGCCACAACTGGGCCCATAGTGTGCCTCACTGAGCCATCAACACCAGCATCTCCCAACACGACAGTTCCAGCCATCACCCCCTTACCACCCTTACCACATCTATAATTACAGCCAGTTCCTTCAAACGAATTAATTACAGCGCTGGTTAACTTAGATACTATTTATAGATATACAGAACGAAGAAAGGAAAAATTAAGACTGTCAGGTTCCAGGGACCAGCAGGATATGTTTTATGCATTGTTTTAATAATTTTCCTGTTAATTAATTCTTCTTCTTATACTTTTAATGAAACAAATAAGTTCCCAAACTTTTAATTTCTTGCATAATTGTATTGTGCAGGAAATGTGTTATGTCCTGGAGATCTGGCTTCTAGAGAGCTCTTGCTAAGCTTCTTCTTTGTGCATAAAAGGATTCTGGCCTTAGGAATTTTTAACACCAACTCCTTTGGGATAGCAAAAGGTAGAACATTTTAACTGACTCTAAAGAGGCAAAAATCTAGTTAGAAATTTCCCAGGAAAATTGAAACAAATAAAAAATAATGCTTTAAAATGGCTAAAATTTAAAAATAAATAAAACCAGTCCCCAAATGGCCTAAATACCTGCTTGGCTTAAGGGTCTCTTCTAGTGTGTGACTGTGTAACTATTTACCATGGGGAAGTCAAGGCAACAGATGGGTGCAGCACAGCCACAGAGACAATTCTATGCTTCGTTCCTACATTGTCTAGCTGTGTGAATTTGGAGAATGTGCATCTCCTTGAGTCTTGTTTCTTGATTTAAGAAATATGAACACAATAAAATATCCTAACTAGTAATCAGGAGATGGGACAGCACGTAAGTAAAAGTTTTCGGGCATGTTACAACATATCATAAATGAATGCCATGGACAGCCAAGGATCACCAGTGTAAGACAGGGCACCGTCCTCGCATTTGTGCTTAGGAATGTTGGCGCCTTCATTGGCCATTGTGATTCACCTTAGTGTAGACTTCACAGCAAATCACCAATCTGGAGCTAAGCGTGGCATGCTAACTCCTCCCCTTGTCTGTGGCAGGTTCATGGATGGGATGGTTAGACAGGTTTGTGCCAGAAGAGCACAAAGGATGGCCACCTGGTCCTCTCCACACACTGGGCAAACAGATGGGGGCTGAGGGACCCAGATGCTCTGGCAATCAGAGGAAACAGCTGCCTCAGAAGGACAGAAGCCCGGAGACCTGCTTGCCCTGTGTGCTGTGTGTGATGTGGGGAACACAGACAGCAAGAGGCTGTAAAATGCCTGTTTCCTGGCCCAGGCCTTCTTCTCTGTGGCACTAGGACTCCCGTGACCATGCATGCTTGTCTTCCAAGTCAACTTTCCTGAATTTCGGTGTTCAAAAGTACTTCACCAATGGTTACTTTCAATAATAAAAATATTTAGGTTTTTCAAGTATTTAGTTCCGTGTGTGTGTGTGTGTGTGTGTGTGTGTGTGTGTGTGTGTACATAGGATTATAGGCATGCATCTATGTGTACATAAAATGCATGTGTGAATTGCTATATGTGTCTATTTGTATATGCATATTGAGTGATATATATATATATATATATATATATATATATATATGTACACACACACACACACACACACACAAAGAATGAAGAAAATGGCAACTTTACCATCACTGTGATAGTAACACTACTCTGAGAAATTGTGCTCTGGTGACAGTGTCATTATGTGGCCAGAGTAGAAATATCCCTTCTTTAGGCCCATGTCTTAAACAGCAGCTATAATTATTTCCAGAGATGTGCAGGGGGTCAGACCATCCCTGGGCTATTTAGTACCAGGGTGTTGTGCATGAACGAAGGCCACAGATTATACAGCAGGTCCAAGCCTCCATCCACATGGGGCTCACCACATGGCAACAGAACTCAGGACCAAGTCTGTCATTCCTCCTCAGCTGTGTTGACATGGAAAAGTCAGGGTCTCTAAACCACGATTTCTACAGCAGAACCCCTTGTCCAGCACCTCATTGTCCAGTGTAACCAGCCAGGAGCCTCCTTCCTCAGTATCTCACTGTCCTGTGTCTCCAGCGTGGAGCCCAACACTCCACTGTCCTAGCTCCCTAGCTAGATTATGTATTTCAGCACTCTTTGTAGTTGGGTATAAGGGAAACTGAGTGTAAGCCAATTGAAGGTGAAAATGCATGGGACAGGATACTTCCAGGACAGCTCACAAAAGCTAGTCATATTTGCTTCTCCATTCCGTCTCTCCCCCAACCTTCTAAGTACAAGAGAGGCTGGAAACCAAGGAATGTAGGACCTCTTATAAAAGAGTGTGGCTGGCTCTTAGGTGACTGGTGGGGGCCCAGTTGTCTAGAAGTGTCTTCACTAGACAGTAAGATAACCCAGAAACAAACTCCTGCTGTGATTTCTTCCTGAGAAACTAAGAATTTATATTAAAACAACATATGTCCCTTTAATTAATAAATCCAGCAAAAGAAAAGCAATGTCCTTGATTAAAACAACATTGGATTCAGAAAGAAACTCGCAGTGGCTCCCCTGCAGCTTGCCTTTAGCAAGGATTGTAGATAATTGAGTGCATTATTGGATTTGCCTGTGGCTTCCACAGCACACACAAGAACACCGGTGGAGATCACCGTGTTCCTCTGATGAGCCAGATGCCAGCACTCACTGTCACCCCAGCTTTTAATTGACTGTCTATAAGATCCACAGGACATATTTGCTTGCTTTGAAGAGGAAATGTCCTTCCTCAGAAGTTGTCAGTTCTCCCAGGCATTAGTCATAAAGGGAAAGGTTACCAGTTAATGCCCCACATGACTGTTCTTTGTATAAGGTCACATCACCCACCAAAATGAAGCCCCTAAAACGTGTGAGGGAACTTTTAACACACCTCAACACTGGCCACTGCCAAGCAACTCCATGATGTTTGTTCTGCAAAAGGCCTTGAGTTATCAGTTAAGTCTGATAGTTCTACAACTAAACGGTCTTACCACAAAAAAAAAAAAAAAAAAAAAAAAACAAGGGTAAAACAGAATTAGTGGTATGGTGTGAAGCAAAGAATATTCTTGTCACAGTGAAGGGCATTCTAGAATAGTCTCTGTGTTATTTGATGTGGTCTTTTTGACTAGAAAAGACGGTACAGACAACAGATGTTTTGCCTACTGCCCCGTCTCACACCTTCCCTCTCACTTTCTCAGCTTTTCTCCCCTTTCAAACTCATTTTTTGGATAAGTATCTCAGCGGTAACTGTTGCCCTTTCCAGGTCCTTTTAGGGCAGCTGCAGATACTTAGTGATGGGATACACTAAGCATGACAGCAAGCTGAGAGGAATACATGGTTCTCAATGCACAGGACACCACTTAGGACAACAAAACTCCCCAAACTCTGTAAAACATGCTAACCATTCCTCCTAGTGACCTGAAAGTAGTGGAGAACTTCTATTAGCAATCAGCCAAGAATTCAGGTCCAATCTCCCACCCATCACCTTCCCTCACAGAGACAGAGATAAGCGTCTCAGGTGGCTGGGTCCACATGTAGATGACTCTGTTATTATGAACGAATCCATCCAGTCTGAATTAACAGACTTCATACCCCATGCCAGATACTTGTGCACACCTCCTCTACAGGCAAATGGTAGGAATTAACATGAAAATATTAACATTTTGTAATATTTTTTCATTGTCTTTAAACAGAATTTATCATTAGAAGGTAGCCAAGGATCTGATAATTAATGTGACACTGGTTATCAGGGAGAACACCCTGTGCTTCCAAACACTAGGTTTTAATTTGCTTAACAGTTCTTCTTCACCTCTTTTCCCAAAATGGGTTGCCAGTGGTGGGCTACAGATAAATGAGAGAACAGTGCGGCAAAGGTAAACGCATACTTCAATCTGTTGAATAACTAATTGAACAGGGATATTTCCAAGTCCGCTAAATAGCAGACTTAGAGCTTGGAATAATATAGGAAAGTCTCAGTTCTCAGAAAGCATTATTATAGTTTCAGTATTCAATGTGCCTTCCTGAAAGCCTAGTGCCTATAGCTGAGCTATTTGGTGATCACAGAGGATCACAGAGGGTCTAACTTCATCAATGGACTCGAGTCTGAGGAGTTCACAGTGGAATGAGCCACTAGAAGATGGTTGTCTTAGTCAGGGTTTCTATTGCTATGAAGAGACACCATGATTACTATAACACTTATAAATAAAAATATTTAATTGGGCAGCTTATGGTTCAGAGGTTCAGTTCATTATCGTCATGGTGGGATATGATGTTGTGCTGGAGAAGGAGCTGAGAGCTCAACATCTTTGATAAATAGGCAACAGGAAGTGAACTGAGACACCAGGTATAGCTTGAACATATGAGACCTCAAAGCCCACCCCCACAGTGACATACTTCCTCCAACAAGGCCAAACCTACACCAAAAAGGCCAAACCTAATACTGTTACTCCCTATGGCCATTTTCTTCCAAACCACCACAGACATGGAGAAAACAGATAACTGGGGAGTGCCCTTGAAAGGCATATCCTTGTCCCCATGCTCTGGGCTTCATGAGATTAGCTTTGTCTGCCCCATACACTCAAGACTGTGAAAGACTGAAATCTTCAACTCAGTTTAACCCTTCTTTCCTTGTTAATTTCCTCAGGTATTTTGTCACAAAGACAGAAGCGTAGAATTGCTGCTTTATCATGCCAGGGCAGAGAGCATGGTAGGAAGATTCAAGCAAACCAAACAAATATGTGACCCAAATATTTAACCCCAGATGGGAGTAGATACTGTCAAAGACAATATAGGCTATGATGATTGCTGTAGACTGAAGTACATGTTCATCTAGGACTGAACTTCATTTGAAACCAGAGTACCGTGTGTTTCTGTTCATGTGTTCATACGTGGCTGCATGTACATATGTGAATGCAGAGTCGGGGGATAAACTTAGATGTCATTCCCCAGAGACTATCCACTTTTTAGGCTTTTTTGTTGTTGTTGTTTTGTTTTGTTTGTTTATTTGTCTGTTTTGAGACAATCTCTAACTGGGACCTTGGTCTCTCCAATTAAGACAGGCCTGCTGGCCAGCCAGCTTTTGGAATCTTCTGGATTCTCCAGCATTGTGATTAAAGTATATGCCACCACACCCATCTTTTTAATCAGGGACTTTGAATTGAAACTTGAGTCTCACCCACTAAGCCATCTCCCAGCTCTTGGAAATAGAGATTTTTGTAAATCTGGTTAGTAAAAAAGGAAGTTATCTTTGATTGGGTGGGCCCCAAATCTACTAAAGGACAATGAATACAGTCATATAGGCACAGGGACACCAAAGAGACCCAAAGCAATGAAATTGTCATGGTAAGATTGACTGAGACTAGACCAACCCAGCTACCAAACAAAGAATGCCAAAGGAACCAGGAAGTAGTGGGTGACGCAGGCGTCCCCACTAGTGCTATACAGAGCACAGCCTGCAGACACCTTCTTCTAGACATCCACCTTACGAGAACTCTAAGACACGAATATCTCTTACCCAAAACTTCAAGTTTCTGCTGCTTTCTCATAAGTTAGAGGGTCCAAGGCAGAAGTCAGTTAATATGATCAGGCTGAGTGAGTCGCCTTTCTTAAGGGATGATGTGGATATTGTGTTTTAATAAGGATCAGGATGAACAAATAGGCCGAACAGATGTTTATTCAGGGAGAAATAACTCACAACATAGACAGATGAACACTGCAGTTGGAACCGGATGCTCTTCTCTCCGGGTACCGCCAGCAAGAGAGCGTCTCCCGGCTTTTCCTCAGACCTAGTTCCATGGGTCACTTCCACCCCTGGCTCCACCCCCCAATGGGTGTGGTCAATGCCACAGAAGGAGACTAAGTGAATATCCCACTACACGTGGAAGCTGAATTTAACCCTATTTTCACTCTCCTTCTGAACTCGCCAGCAGACAATGTGGAAGTTCAGCTCGTGTTTCTGTGCTGTTAAGATCAGATGTACACAGTGACTGAGAGGAGTGTGTTTTGGCAATTGCTGTTCGCGTACATTTGGGGGATCTGAACTTGTTACTGATTCTTTGCTCTGAAGGGTGTCTTTGCTCTCATTCCTCCCAAATGATATTTTAGAAACAGCTAAGCCTAGATATACAGTCGCTCTCCGCACCTGTCGTGTGGCCTGGGACTGGCGTGGTGTGTAGAGAAGTCAGGACTGGAGGAGGCCGATAGGATAGAAGTTCTGCTCTCCGTGGTCAGATATTCAGTCAGGTTTTTAATCCACAGAAAGAACTAAACTAGTGCTGTCCGTGCCTAGTTTTGCATAGCCCCTTTAAGGAAATGTGCATGGCCTGCCACTCCTAAGACTTACAAACTGAACACAGGGTACAGTATTTGATATCAGTATCAAACTAAACTGAAATGTCATTGTGATTCCTGGAAAATAATCATAGAATTCAGTCATAAATCCATTAGCAGAAAGCAGGACAAGTACAAAACTTTGGGGCATAAAAGCCAAGTCGGGTTCTAACGTCAGATCCCATGAGCTAGAGGACAGGAGAGATGTGGAGAAACCACGGGAGGCATAATTACAGTGGAACACAGTGACATTGTGCTGTGGGGATTAACATCATGAGCTACAGAAGGTCTGTGATTTCTCGGGTGTCTGTGCTGGCATTCGTTCAGCATATAGGTAACATGGCTGGTTCCATCCTGTATTTGCAGAGTAAAGCTTAGGAATAGAGGAAGCTTGAAATCAACACCATCCTTCCTGCACCCCAGCATCTGACTGTCATTAGACTTGGTTTCTGGAGAGGAGCCCCAGGCCACGTTTACAGGTTTCAGCCTTACTTCAAAGGCACCACTTCTGTTACAAGCTTGGGGAAGGATTGGCCGAGCTGGGAATTTTGTCTTAAAGGGATGTTCTGCTGAGCCAGAAGGGCTGTGTACCTGTATTCTTAGTGCTTGGGAGATGAAGGCAGGGGGGTGGGAGTTTAAAGTCACAGTCAACTGAACACCCTACTCACAGTCAACCTGGTCCATACAAAATAACAACAAGCACAAGAGCCCGTTTTGGATAGGTTTCTTCCTCTTTTCCATAAAAAAACATCTTTTTGCCTCATACATGACACATAGAAACAAAGTCATAAAGACTGGGCTTCATGACTTAAAACTAAACCTCCAGTAAATTGTGACATTTTATTTTGTAAAAAGACACCTTGAAATGGATTTGAAAATACACTGTAGCTTTAGAAGAGCATTGCACAGCGAGGTCAAGGAGGGTTCAGCAGCTAGCACCAAAGGCTGCATTTACCCTGATGAACTCACCATGGCACCTGCTTTTGGTCTCAGAATCTGGATTTTGTGATCACAGGAAAGCCATTGCCAGTGACCTGGAGTTGACTTGCAATTTCCTATTATTAGAGAGGCTGGTGTAAAAACAGTAAAGTCAAACAACTTGTTAATATGAGATACAGAACTGTCACAAGAACCACAGTTCTCCAACTCATTTAAAAGCAATGTTCCATGCTTGTGGAAAGATCTGCATACCATGCCATAAAAGACTTCCAAGAGGAAAGACTGAGGGGCCATTCTTCTACTAAACGGTGCCTGAAACAGTGTGTGTGTGTGTGTGTGTGTGTGTGTGTGTGTGTGTGTGTGTGTGTAACTGTAAGCTCATGTATGCACAAATGTGTTGGAGAACACAGGAAAACCTCAGGGGTTGGTCCTCAGCTGCTGTCCACCTTATGTTTTGAGCCACAGTCTCTCATTGGCCTGAAACTCACTGATTCAGCAATACTGGATCCAGTCCGAGGATCCATCTCCAGTGATGCATTTCCGAGTGCACACCACCACATCTGGCTTTTTACAAATGTTGTTAATGTGGGTTCTTAGGATCAACCCAGGATCCCAGGCTTTACCCAGCAAATACTTTACCAACTAAGGTATCACTTGCATTTTGTTGTCAGAGCCCACTACTCCTCCACCCTAGATTTGAGTGAAGAAAAGCTTAGCTAACTAGCAAGCCAAGATACTTTCATCCATCCAACCCTCAACCCCATGTTGGTTAAGTAGAGGAATGTGGGGAAGTGAATTGTGGTCTTGGGTTCCCCTGCAGGTTTTCCACATCAGAAGTGGCTCTGTCTTAGACTGGCATCTACTTCTGTGACCAGCTCAAGCTGAACCAATGGCTTTCCTGCTGCAGGGTGCTGGAGGAGAGGGACTTATCTCATATGTTTTGGTGATCTGGCGGCCAGCAGGATGGAGGGGCTAATCTCATATGTTTTGGTGATCTGGCGGCCAGCAGGATGGAGGGGCTAATCTCATATGTTTTGGTGATCTGGCGGCCAACAGGATGGAGGGGCTAATCTCATATGTTTTGGTGATCTGGCAGCCAGCAGGATGGAGGGGCTAATCTCATATGTTTTGGTGCTCTCGTGACCATTCTTGTGACTCTGTGCTTTTACTCCTTCATGCTGACACCTGTTTTCAACCACCAATTTACTGTTAGCCATCACTGCCTCTTTAAATTAATTATTTTATGTGTATGAGTGTTTTGTCTACATGTATGTTTGTGTTCTGTGTGTGTGTGTGTGTGTGTGTGTGTCTGGTGCCTATGGAGGTCAAAAGAGGGTGTTGGATTCCTAAGAACTAGCATTATAGAAGGTTGTAAGCCACCTTGTGGGTACTGGGCACAGAATGTGGCCCCTGTTGCAAGATTAGAAAGTGCTCTTAACCGGGAAGTCATCTCTCCAGCCCTGATTCCTGCATCCCACCAAGGGAAAACACTCTCAAATTGGTGGAACTCATTACAATGAACATTCACTTTTTGCCAAATTTCTGCATCTGTGGCTTCATTTCCCAGAGTCTGTGGACCTTGAGTCTCCAGTCAGAACTTTGCATGCCCTAGGGGTTTTGAAACATTTGTCTTTTTCAATGGGCAAATCTGACTCCCTCCTGCTCTCAGCCTCCTTCCCAATGTGATACACTGTGGTTAGGTTCTTAGTTGGTAAATTACACTCATGCTTCACTTTTCTGGGAACAATTTTGAACTACTGCATATGGAGTTTTGTGTGTCATCTAAGTTCTCATATGGAAGTAGGATCAGAATTTAATCCTATACCTGGAAATGTGATGTTCTCATCTATTTAATTATCAGAAAGAGACCTATTTAGAGGGTTAGCTCTTTTTGTTACTTCCTACCACACCAACAATTGAGACCAGAAGTTAAGAGGTTGAGAGATATCCTAGCCAGCTTTTCTTCCTCTATTAAGATATTTGAGGTAGTTGTTTTATCAGGGAGGGGAGGGGGCTTCTTTGTTGTTGCTCATGATTCTATTGGCTCAGAGACCAGCATCTGAGTGGCTTCCTGTGGTGGCTTAATGAGAACATTCCCCATAGGCTCATGAATTTGAACAGGGAGTGGCACTATTTGAAAGAATTAGGAGGTGTGGCCTTGTTGGGGGAAGTGTGTCCTAAGGGGTGGGCTTCAATGCATCGGAAGCCCATGCCAAGCCCAGAGTCTCTTCTTGCTGCCTTCAGATCTGAATGTAGAAATCTCCCCTACTTATCCAGGCTTATGACTGCCTGCATGCCACTATGCTTCCCACTATGATGATATTGAAATAAGTCTCTGAATAAGTCTGTGTCTCTCTGTCTCTCTCACTCTGTCTCTCTGTCTCTCTCTCTCCCCCCTCTCTCCCTCCCTCCTTATGAAGACACTAGGATTCAATCATGAGGCTCTTCCAAGATGAACTTTTCCAATCCTAATCTCCTCCCATAGCTCTACCTCTCAGGGGCATATCTTGGATTAGGGGTCAACTTTAATTTTTCAATATGAGGATTAAATTTCAACACCCAAATCCTTAAAGGAAGCTAATGATATCCAGACCACAGCAGGAGGAAAGACCATAGCAGGGGGATAGTGAGCTCCTTCCTGTTTGGATACGGATAACTAGATCTGTCCTTCGTAGGGAATGAAGCATACTTTTATCTGAATGTTTGTATTCCCCATAAATTCTCTGGTTATCATAAGAAACAGAGTGCAGAAGTCTCACTAAACCCGTATCCAGAGAGTTATGTTATGGAAGTTAGAGCAGGCTCAACACTTTGCAGTCTACATATCCAGCCTGCTACTTGATCTTATATGTAAAGTTTTACTGGGAAATAGTCCAGCTATGTGTTTCTATACTATCTATGGCTGTTTTCCCACCATGACAGAGGTGAAAAGTTGGAACACAAACCTAAAGTGGTTACTATGTGGCTTTTATCAGGGAACAAAAAGCTCGCTGCCTGCTGATCGGCAGGATGCACAGTTACCTCTTACCTCATCCCACTCAGTGCCCTCAGGGAGTTAAACCAACTGAGACCCAATGCTGAGTCCCATAGTCAAGACAAGGATGAGGTTAAAAGACTCCCATTTGCCCAAGGGAAAAAAAAATGATTGTGGCTGTTTAAGAGCTGTGATGATTCCTGGATAAAGGAGGGTACGCTTTGATCTTCCCTAGGCCACAGCGAGCACACTTAAAGGAGAACTCTCGGCCAAGTACAGATGCTTTCATCCACCTCCCAAACACACAGCCTGAGACTGAAGCACAGGCTGCTTTTTGCTTCTTTGGGCTGTGGGAGAAGTTGGGCAGAAACTGGAAACCTGGATTCTAACGCAGTATCGATTTCCTAGAAGCAGATGAAGATCAATTAACCATCATCTTTAAAAAGTTCTGACAATGTATCAGATCTGGACTGGAGAAGGGGTCAGAGGACAGAGGACACATGGCACCCACCTGAAGGAGTCCGAAGCAAACAGGGCAGGCTTTGCCCACCTAGAAGAAAAGAACAGAAGGTGCATAACACAGAGCTTAAATGCTATTTTGGCAAATATTCTTTGGCCTTAAAGAGTAAAGATGAGATACATATGTGTACACACACACACACACACACACACACACACACACACACACACACACACACACACTCACACACACACACACACTCACACACACACACACTCACACACACACATACACTCACACACTCACACACACTCACACACACACACACACTCACACACACACACACACAGACACACACACACACTCACACACACACAGGCACACACACACACAGACACACACACACACAGACACACACACACAGACATACACACACTCACACACACACACACACAGACACACACACAGACACACACACACAGACACACACACACTCACACACACACAATCTGCCTTTCAGAGTTACTAAGCTAATACAGAGAGGATAAATCATTGGAAAAATCTATATGACTATCATTTTCATCGTATTTTTATGGGACATATAAGAGTAAATGGCTATTCTAGAAATATTAGGAAGGGTTGTAGAAACGATACTGGAGCTATCATAAAGAGATCTAAGGGTTTGCCAAGGCAAACCCAGTCAAAGCAGAGAGACAATTTTCACTACATCAGGAAGCTCCCTCAGGGTCTAATGACAACCACAGCCTCCCAGGGGACCCAGCCAATGGAAAGAGCTGAGAACATCAGGCTTGTGGTTCTTAAAGGACATGTGTAGGTCTTCAGCATCTCACTGATATGAGAAGAAGAGAATTACACCTTAGTTAGAGTCAGAGTAGTTCAGTGTAACATACACTGGCCACACCCTGTGTCCAGAGCTGTCATTTTCCAAAGTCACATAAGCACAGTCTTCCCTTCTAGCTCTGCCACACTCCACAGACATGAACAGGGCAAAGGACAACACTCACAGCTCTCTTGTCTGTCCTTCACAAGTACCAACTAAGGTTGGTTTCCTCAATTACAATTGCATGAGCAGCACTTGGGAACAGGTTAAAAACACAGATGCCACAACCACATCCCAGAACTCCCTAGACAGAAATTCTGGGGATAGACCAAAGTGATGTCTAACAAACTCTCTAGAAATTACAGTGCACAATGAAGACTGAACGCCACTAGTGCATATTGTTCTTGATGCCAGTGTACACTGATCAGAGCCTGGAGAGTCTCCTTCAATCAGGCACACACGTGCACATACAGACAATGCTAACTGGAGTCAGAGAGGAACTATGGGTGAAGGAGTTAATGGCAGCAATGGAAAAACAAAAGACCCTGGATAGCCAAAACAACCCTATACAATAAAGGAACTTCTGGAGACATCACCACCCCTAACTTCAAGCTCTATTATAGAGCTATAGTCCCTAAAACAACTTGGTGTTGGCACAAAAATAGACAGGAAGACCAATGGAATTGAATAAAAAATCCTGATATTAACATATGCACCTATGAATACCTGAGTTTTTAGAAAGAAGTTAAAATTATACAATGGACAAAATAAAATATCTTCAATAAATGGTGCTGGCATAACTGGATACTGGCATGTAGAAACCTGAAGATAGATCCATATGTATTGCCATACACGAAACATAAGTCCAAAAGAATAAAAGACCTCAACATAAACCCAGCCACATTGAACCTCTTAGAAGAGAAGTAGGAGGTACCCTTGAACAAATTGATACAGGAGACTGCTTCCTGAACATAATACCAGTAGCACAAATTAACAAATGTGACCTCCTGAAACTAAGAGGCTTTTGTAAGGAAGGCAAAGGACACAGTCAACAAGACAAAATGGCAGCCCACAGAAGGCAAAAGATCTTCACCAGCCCTACATCTGACAGAGGCCTGATTTTCAAAATACACAAAGAACTCAAGAAGCTAGTCACCAAAACACCAAATAATCCAATTAAAAAGTGGAGTAAAGAACTAAATAGAGAATTCTCAATAGAAGAATCTAAAATGGATGAAACACACTTAAGAAAATGCTCAACATCCTTAGCCATCAGGGAAATGCAAATCAAAACCATCTTACTCCTGTCAGAATGGCAAAAGTAAAAACACCAATTACAGTTTTATGCTGGAGAGGATGTGGTGAAATGGGAACACTCCTCCACTGCTGGTGGGAGAGCAAACTTGTACAGCCATTTTGGAAATCAGTATGGCGGTTCCTCAGGAAATTGGGAAACAGTCTACCACAGGACCCAGCAATTCCACTCTTAGGCATATACCTAAAGGATGCACATTCATACAACAAGGACATTTGTTCAGCTATGTTCATAGCAGCGTTATTTGTAGCAGCCAGAACCTGGAAGCAACCTAGATGCCCCTCAACTAAAGAATGGATAAAGATGTGGTACACTACTCAGCAGGAAAAATAATGGAATCTTGAAATTTGTAGGCAAATGGTTGGAACTAGAAAAAAAGCATCCTGAGTGAGGTAACCCAGTCACAAAAAGACAAACATGGTATGTACTCACTCATATATGGATATTAGACATAGAGCAAAGGATGACCAGCCTACAATCCACACTGCCAGACAGCTAGGAAATAAGGAAGACCCTAAGAGATGCATATATGCCCCACTGGAGAAGGCAAAAGGGACAAGATCTCCTGAGCAAACTGGGAGCATGCGGGGAGGGGAGAGGGAGTGAGGAGAAAGAGAAGGTGAGAAGAAGAGCAGAGAGGAAGACATGAGAGAACAGGCAGATTAAGTTGGGGCAAGAACAGAGGAGAGCAAGAAAAGAGATACCATAATAGAGGAAGCCATTGTAGGTTTAAAGAGAAATCTGGCACTAAGGAAATGTCCAGAGATTTCCAAGGATGACCCCAACTAAGATAATAAGCAATAGGGGAGAGGTTATCTTAAATGCCCTTCCTCTATAAGGTGAAGGCTTAAGATTGATGGCTACCTTATATGCCATCCTAGAGCCTTCATCCAGTAGCTGATGGAAACAGAAGCAGACACCCACAGCTAAGCACTGGGCTGAATCCTAGAATCCAGTTATAGAGAGGGAAGAGGGATGAGAAAAGGGGTTCAAACCATGCTGGGGAAACCCACAGAGACAGCTGACCTGAACAAAGGGGAGATAATGGACCCCAGACTGATGGCTGGGAAACCAGCATAGGACAGATCCAGGGCCCCTCAACATGGCGTCAGTTAGGAGGCCTGGGCAGTCTATGAGACCCCTGTTATTGAACCAACATTTATACCTAGTGTATGAATGGACATTGGAGCCCATTCCCCATAAAGGAATACTCTCTCAACCTAGACACATGGGGGAGGGCGTAGGCAAATGATGTGACAGACCTTGATGATCCCTCCTAGAAGGCCTCACCCTTTCTGTGGAGCAGAAGAGAGATGGGATGGGGGTCGCGGGTGGCATGGGAGAATGGGAAGGAGAGCAAACTGAGATTGATATATAAAATCAATAAGATTGTTTCTAATTTAAATTAAAAAGGGGGAAAGTGAGAAGAAAGAAAATAATACTGCCTCTCCTATATCTGCAGAAATGAAAGAGAATGCAGAAACTTTCATCTATAGATTGGACTACCCAGTGTCTTAGAAATCGTCAACTAGTGGCAAGGAGGACAAAAAAGGATATTAACTACAAATTAGGTGGAAAACGCCTGTCTGTGTTTCTAGATGTGTGCTCTCCCCCTTTTACTCCTACTCTGTCCGTCATTCCCAAGGCACCTGAGGAGTTTGCTGTGATGTAATCCAACACCGAAGGAAAAGAAGTTGGAAAAGCTGGTAACACATGCTGATTGCGGTGAGTTCGAGAAAAGCTGAGTCTTTCTCTTACTGCAGATCTTTATTGCTTAGTATATCACTTATGTTTCTGTTGCTATGATAAATCCTCATGAACAAAAGCAATTTACGGAAGAGTTTTGCTGATGCTTCCAGAGGCTGAGGCCACAGTTTCAGGAGAAGCATGGCAGTAGGTGGCAAGAGCAGACCAGGAAAAGCAGCTCTCCGACCATAAACAAGCAGAGGAGGGATCTGGAGCAAGCTGGGAACTCTCAAAGTCCTCCCTGGTGACATACTTCCTCCAGCTGGGCTATGCCACCTCCTTAAAGGGCACCATCAACTGGTGACGAGTTGTTCAAATGCCTGAGCCTACAGGCAACATTTCTCAGTGAAAACCCCACAATTAGGAATCGGAGAGCCACTGGGGCAGTTTTCTGTTTGTCTGGACATCTGGATGTTTGGATGGCATCATCCTAAAGCTGCTGCTATAACTTGGAAACACAGTGGAGAGATGAGACTCTAAACAAAGACTTGACAGAGGAAGTGGACAGAGGAGTGAAAAGGCAGGTGTGACGGCAGACAGAGTGTGAGAAGAGAGAGGAATCATGAGTGAAGAAGACTGAGAATTGCACTGTTAGGGTAGGTGGGAAATGGTGTCACTCGCAGACATAGGTGATGGGAGATGTCATTCTGTAAATATGTTTCTCTTATTGGTTAATGAATAAAGCACTGTTGGCCAATAGGAAAGCAAGATAGGTGGGACTAGGAGACTAGGAGGAGAGAGAAAAGAGTAGGGAGAAGACATTCAACATGGAGGAAACAGAGCACGCCAGCCTCTCTCTCCAGTAAGATAAGACCACATGGAAATACTTAGATTAATAGAAATGGATTAATATTTAAAACAGATCTATCCAATAAGAAACTAGTAACAGGCCAACAGAATTATATCTAATGAGTGTTATCTGGGGCTGGCATGGCGGTGGGACCAGGTCTGCAGAAAAAAAAAAAAAAAAAAAAAAAACCTACTCATAACACATAGGTAACTTCAAGAGAAGGGGTATTGGTGACAAAAACAAGGGGATTTTGTTTTGTTTGAAATGTATTCTTATTTATCCTTGTATGTGTGTTGTGCATGTGATATGTGTGCATGAGTGTGTATACATGTGTTTGTGCTTGTGCATGCATGTGTGTGTGTGTGTGTGTGTGTGTGTGTGTGTGTGTGTGTTCATCACATATATACTATGACTATGGAGGCCATAAGAGTTCATCAGGTCCCCTAGAACTAGAATCACAAGTAGTTATGAACCACTAAATGTGAACACTACAACCAAACGAGGGCTCTCTGCAAAAGCAGCAAGTGTTAACCATTGTGCCATCTCTCCAGCCCCAGAAATGCAAGCTTTATTTTTTTAGAGCCAATGTTTATGGACTCTGTGTGTAATGCACATCGTGTCATCTAATCTCGTTAATTTCTTTCTCGTCTAATGGAATACATGCAGCAAACTCAAAAGTGTGGCCTCATCTCCCCTGCTCACATCAGACAAGTGGACACAGGTGCCCGTTGGTCTGTAACAGGAAACATAATTCACAATGAAATGGCCATCCACTAGAGTACGGTCAGCCTACCCAGGGCCCCATCTGTGAAGAAAACTTACTCTCCCTTCCTCAGAAGCCATCAAATACCTCACCTAGGGATGGGAATTCCTGAGTCCCTCCATATACAGGTTGGAATTTTAGTTGGCTTGGCCCTATGCTGGTTTTCTTCAGGCAATGACAGCCACTGTGCACTCACACGGCTCATGAAAAACACTATTTCACTTTGCAACCTTTGCATGTTCCAGTCTTCTGCCCCCTCAACTGAGATGATGCCTGGGATATCTACAGTTTGACCTGTCTTGAGTCTCTGTGTTAAGTGCCATCTACTAAAATAAGAGCTTCTCTGATGGGGCCTGTACTAATCTGTGTCTTAATGATTAACCCATTTCTACTTATGTAAGCTCAAGTCCCAAAGAAAAATGTCCACATCAGTTTCCATAGATATTAATTTAGGATGTTTCCTTAGAACTTGGGGAACTGGGAATGAAGGTATTGTCCTTGGTCCAAAAAACAAGGTCTACCAGTTAATCCTGTGCACAAGAAGCACCTATTTATAATCATTATTTTAGGGAAACCACTGAGGACAAAACCAGCCAAAACTATTCTTGTAATTAAGAGAGGGAGAAAGAGAGAGGGAGAGAGAGAGAGAAAGAGAGAGAGAGAGAGAGAGAGAGAGAGAGAGAGAGAGAGAGAGAGAGAGCTTGTGGACTAGGAGAAGGCAGGTGAGAAAACTTGTAACTTCTATTAGAAGTACAGAGGGTGAGTCTTAGACCCCCTTCTGAGCTGAGCACTACATCAATTCAAACATGGCATTGCCATTCAGAACACAAGGCACAAGTTACTCTTATTAATAGATAATGTATTAATTGATTTTTAAATTTCCTTTAAGGTTGCTCAAAGCATCTTATTCATGGTTTGATAGAATTTTCAGGAACAGGATTTTGTGAATGGAATAAAGACATAATAAGAACTGATGCTGAGGACCAACTCTACATCCCTCTGATGGGAGATGTCATTCTGTATATATGTTTCTCTTACTGGTGAATGAATAAAGCACTGTGGGCCAATAGGAAAGCAAGATAGAAGGGACTAGGAGACTAGGAGGGGAGAGGAAGTAGGAAGGAGGAGTCAGCATGGAGAGCCTGGAGAGAGCAGCACGCTGGCCCGCTGGCCGATAAGATGAGCACATGGAAATACTTACATAAGTAGAAATGGATTAATCATTAAGACAGAGCTAGCAGGTAAGAAACTAGTACCTGGCCAACAGCATTATATCAAATACAGAGTCTCAGCATGTTATTTGTGGCTGGATGGCGCGGCGTTGGGACCAGGCGGCTGGTGGGGAAAACATACTCATTACATATTGGCGCACAGAGTCTCAACGCGTTATTGGGGGCTGGCGTGATGGCGGGACCAGGTGGCCAGCAGGAAAACATACTTGTTACATATCCCTCTACTCAGCAGGCAGGGTCCCCAGGGTGCCGCTCTCATGGCAGCATCACTCTAATCCACTTTGGAATAGAGCTCTCATTCCAAAGGTTTTTGCTTATTTTTTTTCACACAGAAAATGGCTTCAAAGAGCATTTCTTTTTGCCTTGGCTTCTCTTTTGGGCAACATAAAAGGAAGAACAAAGGGAATTCAGAACGTCTTTATTTTAATGCCAAAGGGCACACCATAGACTAAGTTCAGAAGTGCCAAAGGTTCTCCACACTGCTCTTCCGCATGCCCAATGTTGCTCTCAACATTGCAGACAGACTTAAAGCTACTTCTTCAGCCAGGACAAGGCCAAAGGAAATCCCTTCAGAGGAAATGAGCTCAGCTCCATGCAAGGATAAGAAGGGTCTCCATGATCCCCAAGCGAGCTCACAATTCCAGTTTCCCTCTGTGGTCATGTTGAGAACAGGATTTCCAGGTTAGACTTCCTACTTTTAAAACCTGGCTCTGGTACACAGCTATGCATTTCATGCAAGCTACTTACCCTCTCGGTTGGCCCATCCCCATCTGTAAGGAGAATGGTATGCTGTGACACTGCTCTGAAGATATAGAGGTGGCAGCTTTTCTCAGAGCACTGTGAATAATGCCAGCTGGTTTTGCCTTGATGATCATCATCCCACATGGGCCATAACTACATGCTTCATTGGTTGGTTCCATAATGACTCAGTAAGTAAACTCATTTTCAAAACAGATAGTACACATCAAAAGAGCACAGACACAGAAGACGAAGGCATGGGAGACAGAATTCCAGGTGGACAGCTGAGAAGCCATGCGATCCTGGTCAAGTGGTGGTGTCATCGTGTAAAGGCTTAGTTTGGTTATTTGTAAAATAATAAAAACGAAGGCATTATAGGGGTGCTGTTGTAGCCTGTGTTGACATTATTTGCCATAGTATCATCATGAAAACACAAACCTTAGCTATTCCCTTCTCCTTTTTAATCCACGCCATACTTGCTTCTTCACTCTTCATGCATTTCCTTACCTGGTGGCAAGGATTAGACTATTAAGAAAAAGTAAATGAGGTGGAGGATGAAAATAGAGATGAAACGAAGGAAGGCAAGAGGAGGAGAGGGAGGCGGCATTGATCATTCGCGTGACCAAAAAAACTTGTGTTAGTGTATATTCATTTTGCAATATCCTCCTCAGTCTGTTTCTCAGGGTTTTAAATACTTGCTATTGATTACTCTGGATGGATATGAGGAAAACACCTGCTGTGTGAAAGGAAGATGGTAAATCATGGCTACTCTCTTGGAAAGCTGTTGGGATGCTTCACCCCTGGCAAAAAGCTTATTCCTCCTAAGTCCATAATCCCACTCCTGGGGTGTGTTCTGAGGAGGCTTTTAAGTGAAGAAGAGTGATTGTGAAATGGAATTAATCATTGCAGTATTGTGCACAACATTAATATATGAAAACAACCTGGGGGGGTGTCCAGGCACAAGAGGACGAGCTAATAAATACCAGGGTACTAACTTAACACAGCAGTGGAGGAGTGTTCTCTGTGCTCTACATCTCTCCAGCATAAACCATCATTTGTGGTTTTGATATTTGCCATTCTGAAAGGTGTAAGATAGAATGTGAGTCGTTTTGATTTGCATTTCCCTGATGGCAATGTTGAACATTTCTTTAAATGTCTCTTAGCCATTTGAGATTCTTCTGCTGAGAATTCTCTGTTTATGTTTGAACTCCATTTAATTTGATTATTGAGATTTTTTTTGATGTCTAGTTCCCTGAGTTCCTTATATATTTTGGAGATCAAACCTCTGTCATATATTGGGTTGGTGAAGATCTGTTCCAATTCTGTAGGCTATTGTTTTGTCCTATTGATTGTGTCCTTTGCCTTACAGAAGTTTTCAGTTTCATAACACCCCATTTTGTTGTGGAATATTATGTTAAGACGTGTTACATTTGTTTATGCTAGAACATTTGTTTTAATGATGCAAAGATACGTTGCATTCTTTTATGTAGTATTTGCTTAACTCTGTGAAGCTATGTTACTTTACATGCCTAAAACACCTAATTGAGCTAATAAGGAGTTGAACAGCTGATTGCTGGGTAGAGAGAGAAATTGGCAGGGCTGGCAGGCAGAAGGACTATATAGAAGGAGAAAAGGAGCAAAGATGAAGGAGAAGCAAGAAGAAGGAGAGGAGGACATCAGGGGCAGCCATCCAGCTCCACAGCAAGCCATGGGGTAAGAAGTAAAGAACGGTATACAAAATAGAGAAAGATAAAAGTCCATAGGCAAAAAGTAGCTAGAGCAATAAGATAACAAGAGGAGATCAGTATGGCGGTTCCTCAGGAAAATGGAAATTAGTCTACCACAGGACCCAGCAATTCCACTCTTAGGTATATACTCAAATGATCCACATCCATGCAACAAAGAAATGTGCTCAACTATGTTCATAGCAGCATTATTTGTAATAGCAAGAACCTGGAAGCAATCTAGATGCCCCTCAACTGAAGAATGGATAAAGAAGATGTGGCACATCTACACAATGGAATACTACTCTGCAGAAAAAATAATGGAATCTTGAAATTCGCAGGCAAGTGGATGGAACATGAAGAAACCATCCTGAATGAGGTAACCCAGTCACAAAAAAGGAACATGGTTTGTACTCGCTCATATATGGATTTTAAACCTACAGCAAAGGATCACCAGCCTATAATTCACACCGCCAGAGGAACTAGGATACAAGGTGTGTTCTAAGACATTCATATATGGTCCCTCACAAAAGGGGGAAGGGACAAGTCCCCCAGAGCACATGGGAAGTGTGGGAGGGGCGTGAATGGAGAGAGAACTAGGAGAAAGAGAAGGGGAAGAGAGAAAAGCACATGCAACTAGGAAGATTGAGTCAGGGTAGGAATAGAAGACAGGAGAGAGAGAGAGAGAGAGAGAGAGAGAGAGAGAGAGAGAGAGAGAGAGAGAGAGAGAGAACATAAAAGAGGGATTCATTATTGGTTTGAAGAGAAAACTGAACCTAAAGAAAGGTCTGGAGACCTACAAGACTGACCCCAACTAACAATTTGAGCAACCGTGGAAAGGCTACCATAAATGCCCTTTCATGATAGTGAGATCATCAACTAAATTATCCACCATCATGGAGCCCTCATCTAGTACCTGTTGGAAACAGAAGCAAACACCCATAACTAAACACTGAGTCCAACTAGAATCCAGATGCAGAGAGAGAGAGGTTGGAGAAATACACAAGACCAGGTTGGAGAAATACACAAAGACAGCTGACCTGAACAAGGAGGAGCTAATGGGCCCCCCAGACTGATATCTGGGAACCCAGAATGGGACTGACTTAGACCCCCTGAATATAGGTCTCAGCTAGAAGGACTGAGCAGTCTAAGGGACCTCAGACAGTGGAAACAGGATGTATTCCTCGTGCACAAAAGGACTTTGGGAGCACATCCCCCATGGAGGGATACTCCCTTAACCTAGAGACAGGAGGAAGGGTCTAGTCCCTACTTCAAATGACCTGACAGATTTACATGACCCCACCTGGATAGCATAGCCCTACATGTGGAATGGGGGTGGGCGAATGGGAGGGGAGGGTGGTCAGGGTGCATGTGAGGGAAGAGAGAGGGTAAGAGGGAGGGAGGGTGAGAGGGAGGGAGAGGGAACTGGGATGGACATGTAAAAATTTTAAATTATATTATTAATAAAAAATAAAAGATGATTAGAAATAAGCCAAGCTAAGGTTAGGTCGTCATAAGTACCAATAAGCCTCCATGTGATTTACTTGGAATCTGGGTGGCAGGTCCCCAGTAGAGTAAAGAGGAGAGAGAGAGAGAGAGAGAGGGAGAGAGAGAGAGAGAGAGAGAGAGAGAGAGAGAGAGAGAGAGAGAGAAACTCACCAACAATACCGTTTATTGTCTATCTCAGTGTCTATGCTACTGGTGATTTATTCAGGAAGTTTTCTCCTATGCTAATTCATTCAAGGCCATTCCCCACTTTCTCTTCTGTCAAGTTCGGTATAACTGAATTTGTATTGAGGTTTTTAATCCACTTGGACTTGAGTTTTGTGTGAGGTGATAGATATGGATCTATTTGCATTCTTCTACATGCCAACATCCAGTTATGTCAGCACCATCTGTTGAAGATGCTTTTTTTACTCCATTGTATAATTTGGGTTTATATGTCAAAAATCAAGTGTCCATAGTTATTTGAGTCTTCAGTTTGAGTCAATTGATCGTTGTGTCTGTTTTTATGCCAATGCATGCTGGTTTTTTTTACTATAGCTCTGCAGCACAACTTGAGGTCAGGGATGGTGATACCTCCAGCAGTTCCTTTATTGTACAGAACTGTATTAACTATCCTGGGTTTTTTGTTTTTCCATATGAAGTTGAGTATTGTCCTTTTGAGGTCCATAAAAAATTGTGTTGGGATATTGATGGAGATTGTGTTGAATCTATATATCTATATATTGCTGTTAGTGAAATGGCTATTTTTACTGATAATCCTACCAATCTATGAATATGGAAGATCTTTCCATCTTCTGAGATCAAGAGGATACAAATTGGGAAAGAAATAAAAGTATTGTTATTTGCAGATGACATGAGGTGTGTGTGTGTGTGTGTGTGTGTGTGTGTGTGTGTGTGTGTGTGTGTGTGTGTGAGCTGATAATTCTATCAGGAAACTCCTATAGATGATAAACACCTTTAGTAAAGTGGGTGGATACAAGACTAACTCAAAAAAAAAAATCAGTAGCCTCTTGTATATGAGTAATAAAAGACTGAGAAAGAAATCAGGGAGACACCCCTTCCCCTTCACAACAGCCACAAACAACATAAAATATCATGGGGTAACTCTAACCAAGCAAGTGAAAGATCTGTATGACAAGAACTTCAGGTCCTTGAAGAGACATTATATTGTTCTAATTCACCCCCTCCCAATTTTAAATATGTATTTTCAGAAGGTTGACATTTTAAAAGTATAGAAGCTTCAGGGTTTTTGGACTAGGTGCAAGAATTCTGAAGAATGACATCTGTCCTTAATGTACTGCCTGGGCTGGCACAGCAAAATGTCCAAGAATAGCCTCCTGGGACTGCTTGTTCAGTAAGGCTAAGTGCACATTGTAATGGTAACATAAGAGGCATCCATTTCTGAACCTCAGCCACCTGACTTTTTACTCCAAGCTATTGTTCAAAGACAGATCATTACAGTCAGTATGAGAGTTGACAGAATAAGAGGAATCCGCATTGAAACTGCCTCTCCTGGGGTTCTGCCAAGCCTTTCTCTGTTCGTTTTCTCCTGGTGCCTTACAAAACCTTCAGGAAACAAACAAGACGTCATACATTGTGCTTAGCCTGGCTAAGCACCAGGTGACTTAGGATGAAGTTTTCTCTACTAGAGACTCAGATTCTAATGGAACATGACGAGTTAGGCATGGTGACACACCCATTCAATCTCAGCATTCAGGGTCCAGAAGCAGGTGGAGCCCTGTGAGTCTGAGGCCAGCCTGTTCTATACAGTGAGTCTCAAGCTAGCCAGGGATACATGGTGAGATCCTGTCTCAAAACATGAAATTATAGGGGCAGCTAAACAACGGTATTTGAAATAGGGTTAACTGAAGGGGGGAAACCCCATGAAACCATAGTCACTCTATAATTACTTAGCACAAAAGCATTTTGCTCATTTAGAAAAAAGCATGGGGGAAATTAAAGCTGTTTTTTACAAGAGTATTGAAATTAGGAGCGATTTTTTTCTCACTTCCTTTTGTTATGATGATATTAGTTTTTGTCATAGGGAAACTCATGCTATTTTGATTGCACCATATTGCACGGTGCAGCTCTCCTGCCCCACCAAGACCTAGGATGCCCTGGCTAAAGCCATAATCATATTAAAAGTGAAAGTGCATAAATGAATAATAATGATAACCATGAGAGCTGCTGTGAATTAACCATAATTGTCATGATGATTGGAGAAGCTACGAATTAAGAAGCCAGTTGTAACTGCAATGGCCACCGTGACAACCAGACAGCAAATGAAGGGTTCTGTGAGGACAAGAGGAACGTGACTGGAGATGGTGCAGGGTCTGCGGGTGGGGGGGATGGGGTGCAGGGTCTGCGGGTGGGGGAATGGGGTGCAGGGTCTGTGGGGGGGGATGGGAATACAAAAGCATTGCTTCAGCCAAGAACCAAGAACGGAGTCTAGCAGAAGCATCAATCAGAGGGAAGCGGTCAGTACAGCAGCTCAGCCTGAACTTCACAAGACCAGACATGGTGAGAAGAATGAGCAGACAAGCTCCCGGTGTCAGCTGACACAGGTCCCTCAAGGGCAGAGATGGGGAAGGGTTTCTCCAAGAGGCATTGAGGCCTGAGAATCCCCCAGTGCGGTTAGTGAGACTACTCCACTCTGACCTTAAGTGGCAGCGGGTGCTGGCTGTGAATTCTCTGTAAGTGGGGGCACATGCTGGCTCGAAATTCCATATAAGTGGGGACAGGCACAGGCTCTGAATTCTATAAAACAAGGACAGATACAGATCCCACTGGGGGAATTGTAATGCAAATTAAAAGACACATAGGTGCTCAGTGTCCCAAGTGCTGAACAATGGAAGTCATGATAAGCGATGATCTTAGCGTGAATGGGGCCAAGTGACTGGAGAATTCATGATTTCAGCCAGAACTGAACACCTATTGTTATTCTGTCTCTCGTCTTTCTTTTCTGAGATTACACATTAGAAAAGCCATGTGTTCCTGTCCTCAAGGCAGGCAAAGTTTGCCTGAAATGCTGAAAATGCAGCCCTGTCTGTTTCCAGTGCATGAAATGAAGGGAGGGTGAAGGCAGACCAGTGCTGGAGGGACGAAATGTGGATGAGACCATGTCCCGTGGGAAAGAATGCCCTACTGTCACAACTGTCCACTGTCCCTTCTCTACAGCAGAAAACTCACAGGACCCCTAGCGGATGCCTGAAGACACCGCTGGTACACAAACTTCAGTACTTTTCCTAACCACACGTTTCTTTTATTCTTAAATTAGAAACAAAGTTTTTTTACTTGTCCTATTCCTACTCTCCTCCCCCATCCCCCTCCACAAACCCCCTATCTCATCACCCCCTTTCTGCTCTCCAGGGAGGGTGAGGCCTTCCATGGGAATCTTCAAAGTCTGTCACATCATTTGTACCAGGGCCCAAGCCCTCCCCCATGTGTCTAGGCTGAGAAGGTATCCCTCTATGTGGAATGAGCTCCCAAAGTCCAATCATATACTAGGGATACTGACCCACTACCAGAGGCCCTGTAGACTGTCCAGTCCTCCTAACTGACACCCACATTCATGGGGTCTGGGTCCTTCCTATGCTGGTTTCTCAACTACCAGACTAGAACCCATGAGCTCCCCCTTGTTTAGGTCAGCAGTGGATGTCTGCTTCTGCTTCCATCATCTACTAGCCCTAGAGGGCTCTAGGATGGCGTATAAGTTAGTTATCAATCTCATTATCAGGGAAGGGCATTTAAGGCAGCCTTTCCACTATTGTTGTTAATTGGGGTCATCCTTGGAGATCTCTGGACATTTCCCTAAGTGCCAGATTTCTCTTTAACCTAGAATGGCTCCCCCTATTAGGGAATCTCTTGCTCTCCTCTGTTCTCCCCCATCTCAGTCTTCCTGTGTAGCGTGTATGTTTCCGCCAGCCCACCAGTCTAGGCCCATAGCTGCACCAGCCCCAAATAACACTCAAAGACTCTGTATTTGATACAATCCTGTTGGCCAGTTACCATTATTGTATATGGGCTAGCTCTGCCTTAATTATTAACCCATTTCTACTTATCTAAGTATTTCCACGTGGTCGTCTTATCAGGGAGCCGTGGCAGGCGTCCTGCTTCTTCCCTGGGCTACATCTCGACTCCTCCTCCCCACTTCCTCTTTCCTCCTTGTTTCCTAGCCCCGCCTATTTGCTATCTCATTGGCCACAGAGCTTTATTAACCAGTATGAGAAACATATATACAGAATAACATCTCCCATCATTCCTGCTCCCTCATGTCCTACTCTTCCCTCCTCTTCTCCCCCTCTCTTTCTCCTAACGCCCTCACCACTCCCATCCCTGCCCCCAGTTTGCTCAGGAGATCTTGCCCCTTTCCCCTTCTCCTGGGGACCATGTATGTCTGTCTCTCTTAGGGTTCTCCCTGTTTCCTAGCTTCTCTGGTGGCATGGATTATAGGATATTAATCCTTTGCTCTATGTCTAAAAACCATGTATGAGTGAGTAATACCATGCTTTCTTTTTGTGACTGGGTTACCTCACTCAGAATAGTTCCTTGTAGTTCCATTCATTTGCCTGTGGATTTCAAGATTCCTTTGTTTTTTTCTGCTGAGTAGTATTCCATTGTGTAAATGCACTGCATTTCCTTTATTCATTCTTCAGTTGAGGGCACCTAGGTTGCTGTTACAAATAATTCTGCTATGAACATAGCTGAACAAATGTCCTTGTTGCATGAATGTGCATCTTTTGGTTATATGCCTAAAAGTGGTATTGCTGGATCTTTTGGTAGACTGATTCCCATTTTTCTGAGGAATAGCCATACTGATTTCCAACGTGGCTGTACAAGTTTGCACTCCCACCAGCAGTGCAGGAGTGTTCCCCTCTCTCCACATCCTCTCCAGCATAAACTGTCCTTGGTGTTTTTGATTTTAGCCATTCTGACAGGAGTAAGATGGTATCTCAGAGTTGTTTTGATTTGCATTTCCCTGATGGCTAAGAATATTGTGCACTATCTCAAGTGTCTTTCAGCCATTTTAGATTCCTCTATTGACAATTCTTTTCTTAGTTCTGTAACCCACTTTCTAATTGGATTATTTGGTGTTTTGGTTCTTTGTATATGTTGGAGATCAGCCCTCTGTCAGTTGTAGAGTTGGCGAAGAACTTTTCCATCCTGTGGGCTCTCATCTTGTCTTCTAACCATACATTTCTATAACATTTAATTTATTAACTAGGCATACTGAAAGATTAACAAAATGATAATAAATAATAATATAAATAGAACAGCTACATTAAAGTACTGCATTAAAATTATTAGCATCAAGATGGCACTTTGGAGGCAGTAAATAGAACGAAGTTTACATGGATACAAGCATTGCAAGATGGGGATATCAGTCAAGTCAGTTTGCCACTAAGTGACTAACAGGAGAGTAGTGTATACAGCATGGATGCGCTGCACAAATGTGTGGGTAGCATCCCTGGCTGGACACACACGATGGTGAGATGTTTCATCATTACTTGGACTCACACTCAAATTGTTCATTTCTGCAACCTCCCACTTGACATTTTCATGCCATTGTTGACCCTAGATGATAAACTATGGGTAGCTGCAGCCATGAAAGGGGGGATGACATAAGGTTGCTTTAAATTACCAGTGTGCAGCGAAAACAAAAGTCACATTGGCTTTTACTCCTTTTGCTATTGTGTTAAATTTTCTACAGTAGCGGTGAGAAGGCGTAGCGGGAAATGGTGCCTGCTGTGCACGCCTGAAGACCCGAGTGCATAATAGAATGAAAAACACAGTCTGAAAGCTCTGACCTTCACACGCACATCCAAACTTACCAAGACACACACCACGCACATATAAACACACAATAATAATCACATCTTCTGCAAACAATGCCTTTATTGCAATGGCCCCCCTTCTCTTTCCATCCCGCCCCAGTGCACGTGCGAACGAAACTCACGCTATCAGCTTACACAAGTTAAATATCTAAAGTCACACAGCCTTTATGTACTAAACAAAAATCCCAAGTTGTGTGTTCTTGGTATTAAAGGACATTATGGTAAGAAGTAGGGCTGTGACCATGTTTGATACTTCCCAATTTACCAATTTATTAGAATCACTTTAGGAAACTAAAAATGAGTAGTGACCAAATCCATCCCCAACCACAAATCTAGTAAGACACTAAAGGGTGAAATTTTGCATTCATGTGTTAAAGTTCACAACATTTATTCCAAAGTGCACTCAGGATGAAGTTTGTTAGTAAGTGAGTAGAATTTAATTTGGAAATTTACTTTTTTGATTACAAAACCATCTCCAGGTACAGATCCTATTTAGAGGCATTCACTCACTGAGTTAACTCCTGCATCTGTGTGTTTGAATTTCAGCCCTGGAATGTTCGGCAAGAACTCTCTTGAGGGTCTGGGGACACAGTGAGTGAGACACCTTCTTGTACCACCTCTGGGTGGAAAGCCTTCCCTGGCTCCCAAATGCAAATAAAAAATGTTAGAAGACCAAGGAGAAGTGACGAAGTAGAAACAGAACACACAGTTCCTTCTCAAGACAGAACTGCCTGTTTACATAAGAGCTAACTAGTGTGGCCCAAATGGGCCATTCCAGCCCATGCTGGTGAAACTGTTACAGATTCCAGGACTAGAAAATTCTCCCCCTGTTCACATCAGATGTTACAGCAGCCTGGATGCTAATATGACCTTTAAAAGTGAACTTAATTCAAAGGAGGCAAATTGTGCCTGCCCATGCAGACCATCAGAGCAAATGGAGCAGCCAGAACTGGGCTTCAACGTCATCAAGAACATTTCAGAAGAAGGTACTTTATGTTCCTAGGCCCCGCATAGTTCATTGACTCAGGATCCCCAGGGATGAAGGGAGTAACACTTCCAAAGCTCCACAGTAGAGTTCTGATATGCCTGGCTTGGTTTCCAATGGGATCAAGGCCTTGGGCTAATGGTTTAAACAGAAAAACTCTGAAAGGTCATGAGGTCCCATGGAGCTCCCCCACCTTATCCAGTGCCTGAGGTCTTACCATGAAAATGAAGTCCCTTCAAGGCAAGCAAGCATAGCCCATGAGCCTCCAAGTACAGCCACAGCTGGAGAGCAGTTTCTGTAGAGGTCCCCACAGCCCCCGTAGGTAGGCCTGGGAATGGAGCATGTGTAGGAACCACTGAGTCTGGATACCTCATGCAGGCAGACGCCGGCTTGAAGTCCTGTTATGGCCTCTGCTGCTTTACCAGCTCTGAGTCCTTGACTTCACTTTTCTTAACCTCAACAGCTGCACGTGTAAACCAGAGAATGAAATGCTTCCCCCGTGCCTCGTCAGTCCCGGACTCTGTGTTGCTGCTACTGTTGTTCATGCTTCTCATCCGCCTTTGGTCTACCAGGTATGGCGGGAAGCTGAGGCCCATTGGCTGTTCTCCGGGAATCGTCACCTAGGCTGGCCAGCAAAAGACGCCACGGGAGCCCAAGAGGTGAGAAAGGGGAGACCCGTCCTGGCATCTGCTCTCTGACTCACTCAATGGTATCCCCGAGGTGGCTGCTCTGTTCCATGAGCCCCACTGTCTGTGACTCCTTCACACAGCCCGATGGCCTCATTAGCCTGCCTTCTCTTGCCCTGGGGGAGGTGGACTCCGGCCCTGCTCATCTGGGTTATATCTTACTCTGGGTCACCGCATGTGCATTTCTCCCGCCTCTCCAAATCTCCTGCCTCATTTCCCCTCCCTCAAATACTTCAATGACTGCTTTTCCATTTGTTCCTCCTAATTAGATTGTTGCATTATGTGCCCCAAGCACAGGGCTTCATGCTATTTATATCCAATAAACGGGAACCATTGTGATTATGTGTGATACAACAAACGCTGCCGGCTCCCTGGGTGTCCTCTCCCACAGCCCCAGTGTGAGCACTGGGGTCAAGATGGCACACTGGAGCAGAATTTGCTTTATCAGCTTCCCCAAACTTATAATAATAACAGTCAACATGTTTATAAGAATTGTTCCATATCAGGTGTGGTTTCTCCTGGTGGCTTTGCTGACATTAACTCATTTAGTCTTCAACACAATTCTATGAAGCAGACATATTGTAACTCTCAGAAAAAAAGGCCACGGAAATTAAACTGAGCTACCTGTGCAAGGTCATAGAGGCATTCGGCGACACGATCAATATTCAATCCTTTATAATTAGACATAAAATTGCAGGGGCTAGAGAAACGGCGCAATGGTTGAGAACACGTGATGGTCTTGCAGAAGACCCAGGTTCAATTCTCAGCACCTACACTGGGAAACACACAACCCACTTATAACTCCACTTCTAGGGGACCCAATGCCCTCTGATGGACATCTGCATGAAAGTGATGCACACGCATACACCCGGGTGTGTGCAAGCATGCACACACACACACACACACACACACACACACACACACGCACGCACGCATGCACGCACGCATGCACGCACGCACGCACACAAAGTAAATCTTCAAGGGAAGAAGAAAGCAGGGGCAGCCGTACTCCACGAGCCACGTTTAACACTAACAATTTGTAACACGAAAAATAAAAGACCCAGAGACTGATATCGGGTTCAAACTTCAAGCTGAAGACCGGAGAAGCAAAGCAGCCAAGAGTAGCTCTTACCTCTCTCTACCCAGCTGAAATGGCAATCCTGTCTCCACAAATCCTCAGAGACAAAAGGCTCTGAATTCCTCCTCCTCCTCATATTCCTTTCTCTGACCAGCCATATCTCCTGTTTTTACCTGCCTGGTGCTGGGATGGAAGGTGTGTGGTCCCAGGTGCTGAGCTCACCTTTATGTGAGCTGTTTAAGACTGGATCCATTTCGTGTAGTCAGTGTGGCTTTGAACCGACAGAGATCTCTTCTACCTCTTAACCCTGAATCTTTGGATTTAAGGTGTATGCCTGGCTTCTATGTATGACTAACTAATATGGCTGCTATTTTGATCTCCAGTGGCTTTAATAAATCATAAACAATATATCATGACAACCACTACAGCAACCGCCTCAAGACACTGAGAAACAACCCACTTTCATTTTCGTAAACCAATGGCCACTCAATGTTAAGGCTTCGTGTGAAGGGACTTTCATTCCCCATACTTCCAAATGCACACAACAACTACAACATCCCTTTCAAAATTATTTCTTTTAACTTTTGAGGTTATAATATAATTATATTGTTTCCCCCTTTCCTTTTCCTCCCTCAAAACCCTACCATTTACACCTCCTCAATTTCTTTCAAAGTCATGTCCTCTTCTTTCATTAGCTGTGCGTGAGTGCGTGCGTGCGTGCGTGCGTGCGTGTGTGTGTGTGTGTGTGTGTGTGTGTGTGTGTGTGTGTCTTAGGTACAGCCTGCTCAGCTTGCATGTGTTTTCTGGCCTGACCTGATATGATGCAGCCCACTGGTGATCTCCCCTAGTGAAGACTGTTTTCCCCTTCCCAGCATTCCTTACACACAGGCACTTCTTTGTGCAGGGTGTGGCCTCCTAGCTCTCCCCACTCATCCTAGTGTGTCCATTGGCATCACCCTTGAAGAACTGTAACATCTTGCACAGGCATCCCTGTTCAGCTCGGTCCAGGAAGACCCAGCAGGCACCCCTCACTGGGTCACTTGGCACTCTCTGCTATTTCTGCTTTAACTGATGTCCCTAGGAGAGTCTGACCATGCAGGAATCCATAAGTCATTAGCTGTAGATAAATTAGGCCTATAAAAGCCAATTGCTCTCACTCTGGTGACCTTCGTGTGAATTGGTCTATCGGAGGGTTTTACTGATTCCCGAATGAACTGTAGGCAGAATGGAAGTAACATTCATTGAGTGTCTACCCTGTACTCAGCCACAAGACAGAAGCCCCATGCACAGTATTTCTTTTCATTGCAATGCCTCTGGCGCTGTAGGAGTGAAAAGTATTATTCCCACGTTATAGATAAGAAAATTAACTACGGAAGAGACGGGGCACTGTAGTGTAGGGTGGAGTGTACTGTAATTTAAAATCTAGTCTTCTGACTTCTACACCACACTGTGATGAGAATGCTGTCCAAATGGAGATTTGGAAATGCAGACCATTTTCACTGTAGTAGTGAAGTAAGGGATTATTCTCTGTGAGATTGCAGAAGGTCCATAGATCAGTTATTTCTCTGTGGATCATTTTTCCATGTTTGGATTAGGAATGTCTATAGAAGTTATTATACACCCACCCTTCCACTGTCTATGAGGCAGGACGCATCAGCTGCATGCCTCTTTTATTTCACATGTCCCCATGGTGAGGAGCCTGGCTTCAGGGAGCTGTGCTTAAACAATCAGAGTCAAGGAGGGTCCTTCTCTGCTGACCCTGGCATAAGGCATGATGACCAGGCTGTTGTGCTGATGTTATCTTGGGACAAAGCATTTGGAGGAAAAGAGATGTGAGCTACTGGGGTCCAGAAGACAGGCATGGCCAGATCTGTGACCTACAGAAACTCCAAAGCCATGTTATTCAGTTTGCAATCACTAAATTTCCAGCAATTTCTTTTCTAACATGTGCTTACTTGTTTAGTTAGTTAGTTGGGGCATGCACATGCCACAACACGCATGAGGGAGAGAGAGAATAACACAGGGATCAGTTCTCTCCTTCTGCTATGTAGGTCCCTCAGGATCCAGTGTAACAAACTTGGTGACAAGGACCCTTCACCAGCTCTGCTGAGCCATCTCAACAGCCCTGGAGAGACTTCGGGCACAACAATAGACGAGGAATAATTTACTATCTCACTCCTTCTATGAGTCTTCCTCTACCTGCTCAAGAGAATACCATTTGGCTCCAAATTCAGCTTTGCAAGGGAAGTGGGGAGGGAATGAACATTTACTAAGTACTCACTGAAGACTTAAACACATTTCTTTGCTGATTTATTATTGCAATAATCATCCCCCCAAAATCTCTTGTCTGTGCGCCAGGTGAGGAATGTGAGCTCAGCCTATTAATAAGTCGTTCATCTCACAGAGTCGGTGTCTAAGCAGGCAGTAGGAAAGTGTGCCCTTCCGCCTGTGGACCTAACGCTCATTCCGCCAACCATGCTGTGGCTCAAGCGGACCCATTCCATGTCTGCTGGTTCCTTTCCACCCTGGTGCACTTTTTCATTGATTTCCCCAAGTCTATCTACTACAGAGGGCTGGGAGATCTCCACACTCGCTCAGCACACTGCACTCCGCTTCAAACACGGAAACCGTTAAAAGGATAAAAGGACATCATTTCCCCACCTTTGCTTGGTCTCAAGCTGAGAGCCACAGGTGACACCATCTTTCCCTAGGACATGGGCAGATGCTGTGTGCCATTAAATCTCTGTCAAAATTTGATGAAACTATGACACAGGTCCACGATAAGTTTTTTAAAGTCTACATTGTAGGCATTCCTTCTTATGCCCATGTTCCTGTGAACAAAGACGTCGGGGGGTGGGAAAGGCTCCTTAATGGGCAGCTGTTAGATTCTCCTTTCCTAACCTGGATGCTTTGAGGAACAGGGCTATCAGTCAAATAGCCAGCCATACCATTCCAGGCCCAGCCATCTGGAACACTCACCCAGAGGATGGCCCAACATAGTCACATGCCAATCTCAGCCTCCTGCTCCAGCTCCTCAAGCACAAGGGGGCTGTTTGAGATCATTCATTCCACACCTCTTTGCTGTCACAAGCCACAGCAAACTCTGAGTGACGCTGCAACCATGCTCTCCACTAGATGGAGAGACTGGCGTGGGGGCAGGGTTTTCCCTAGCAGGAAGCTGCTAAGAATGTGCTTAGAGACAAGTAGAGACTGGACAAAAACAAGCAGCTGTGGTTGCTCCAAACGCGCCTTCCTGGGCTGTACAGGCAGGCATTTCAGGCTCCCTTTGCATTGCAGGGTCAGCCAGATCTGTTACTGTGCTGCCTCCCAGGGCCACAGCAAGCCTGGCGAAGTCTTCCCTTGATGGCCTTCTCTTCTTTTGGTACCAAGGGCTGAGACAGTGAATGACCACAGAAGCAGGAGATACAACAGGGAACGAGAGTAGTTCCCTTTCACTTACACAAGTGCCGGTGCTATTAAAAATGCAGTGTCCCTGCTCTCTTAGGATTCTGTTTCATCAGGGATCCCTGCTGGATGACTGCACAAGCTTTTCAGAAAACTGGGAAGGGCAAAACAACTTTTCTAGAAAAGTAAATTTTTTTTTTTGAAAAAAAGAGATATAAGAGCTTTCAAACAACACAGAAAGCAATAACTGAAATGTGTTCTTAGACGAAGTAAACCAAACACTGAAAAACTGAGTAGAGTTGGGGGTCACTGCCCATGGCTTTCATTCTCAGGGCCACAGTGACAACAGCCAACGATGTAAGCCAGGACACCTAAGGAGGTGCACCATGGATGCTGCTGTCCATTTGATATCCACACATATTTCCCACCCATGACCTTCTGACAGAAAGAAAGCACCATGGACAGGGTGGCTTGAACACAGAGACGCATGTCTAAGTTCTGACTATGGGAAGCCCAGCATTGACAGAGAGATCAGTGAGGCTGCCTCCTTCCTCCTAAGACAGCTCTGACAATGGCCATGTTCTTCTTGGTTTCCCATTCACTGGCCATCTTGCTGATCTCTGCCTTTACCTCCATGCCGTATTCTTGCTGTGTGTTTGTGTGTCTAAATTTCACTCAAGATTAGATCAGTGACCCTACCTCATCCAGGCCGACTCTGGTGAGGGGTTGGGTCAGCTCCCCTGCATGAATGCCCTGAGGGTCAGCTCACTCTGGCCTGTGATGGGAGTGGTGGTCATCTTTCCACCATGCAGATCCAGTGAGAAGCAAGGCCAGCTTTCCCAGGGCCAGAGAAGGGCATGGCTGGCTCAGTATGACATCTGATTTCATCTCTCATGGTTCCTAAGGCCTCCTGATGTGACACAGGGCCACAGACATTCCCATAGACCCTAGCTATACCTGGACCAAGGGCCTAGACATGGCCCTCAGCAGCAGCTTGAGCCCAGTTGACATCCTGGCTCTGGGTGGGTAGAGGGACTGGCCACTCAGGTTGGAATGATTGCAGCCCTGATCTTGGGCTCCTATGTGACCTTTGGAGACAATGCAGGACCTGAACTCCAGCATAGACCCCAGCCATGGTAGAACCATGGACCCCGATATGGTCCTTGACAGTGGCTGGGTCTGGATGTCACCACTTCCACGGGTAGCATGGTCCTGAGACACCAGCATGACCCTCCATCTCTGGTATCCACGTGGCCTTCAATGGTAACAGGAGCATCAGGCATCAACACAGACCCTGACCATAGTTGAGCCATGGACCCTGGCACAGCCCTCAGCTGCGGCTCTGGCTCAGATGTCACCATGACATTGAAGAGCAGTGCAGGCCGCTCACATCTGGATGAATCCTGGCCCTCAGACAGCAATCTGGACTCAGGTGGCTGATCTGACCCTCAACACCCTCCTGGTGCTTGGTGGAATCAGGAGCCCCATATGCCAATCTATACCCTGACCGTTATCAGCCATGGGCCATGCAGCAGTAGCCTGGACACAGATGACACCATGAACTTGGGTGGCAGCAAAGTCCACCCATATCTGTATGGCCCCTCATGTGACATGGTCCTCAGACTCCAACCAAGTTGCATTCTCTAGCCCAGATCCCAGGCCTCTGCATTGGCCCTAGTGGCATCCTGAGCCACAGACCTCAACACAGACCCCGGCTGCAGCTGAACCACAGAACCAGACATGGTCTCAGGCACCAGCTCGGCCTCATTGACATGCTAGCTGCAGGTGGTGGCCCTGGCAACTCAGATGAGGATGGCTCTGGTAGCAATGTGTCCCTGGACACCAATGAGGCCTCAGGTTGCATGTCTAGGCCTCAGACTTCATGTGGCATGGGTTCATGGGACATGGGCATCAACGTAAACCTCAGCCGTGGTAAGACCACGCATCCAGACATGGTCCTTAGCAATAGCCTAAGCCTCGTTGTCACCATAGTCCCAGGTGTCAGCAAAAGCCACCCTGCTCGGTATGGCCCCAGGAGCAGTGTGGATCGTGAACCCAAACACAGACCAAGGAGGCAACCTCAGCATAACACTTGATGGCAAAAGGAGCAATGGACACCAACATAGACCCTGGGTACTGTAGGACCAGGGACCCCGACATGTCCCTTGGCAGCAGCCTGACCTAGACATCATCAACATGGCCCCAGGTGGCAAGCAGGCCTGCCCCTCTGTCTACTCCTCACCACTGTCACCGTGGATCCAGGGGGCGTGCAGCCCTCCAACGTGTGTCCAGTCCTTACCATATCATTTCTTCCTTCCTGCATCTCTCCATAGTGCGTGAACCATTCTGTTTCTGTTTCTTCTGTTTCTCCACTACATATGTCCTTATTGAAACAAGGCCCACGTGCTCAGTGCCACAAGATGCCAGGCAAGCCCCTGGCTGTCTTCCCACCAGCTGGGGCCTGGAGGTCCTGGGGTGGCTATTTTCACACCAGCTGGGACTCTGGCCCCAGCCAGCTATCCCCTATCTGAGGAGTTTAGAAAATGTTTTCTATAATGATGGCACAATTCAACATTTCTAACAAGTTACGAATGATCTCTGTCCCCAGCCTTCACTAACATTTGTTGTTTTAGCTATCCATTTGTTTGTTTTTCTAAGCAGTAACCATTTTGATGGGTGTGTCATCGTGTTTCGCTGTGACTTCATCTTGGCTAGAAGATTAGTTTTATATACCTGCCTCTTTGTCTTTCGTAAGTACCTCCTCTTCAGTGGAAGATCTCTTCATATCTTTGTCCATTTTCTGCCTGTATTGTGTGGATTTTCTAACCTTTCAGAGTCCTCTCCACATGCTACACATTCATCCTTTGTTAGACAGGAGGTTTCTATATAAATATATTATATAAACAATATAAATATTGTTTCTTCAGTCCGTATCTGTTGGTTTTCTGGACACAGGCTTCCTCACAACTGAGGGTTCAAATATTAATGAAGTCTGATTTATCACCGTTTCCCTCTTAGAATCATACCTTTGTTTCCATAATTCTGTTGTAAATCTTAAAATTTTCTTTTTTCCTAAACTTTTCTCATTCTGTAGCCTTGTATTTTATATTTAATTATATATTCTGTACTTTGTTCACAATCTCTGAGATTGAAGATATGCTGTTGCTGGTGTGGCGTTTTCTTGTTTGCTGCCTGTGGGCATCTGAGTGATTTTGATAACGCTCCTGTGGGTGAGTGTTTCCTTCATGTTTCCTAGATGTGAGGGTAATCTTCATCGTCAGCGTGATACGACTTAGAGTTACCTGGGAAACGATCTGTCAGGTATGACTGTGAGGGCAATTCCAGCAGGGTTAAATGACAAGGGAAGGTGACATACGCTTGTGTCCCAGATTGAGCAAAATGATGAAGCAGATAGAGCTCCAGCATTCACCTCTCTTGGCTTCCTGATTCCATATGTCGTATGGCCAGCCCCCTCACTAACCTGTCACTCATAACTCTGCACCAGGCCTGCCCTGCCATGATGGATTGCATTCTCAAACTGTCAGCCAACATACCCTCTCCTTCCTTCCCTCCTTTCCTTGCTTTCCTTCCTCTCTCCTTTTCTTTCTTCCCTCCTCCCTCCTTCCTCCCTTCTTCTTTCCCTCCTTCCTTCCTTTCTCCCGTCCCTCCTTCCTTCCCTCCCTCCTTCCTTTCTCCCTTCCCTCCCTCCTTCCTTTCTCCCTTCCCTCCTTCCATCCTTTCTCCCTTCCCTCCTTCCTTCCTTTCTGCCTTCCCTCCTTCCTTCCTTTCTGCCTTCCCTCCTTCCTTCCTTTCTGCCTTCCCTCCTTCCTTCCTTTCTTCCTTCCCTCCTTTCTTCCTCCCTTCCCTCCCTCCTTTCTTTCTCCCTTCCCTCCTTCCTTCCTTTCTGCCTTCCCTCCTTCCTTCCTCTCTGCCTTCCCTCCTTCCTTCCTTTCTCCCTTCCCTCCTTCCTTCCTCCCTTCCCTCCCTCCTTCCTTTCTCCCTTCCCTCCTTCCTTCCTTTCTCCCTTCCCTCCTTCCTTCCTTTCTGCCTTCCCTCCTTCCTTCCTTTCTCCCTTCCCTCCTTCCTTCCTTTCTCCCGTCCCTCCTTCCTTCCTTTCTCCCGTCCCTCCTTCCTTCCCTCCCTCCTTCCTTTCTCCCTTCCCTTCCTCTTTCCTTTCTCCCTCCCCTCCTTCCTTCCTTTCTCCTGTCCCTCCTTCCTTCCCTCCTTCCTTCCTTCCTCCCTTCCCTTCCCTCCTCCCTCCTTCCTTCCTTTCTCCCTTCCCTTCTTCCTTCCCTCCTCCCTTCCCTTCCCTCCTCCCTCCTTCCTTCCCTTCTTCCTTCCCTCTTTCCCTCCCTTAGTTGTTTCTCTCATGTTTTGTTACATCAATGAGAAAACAACCAATACACTAGACATTTCATCTACTGTGTTAGGAGACTCTTGCACTATTTAAACCTATCTTGCAAGGTGTCGGGTTTGGCTTTATGCTTGCCTGATGTACCTTACTTCCCCTTGTAGTCTGCGGTTCTAGTGAGAGTTTCATTTTCTGAGTTGTTGTGGTTTATTTTGGTCATCTTCATTTATCAGTGCCACTGGGGCTCTACTGGTTCCTGCTGATGTTGCCTGAGACAGTGGAAGGAATTCACTGAGGCCCAACCACTGAGTACAGGAGACACTAGAGTAGATACAAGCAGGAGAAGTATTGTATTTTAATGTTGCTTTTTATTAATATAGGATTAATGTAAGGATTATATTTTACTGTGTGTGTGTGTGTGTGTGTGTGTGTGTGTGTGTGCTGGCACACATCTACACACATGCACACATGCACATGGGTGTTCAAATGTGAGTGGGCACACGTATTTATATGCACACACAGACATAAATGAGCATGCATGCTGAGGCCCAAAGTTGATACTAGGTATCTGATGGGGGATGTCCTTCTATATGCTGTGAATATGTTTCTCTTATTGGTTGATAAATAAAGTTGTTTTGGCCAATAGACAGGAAGAATTTAGATGAGTAGGAAATCCAAACAAGAATAGAGAAAAGTAGTTGGTGGAATCAAGGAGATGCCATATAGCTACCAGGGAAGTAAGAGAGTAATAGATTAATAGAAATGGGTTAATAATTAAGGGAGAGCTAGCCGATAAGAAATCTGAGCCATTTGCCAAACAGTTTATAATTAATATAAGCCTCTGTGTGTTTATTTGGGACTAAATGGCTGCGGGGCCAGGCAGGACAGAAACTTCCATCTATGCAAATCTACCTTGATTGTTCTCTTGCTGAACCCAGAGTTTGCCAAGTCCAGCGTGTCCAGTTAGCCAGCATGTGCCAGTGGCCTCCTGCCTCTGCCTACCAAGTGCTGTGATCACAAGTGGCTGCTATGCCTGCCCAGCATTTGTGTGTGCGATGGTTAGTATTACCGGTCAACTTGGCACCATTTAAAATCCAGGGGATTTTCATTGGAGAACTGTCTTGACAGTTTTCCTATGGGCAGGTCTGTGGGAATTAGACTGAACATCTGGTTGATGTGGGACAGCCTTTTCACTGTGGGTGGCACCATTCTCTATACAGGGAATCCTGAACTGTGTAACACTACACAGTAAGCCGAGCACAAGAGGAGTATGTGTATTTCCTTGTCCTCTGCCTTTGACTGTGGATGTGACATGACTGGCTGTCCCAAGCTTCTGCCTCTGTGACTTCCCCAAAATGCTGCACTGTGACCTGGAACTGTAAGCTAAATTAAATTCTTTCCCACCTAAGTTGTTTCTCCCAGGGTCTTTTATTACAACAGGCATGGAACTATGACAGTGCACTCGCTAGGGATCTAACACTAGTCCTCATGTGATGGGAGATGTCATTCTGTAAATATGTTTCTCTTATTGGTTAATGAATAAAGTACTGTTGACCAATAGGAAAGCAACATAGGTGGGACTAGGAGACTAGGTGGAGAAAGAAAGAGTAGGGAGGAGATTCAAGATGGAGGACAGAGAGAGAATGCCAGCTCCTCTGTCTGGTAAGATGAGACCACATGGAAGTACTTGTACTTAGATTAATAGAAATGGGTTAATATTTAAGACAGATCTAGCCGATAAGAAATTAGTGACTGACCAATAGCTCTATATCTAATGCAGCATCCTCTTTATGTTATTTGAGACTGGCACGGCTTGGAGCCAGGCCAGCAGGGAAAAACCTATTCATAACACTCACACTTGTATGTGTTATCTGCTGAGCCATCTCTTTGGCCTCTACATTACTTTACAGGTAAACTCAGAATAACATCAACCCTAAGAGTTTAATAGTTCCTGAGGCTTTTGTAACCCCTGGGTTGTGCACAGAAGACACCAGCCAAGAATAGGAGAACCTGAAACGCTAACCTCAGTGTCCTTAGCACATCTGGCCAATTCAGCTTAGCTGGAATCTTTCTTACACTTTTCCACTTCCAGAAAAGAGATTTTTTAAGAGGAGAAGAGTCCCACTTTTGAGTACATTAGCTCAGCTGAGGTCACAGTGAGTAAGAAACCTCAAAATTAGGAGAAGCATCCCAGTGTCCTGCACTCTCGTTGGACCCCACCTCATTCCATTTTGCAAATCACTTCTCTGCCCTTTATTGCTATCCCAACAATGCTTTCCCAAGTGTGAGGACACAACCACCAGAGTTCCTGACTCCATCATTACCTAGACAAGGTGCTCTTCTGTGAGATGGAAAAAGCAAAGTTAACAGTGACCCTGAAAGCTTGAGCAACCTCGGCTGTCCTGATTCCGCTTCGGCAGCTGCTGCCAGCAGCAGCCAATGTCTGAGTGAAGCCATGCAGTCCCGCCGTGCCCATGCATGTTACACAGCGTAGTTGCCAACATGAGATCCTTATTCTGGAGGCTCGCAATAGTCCCATGGAGTTTGCACTATGAAAGCAGACCGGGCATATGGATTCTCCCCTTGGCTGCAAATCAATTGAAGCTGGCTGCACCGTAGGGAGGCATGGTAACCCTGCACACGATCAATCTCCCTTCCTTGAAGAAATGGCAGTGCCCAGTGACAAGCCAACAGGCCACTAGGATGCAGGAGCAGCTGGGAATCAGTCAAGCAATTTCGTCAGCAAGCACAGGGCAGCTTCAGAACAGGAAGTAAATCAAAGGAGCCCTGAGTGGTTTCTACCACTCCAGTCTCCATTTCTAATCTTGTAGCACCTCGTTGCTCTAGAGAAGGGGATGGAGGGTGAGTCACATCCTGTCCCGCCCCATGTGGCTAACACTACACCCTGAGTTCTAAAGCCATCTCATGGCCCAGGTAGAACAATCTATCTTCTCATGCATAAAAAGTGACTCAGGCTTAAAATCATGAGTCAGAGCCAACAAGGCTTTGTCCCAACACTTTACCAGCACCAGTGGTGACGATTCACTCCCTTTTTCATCAAGGTTGTTTGACTGGCAGAGGGGGCCACCAACACCACACACCAGGAAGCGCTCACAATTTACTAGACTGCACTCAGCTTTGTAGAGGCTAACATACTCCCTTGGGGTTTCAGCTGTGACAGATTCAATACTTTTCCATATTTTCTGAAGCTATGAACTCAACTTACAGAGAATGCAACTGGAAAAGCCTGATTGAGCCATAATGTTTAAGAAAATTATTCTCCAGGAATGTTCTCTTGGTATATACATATACCTGTGTCTGTCCAATGACTATAATTCTCACTTATGTGAGTTAGAAAACCAGGAGCCATCCTTGAATTCTCTTCCCTGTCCCAGTCACCCAGTCATGTTCCCAAATATCAGGGTTTCACCAGCTTTACCTTTTCTTTTTCTTTCTTTCCTTTTCTTTTCTTTCTTTTTTTTTTTTTTTTTTTTGATAAGTAGAATCATTTATTGGGTGCAAATAACTTTACATGTATTTTATTACCAGTACCTGAAAAAGTAATCCATGGTGATAAGAATTTCAAAGTAGCTTCGCAAGTCTTTTCCACAACTGTCTCCAAGTATAGATGCACCCACAGGATGAAGGAAGAAGGAGAAGGAAGAAACAGTTGATTGCCTGTATGGTGATACTGCCATACCTTTGTATTTCTTTTAAAGTTTGGCTGAATGAATTTGGATATTTCCTGAAAGGGAGTCATGTTATAGTAACACTAATTTCATTTAACTACTGGACATGCAGGGTGGAATACTTAACACCATTTTTATTATCTCTTTTTTAATCAAAAATTATTTCTTAAATTGTAAAATTATAGTGTTAGAAATAATTTTTTTAAGTATTTTTTGTATTTTTATGTGCATTGGTGTTTTGCCTGCATATATATCTGTGTAGTGTATCACAACTGTCTGTAACTCCAGATCCAGGGAATATGGAACACTAGATATTTTCAATTGTTTTGAGATTATAATATTATCACCTCATTTACTCCCTCCCTTTTACCCCCTAAGCCCTTCCTTGCTTCCCTTGCTCCTCCCTTCTTTCTTTCAAATATCTCATGAACTTTGCTATTCTTCTACTTCAACCAATATACAAGGGTGCACAAGGTATCCCTCAGGCCAACAGGACCACCACAGACACCTGCATGGGACAAGACACGGAGTGCACAAGCCCCATCCCGGGATCATCCACACCCTTTTGCTACAGGAACGCTTCCAAACACGGAACACCACTGCAGTCCTTGGGTGTATCCGCCTGGCTGTTCAGTCTAGCACCCTGTGCCAGGCTACTGGGTCTGGGTTGCTTGTGGCCTTCTATCCTTGTATTTTTTAACAGCTCCCCTCTGGCCCCATTTCTCCTTCATCCTGCTATCACATATGTTCCTCTTCTCTAGGCTTTAACTGCTTGCAGTTGCCCAAACGACATAGATACAACGACTTCTTCCTGTTTGGTAGGATGAACAATCCAACAGCATCCTCAACAACTTGTCCCCTGTTGTTGCTTGCTCTCTCCAACCTCCTCATACACACACAAGTTACCAGACACTGTGATTCTGTTTTTCCATCTGGGCTCAGCCACCACGAGGCCAAATCTTCTAACACTATTTCTAAATGTCAGGGTAGATGATAACACAAATGAGTAAGGCAGGCATACAAAATACAAGAATGGCCGGGCATGGTGGCATACAACTGCAATACCAGCATTTGGGAGACAGAGCAGGAGGGTGGCACAGGTGTGGAATAAGATTGGTCTACATAGAGAAGAGATTGGTCTACATAGAGAAGAAGAATACCCAGGCAGCCAGATCTACACAGCGAAAATCAGCTAAAAAAAAAAAAAAAAGTTAAGAATGCTAAATTCTCTAGTGTACTTTGTGCATAAAATATCTGTATTTGTAGTCTTTGCTTCTTAGATAATAATGTTATCTTCTGTTCTGAAATAACTCAAACCATATACAACATAAGAGCAACACACAGGGCATCAGGCAACACAGAGCAGTTAATTGTGAGGGCTCAGGAAGTGGGTTTTAGATCTGACCTAGCAGCCTCCCTCAGAGGGTTTTAGGTTACTGTGCCAAGAGCAACCCCAGTAGGAGCTGGTTCACTGAATTGAGGAACTCTCCCAAGACAATTAGAGGTTCAATAATAGTCCTGAACATGGGAAAGCTTCCCAGGAGGGGTGTCCCAGAGATTCTCAAGGGTTCCCGAAAGCATTCAGCTGGGTGCTGGTAACCACAGGAAAGTAAAGCAGCTTTGAAAGGAAGTAAGTAGTAAAACTAATAACCCTATCATGTTTGAGTCTCATGCTATAGCTGTGGTAAGCCAGACAGTATGGTAGTAGTATATAGATAAACAAATAAAAAAAAAAAAACAAAGCAGAATTTAAAAACAATGCCACACACTGAGGTGAAACTCTGATAAACTATGCTAAAAGAACCGGGTATTTATGCCATACACAACTTTGGCTCAACACAATTGTAGCACCTAAAGCTATAAACTTTAGATGGAAACTATACACACCACTAGGGCCCAGAAGAGATAGTCTTAGTGAATTTGGATTAAGAAGAAAGTTTTAGCAACATGAAAAAGCAACATAAAATTGATGAATTGGACTTCAGTAAAGTTAGAATGTTTGCTCTTCAAAAGACACAGTTAAAAAGCAGGGTGTGAGGGCACACATTCATAATCCCAACATGAAAGAGATGAGTCATGAGGATTGGAAATTTGAGGGCAACCTTGGCAAGATAGTGAGTCTCAGGCCAACCTGTGCTAAACTGTAAGACCCTGTCTCAAAACAAAACGAAAGGAAAGTGAAAAAATAAAGTTAAGAGATGGACGGGAGGGCTGGGGTGGAGACTCAGTGGGCAAAGCGCTCCCCTTACAAGTGTGAGCACCCGAATGTGACTGCCACAACCTATGTGCAGCCAGCATCTGCAATCCAGTTCAGAGATGGATGGCAGAGAAGAGAATTCCCTGGGAATCAGTGAGCCAACGAGCCCAACAAACACCTCACAGCGGACCTCAAACAAGTTGGAAGGCAATGGCCAACAGCTGAGGTTGAGCCTTTGATCTCTGCATATGAGCTATGGCATGCATGTACCCACCCACATGCAAGCATATACTTACATACATCACACACACACACACACACACACACACACACACACGATGAAAGAAAGCCTGTATATTAGGAGAAAATATTTTCAAAGTTTTTCTTTAAATGGAGATACAATGGATAAGTAGTAGTTAGAAGTCTTCAGAAAATGAACAGATTTCAATACACATCAGTTGCAGGTGAACGAGAGGGAAAGATTGCTCCGTGCTCTAATAAGAGAAAATTGTCTACAGCTCACAGAGATGCCATAGGCCCTAGATACTTTATCTCCCGTGACAAAAGCCCACCCAGAAGCAACATGAGAGAGGGGCCATTACTGAAGCTCACAGCTTCACAGGTGACAGTGCATTCTGGTGGGGAAGGCGTGATGGGATACAGCTGTCCGTGTCACAGGTGGGCCAGAGAGCAGAGAGTGTGAGTGTCAGAGACCTGCTGGCTTTCTCCTTTTACTGAGTTCTGTGGAATGGAGCCACCCACATCCAAAATGGCAGCTCTTGCCTGTCTGGAAACACACACACACACACACACACTCACACACAAAGCTGTAATTTCCTGATGCTTCCAATGACCGTGAAGATCAACCAGCAGGCCAGTATACCAGTGTCCGTCAGGGAAACTTGAATGAAAAGCAGCTTCTGCCCCAACAGTTAGGAATCAGAGGGACCAGAACACTCACATATTGCTTATGGCAACGGAAAATGCTACAATCAATTTGGGGGACAGTTTGGCAGTTTCTTAAAACTTAGACATCAATTTACTTTACAATGCAGTCATTCCACCCCCAGCTATTTACCTTGGAGGGAAATGAAAGCATGTATCTTACCAAACGCCAGCAAATGAAGGCTCATGACAGCATTATTTGTATTAGCCCGAACTGAAAAGCCACCATTTCCATCAACAGGCAAATAAGGCCTTATACCTACACGACGGAAAGCATAGCATTAAAAAGGGGGTAGTGTAATGTCTAACACGGAAATAAAAGGGATGTAGTGTAGTGTCTCAACTTGGAAAGTCCCGAAGTTGCGTGAGTAAGGGATGGTAAGGAAATGAAACACCTAGTGTTTAACTACAGCTACACACGAATTTCAAAATTCTAGGAAATGCAAGTGAGTCAACAAGAGTAGAAGGTAGATCAGTGGTTGTCTAGGGATGGAGGAGGAGCAGAAACGGAGGAGTACAAAGGGACAGGGGAAATTTTATCCAGTTTCATGGCATTTAGGCATGGAAAACTTACTACCTTTTATAGGTTTAGTATGAGCCCTGGAACACTGCCCTGCTTTGCCTTCTTTCCCTGTGGTGCCGAAGCTATCCTCGTAGAGGAAAGGGTTTGTTTGGCTTACGGTCCATTATGTCAGGAAGTCGAGGCAGGAACCTGGAGTTGGGAACCGAAGCAAACGCCAAGGAGGAGTGCTGCTTACCGGCTTGCTCACGATGGCTTACTCAGCCCGCTTTCTTCTACAGTCCCAGCACCGCCTGACCAGATACGACCCATAGTGGTCTAGGCCCTTCCACATCAATCATGAACTAAAACTTGCCCCCTCTGATCTGCCACGAGTGATCAATACCCATGGGAGGCCTGCCCTTTTCTAAACAGAAATGGAGGAGTGGATGGGGAGGCAGGCGGAAGGTGAGAGGGAGGGACCAGGCGTGGAGAGGGTAGGGGAAACAGGTTGGGGTGTATAATAATAATAATAGCGATAATAATGAATAGAAACGAAAATGCCCCCCTGGTATGCCCAAAGGCCAGTCTGATGGAGGCAATTCCTTGCTGATATCCCCTCTTCCCAGTTGACTCCAGTTTGAGTAAAGTTGACAAAAGACATCCAGCACAAATATATTAGTGATAAGTATAAAAGGCTATTTCAAATATAATAATAATTACCATCTTTCACATCCCCTTTTCAAGATAAGTTTGTAACTACCTCCACAAAGAGGTTCGATTCTGTGTCTCTTTCTGTGAGACACCAGCAATAAGGACCAGAAAGCAGCCCTTATCGTATACCAAGTGTCGGAGCCTTGGTTCTTAATCCTCCCATCCCCCATAACTTTGAAAACCTAACTTGTGTTGTTTGAGCCACCCAATCTATGTTAATTTTTATTTTAAAAACAGAATAGACTGAAATACATATTAACTCAATAAAAAGCATTCTTTACCCTAACCAGGTATGGGAGAGAAAAGTTCCAACTCCAGTTAATACACAAAAGTGAAGAGATATGGAAAGGCGCCGGTCAAGAAAGCAGTGCACAGGGTGTGTGAGACAAAACTCACTTAAGCTCCCATCAAAGACGCATGGCGTAAAGACATAGAGGAAGCCGCAGGTCTTGGCTAGGAAAAGGAATGCGGATTTGCTCATTGCAGGTGCCATGCATTTGCTTTATATATCATTTGGAGATTTTAAAACATGGCCTCCTAGTGTTCCTTCCACATCGGTGACATTGAGTCAATAGATGGGCTGGCATCTCAACAGCTGATCTGTGAGGGCTCTTCCCGAGTCACAGAGAAAGACTTCCTAAAGTACTCCACAGAATGTTCGCCAAGACAGGGTCTTTTCCTTCCATTAAATCAAAAAACGCACACACACACAGAGAGAGAGAGAGAGAGAGAGAGAGAGAGAGAGAGAGAGAGAGAGAGAGAGAGGGAGGGAGGGAGGGAGGGAGGGAGGGAGGGAGAGGGAGGGAGGGAGGGAGGGAGGGAGAGAGAGATCAAGAAAAAAAGCATGAGATGTTCTTTGTTATATCTTTATCTAAATTAAGAGAATATAAGACTGCATTCAAGAAAATTTCTATTAGGGGCCAGCAAAATGATTCAGTAAATAAAGACACTTCCTACCAAGCCTGATGACCTGCACTGGATCCCAGGACCCAGGGAAGAAGGAGATAACCAACTTCTGCAAGCTGTTCTCTGATCTCCATATGCACAACATAGCAGATGCACACACGCGCGCACACACACACACACACACACACACACACACGGAGCAGGGGTGTAAACTAGTAAAATACATAAATAGTCCTATTATTGTATCAACAATATAAAATTTAGAGGAAAGAAAGCAAAGAAGGAAATGTCACAATTATAACCTCAAACAAATAAAACAAATAATTTTTTAAAAAGAACATTTAAAAATCCCCACTTCCCAGTATTCTAAATGTCATCCTGGCTGTTCATCCACTACAGCAGAAGGGCCCACGGGTCCTGTCCACAGAGTTAGAGCTTGGATTATTGACCTATTTTTGGCAGCCTTCTTATGTCAGAATGGATCATGACTTCTCCTTTGATACCAGACATAACTAATGGCTAGTAGTTACCCACTCATCAGCCTGGGGCTTAAGAAGCAGTGGAGGAAGTAGGTGATCAATACTGCGTGGTATTTTAGTAGAAAGGGGAAAGATCTGGCGTTAAAACCCTCCTAACTAATGTCTTCCTCTCGATTCACCAGGGAATAACAGCAAAGAGCAAAGGTTGGGAGTCTCCCGGAGCCTTAGCCACTCACACACCTCAGGAAGGCATCCTGCAGGGATGCTCAACACGGGGACACTGTCTGGCATCAATGTGCTGGGTTCGCTGGTAACCTGGTAACAGACCATAGTAAGACATGGTCACCAAGACCCAGGTGTTCACTTTCCGCCCCCAGGGTCCCTACACACGCTGGCATATTAGGGTTTTCTCAAGTCATGCCTCTCCACAACACACCATACCCAGAGGCCCTCAAAGTTCTTTGCCTCAACAACAATTTCAAAAAACATGTTTTTTAAAAGAAATTGTTTTTCCTTTAAGTTTTCTTTCTTCCTTTGCTAATTTTTTTTATTTGCTCTGCCAAGACATTTATCACTAAAAGTGTAGTACCATTTAGATAAAGATGAAGAGTGACATTTTTTTTAAGAAAATGAGTGCTTATTTGGGGACAGTGTTGTTAATTTCAAAAGGTTATTGCTTCAAAGGACACCTGTTAGCAGAGGTTGTTCAATAGTGGGAGCTTGGCATGCTGCCAGGCTCCACACCACCATGTTCCTTCCGTTTCGAGAACTCAAAGAAACACTTGGCTTTTTTTTCCCTTGAGACGGTTCTCACATAGCACAGGCAGGCCTTGAACTCACTGTGTATTGAGGATGACCTTGAACTTCTGTTTCTCCTGCAAGCACTTCCCAAGAGCTGAGACTATGGGCTTGCCCCTCTGTGCCTGACTTACGCAGTGCTTGAGAATGAACACCCAGGCTTTCATGCCTGCTAGGTGAGCACTCTGTGAACTGAGCCACATCCCAAGCCAGGTTTTATTCATTTATTAAGGCCACACTTTCATCAGAGGTGTTTTCATTGTTGTTGAGTTTTGTTGTTGTTGTTGTTTTGTTTTGTTTTGTTTTTAATGTTTTGCACTTCCTGACAGATCAAACCCAGTAGCTGTGATAGAAGAGAGGAGGCCAGGGAATTCACGACTCACTAGACACTCTGACCCTGTTATCCAGGAAGGCCTTCCTATTAAACCTGTATTAGATCATCAAAATAAAAAAGTTCATCAACCAGAGGACCAGAATTTTAAAAATAAAAAAAGTATCCAAGTCCATTTGATACTTTCCAAGAGGTGTGGTCTCTAACCTGTGCCAACTCATAAATAAGCCATTGCACAGAGAAGACCAGAGTACACAGGGCAAGAATGCCAGAGAGTGGATAACAGGAGGGTTGTGACTCTCGGCCTTAGTAAAAAGTTACCTTTGCTCTATGTAAAGCTGCACACACTCAGACACAACAGGATCATCGTTAGTGCACACACCTGTTAAGGTGAATATGTGTAGGGCCTGGACCACTAAAAAGCTAGTAAAATTCAAAGGGGGTCAGAAGAAATGAAGTAGGGATGCTTCTCCCCAAAGCCCAAAGCCATATTCTAAAAGGGATTGTATTTGGAGATGCAGTCTGACTCTAACACACTGCACGGAGCTCTGTCACTCAGGAAAACCGCCACCCTCATCCCAAAGACTGCTTCTGACAAAGCTGGTCACCCTCACCTACTCCTGCCTCGATTTAACCATTTGACTCTCATGCGAGGGCAACATCGAGTTCAGGTGCAATAACCACACTACAGAAAATAATTGCTGTCTTGAGGGCATGTCAAATTAAAGTTAGTGCGGCAAATTGAAACTCTATATCCAAACATTGTGAGGCCTCACTGGATTTCCCATTGTCAATGAAGTAAAAAGCTTCAGATTTCCTGAGTGAGTGAATGTGTCAAGGCTCATAACCTCAAATCCATGGGAAAAATGGGAAAGCCTGCTACCCTCTGAGGTAGGGCTGAGAGGGATGGCAAAGCCATCTGCTGGCTCATGTATGGATATTGGCAGTGTGTGCAGAAAATTACCGCCATAGCTTTCTCCCCTGGGATATTTATGGCCTGAAGACTGTTTCCCTATCAAGAACGCTTCTACCAACCAAGATCAGCTAAACCTGACCCACTGATCCAGCTGCACACCATAAGTCCTGCTTCCTTGTTTATTTGCACTAATAACCTTGCCTCCTTGTTCATAATGATGCAATCATCCCACCTCCTTGCTCAACTCTATTCAATAAACGGGCTGAGCTTCCCAGGTGCTGCAGTGTCTACATCAGAGAGCCCAGTCCATCTGATCGCAGGCGTTCTGTGTGTCCATCTGTCCGTTCGTCTCCATTCCCTAGCCACCTTAGTCAGGTCAAGTCCCCAAGACCATGTCAAGGACTCAGCAGAGCCTGACATATGAGAAGACACCACCCTCCCTTTTTACTAACCATTATTCAAGGGGGACAGAATAATGCATGCTCAAAGTCAATATAACAATTAGAGCCTAATCACTGGGACCGCTAATGAATGCTGTGTTAATCACTTCCCCTTTCTCAGTCTAAAACATGACTTACCTGCCACATAGGGAGGGTTAATCATTCCTGTCCTATGACATCTTCTCAGTACACCAGCCACTTTCCACAGATGTGTGTCACTGAGAAGACGTGACTTGCAAATCAGTGTGCCTTCTGCACAGCCAGAGTCCGTTTCCAAGCTTGAGGCAGGTGTGATGAATATCCCACAGAGTCAGGGTTTCCTCTCAGAGACCACACTCTTTGAAGACTCGCAGGCTGAGTTTTAAACCTCTAGGGCCTACATAATTTTTGACTTGCCCACACTGATCTGATGGTAGTTCCAATTAAAGAAGTCAAATCAGGCTCTGAAAGCTGGGAAACATTCTGCCATGCTTGTCTTACTGTTGCTGTGGAGAGACACCATGACCGCAGCAACGCTCATAAAGGAAAACATTTAACTGGGGCTCTCCTACAGTTCGGTTTAGTCCAGTGTCATCATGATGGGAAGCAAGGCGGCATGCAGGAGAGGCCTAAAGAAGGAGCTGAGAATTCTTACGTCTTGACTCAGACAAGAGGACGTAACCTGTTTCACTGGGTGTGGCTTGAGCATATGTGAGATCTCAAAGCCCACCCCCACAAAGACACACTTCCTCCAAGAAAGCCACACCTACTCCAAGAAAGCCACACCTACTCCAACAAAGCCACACCTCCTAATAGTGCCACTCCCTTTAAGGGCAATTTGGGAGCTTTTTTTTGTTTTCAAGCCATCACAGTGCTCTTACAATGAGGGCATTTGATGTCCACATTAGCCAGGGAAGCAAGCACTAACAAACCAAAGAGACCTGCGGGTGGCCTGAGCAATGACCCAGAGCAGTTGAGCAGTCTATCTACTTCTCTACACATAAGGTCTTTCTCACTTAGCTTCTTCTAGGCCCAATAACCTTGAAACACTTTTCTGTTCTTAGTTTATTGGCCTGGAAATTTTCAAGAAAAAATACAATTAAAGACTTAGAAATCAATCACGGGTTGAGTAGCAAGCTTCTGGCTTGTCTCATCAGGGAAAAGATGCCTTCCACGGAGACAAAGTCAACAAAAACAGGTCTAGAAGGAGAGGTTGCTACAATGACTTACTGCCAGCAGCTGGCTCTAGTCTTTCCTGCATCAAATATGTTTCTGGGCCTTTCATATGTGCAAGCTGATAAACAGATTTAGGTTTCTGGATCTTTGGACAGAGGTTCCTGTTACTTAAATTAAGATGATTCCTGGTTAAGAACAGGAAGGATGGGGAATTAAGTCTTTTAGAGCATAAACCGTTTTAGGCTTTGCCTCAGGATAGACAGCCCCCAGCTTCAATATACTTCAGCTTTAGAAACTTCATGGTTCAAACAGACATTGTGGCCAGTATTCTGCTGTTGAAAACTTGCCTTTGCATGAACTCTTCTATAATGCAATAGAGAGAAATCCATGAAGGAATGAAGCCTGTGAAAAAGAGCGGGAGGGCTGGAGAGATGCTCGGCAGTCAAGAATGCCACACTTCTCTTGCAGAGGAAGCCAAGTTGGGACCCCAGCACCAACATGGAGTGGCTCACAACCACTTGTAACTCCAGCTCCAGGGGACCCCACTCCTTCAGACTTCCATGGGTACCAACACTAATGTCCACACACGCCCACATGCACATACACATGTCCACATTTTACCATTTGATTTTAAAAATGAAGTGTGAAAGGCAACTGTGGCCATGGGCTGGTGAATGTTGACTTCCACCCCAGGGTCTTCCTCCACACATAGCACCAGCTAAGATCACTGAGGTCACACCCCCAAAGCCAAGTGGCTATGCAGCGTAGCCAAGAGCAGGTGGTAGCAGGAAACACGAGCACCTTACACCTGGGAGCTTCCCAAGAGATAAGCTGAGATGTCAAAATGAACTTCCTGGTACAGGGTGTGAAAAGAGGTTTCATCAGAGTCGTCAGGCTCAGCCATGGCAAAGCCCGTGTCAACAATTTTCTCCTTTCTATCGCTCAGTAGTGGTCTCTTGCAGGGATATGAGCTGTATTATCTTAGCCTCCATTTCTTCTTTTGTAGCATAAGGGAAAGAATAACAGACAGACTTGGAAAGGTATTCCAACAATCAACATTCTAAAAATGTAGTATGGCAGCTAGAAGTCAAATAACCTCACTCCCGTGATCTTACCAGGTTACAAAACAAAACAGATGTGCAGGTCCAGGGACTGAGAGCAGGCTCCAGCCAGGCTTGATTCAAAGGGACTGACTCAAGAAGGACGGGGAAACGGCACAGTTGTTAAAGTGCTTGCTGAACATGTATGAAGTATAGACCCCTAGCATCCACATACGTGGATGGTCACCGTGATGCGCTTGTGTAATCCAAGTGCTGGGCATGAAGACACAGGAGGGTGCCGGGAGCTCACTGCATGCCCAGTCTGGGAAAAGCAGCGAGCACCAGCTCAGTGAGAGAGTCTCATTCAGAGAAGAAGTTGGGGAGTAACTGATGAAGATATGTGACAGGGACTACTGACTTTTGGCCTACACGTGCTCGCATGCGTGAGCACACACACGCATGCACAGACACACATACACACATGCACTCACACATACACTCACACATGCACACACACATGCACATACACACACATGCACACACACGTACACACATGCACTCACACACACATGCATTCACACACACACATGCACACACACACACACTCAAGTATTCATGCATTCATGCACATTCACCCAGCATGAACACCCAGCTTGAGGGTGGGCACCCATCACAAGAAGCCACAGTTAATCTAAAGAAAGCTTTGCTATTTTCAACTTCCCCAAGTCTGTCTTTACAAACATCATCTTCCTCCTACTCTCATTCAGTAAAGGAAAGGAAGGTATATTTGTCTGTACATTTCAAGAAAAGAAAATAGAACAAAAGCTAAGAGACTGTCTCAAACCTCTGGGCTGACTGAGGGGGAGTACTTTGGCACAGGCAGCCCAGGAGATGAGGCATTTCCCAGACAGCATTTCCCTGACTGTCACAGAGCCTATTGCTCCTAAGTGTGTATAAGAAAAGATGGCAGAATTGGGTCTGTAATGCACAGATTTGCTGTTCTAAGAAATGGAATGATAGTAATTTAGGAGAAAGCTTTGTAAGTGGGAATAAGAGCATGAAATAGAGGGTAGGAACAAAATAAGAGAGAATTAGAAAATGCCACCGAGATCCTCAGCTGCTGCAGAGTCTTCCCAAGGCCCCACGTCAGCTAGCCAACTAAGAAAGGAGGCTGTGTGCAGTCAAGCATCCTATGGCTTTGCTGGTGGATACAGCTTTTTCTCTCCTTGTAGTAGACTCTAAAATGCATGTTAAACACTCACGAGTGAATTCTTTCATCATCCCTGCCAGTGAAACACATTAATAAAATAAAGAAATATGCCCAAAGTAATGGACTCTAGGTTCCAAGGAAATTCTCTATTGTGGGGCTCCCAGAAGGAGAGCCACAGAAACCTAAAGCCAGGGAATGCCTGATATAAGCAGAACCTTCAAAGGAAGAGCCAGGTTACAAAAAGGGTGGTATGCATGCAGGGGAGTCATCTCTACACTTAGGAAAGGTTCCTGGATACAGCAAGTCTCCAGCCAGATTTAGAACTTCAGTTAGAGCTACGGGAAGAAACCACTAGATACCACTAAATCAACCTTTGTCTTTGGCAGCCAGAAGGAAGAGGGACAGACACACGTGTGTGCACACACACATGCACTTGCACACACACACACACACACACATATACATAAACACACGCACACATGTTAGGCCCCATATAAGTTAAAGAAATAAAAACCAGCTTTTCAAGGGCTACACTCTTTGATTGCTAAGGATAGAGCCGCCACATCTTGCCTTGTGTTTGATGCAAATAAACATCGCAGTGAAGTTCTTTTTGACTTGCAAAGGTAGCTCAGGAGCCCAAGATGAGATTAATACCAGAAGTTGCACTGCTCTTCATGATGAAGCAGCAGAAATCTTGAGGATTCTCATGGAAAATAAAAAGACTCAAGTAAAATTTTTTAATGAAAAATAAATGGAAGACAATTCTCAGCTCCTCGACCTGGGATGAGGTTCCCCTCGGGATTTGCTTGGCAAACTCTGCAGCAGCTGGAGAAGCCATGCTCGCAGCCTCTGGCTGGCAGAACAGGCATTCTGTCAGTCATTCTTCAGTTCACGGGACAGTCCGACATCAAAACCATCACCCTTCCTGAAAGGCCAGCAGTGCGATGCTGTGAGCATCCTTCTGCATTGGAAAGACCTGCTCCATATATGGGAGTCAGGGGTTAAATAAAAAAAGCGTCTGGTAGGTAAGAATGGACCCAGACACAGTGGTGACGTTTCCTCGTGGATTTTTAACTCATTTTATTATGTGCTTAGAATCGCCAGATCTCTGTGCCCACTTCCCCCAAGTGGGCGCCTCTTTTACAACATTAGAGAACAGAGGAAGAGGAGACAGGAGCTGCTTCCGTGGAGGGAGCGGAGGCAGGAAAACATTATGTAATAGCTGGTAGAGTATTCGTGTGAGAACATAGAGTGAAGAAGGCTGACGGGACCCTTGCCACAGCGGCTTCAGATGCACCGAGAAGGTGCAGCAGCTCTCTTGGTGTGTGACAAGGAGGTCTTGAGACACGGTGGGACAGTTAAGGATGCCATAGAGGAACGAACTCCTTAGGTGAGTGGTCAGAAAGCGGTACTGGGATCCTACCGAAGGTAGTCTTGGAACAGTCTGTGATTCCTGGATATACTGTAGCCGTCACTTCTCTGTGAATCATGGGACCTAGCACACATGTGCTGGTATGCACACTCCTGTCTGTAGGATGGGCTAGGTATCAGTTCAACATGCAGTCGTGATCCTCTTTTTATTTTTCATGTATTGCTGTCTTTCCTCTTGTCACTTGAACACTGAGTAAAGACAAAACCAAAATCAACCAAAGACATGAGAGAACAGAATACTTTCTTTCCCACCCTGGTAATCTCCATGTTTTGTGGGAGCTTGATCTGATTAGCCAGTGACATTTGGGGTAACTAGCCATATGGATATGGTATTCTCTGATATGTGACCTGTTAAGAACTGAAGCGTGGGGGTCACACTGTCTCTAGCTTGGATGGGGAAGGCTTGGGGACACACCCTTCAGTGACCTGATCCACAACTTTCTCCATCCTTCCCTGGTGGACTAAGAAGCAATGGTGTCACTTCCCATTGTTGGAATTTGCTTTGTAGACCAGACTGGCCTTGAACTCACAGAGATCCACCTGCCTCTGCCTCTGTAGTGCTGGGATCACAGGAGTGGGTCACCACCAACTGGAAAATCCTAGGTTCTTAAGTCTAAGCACCATGATAAGCCCCACAGCAAATAAAGCAGAAATGGGTAGCAAGCATATAAGCAGGTGTTTGATGTCATTCGTTTTAAAGATGTGAATTAAAGGGGCATGGATGTTTTTTATCAATTAGTAGACATCAACGAAGGGTTAAGGGGGGGTGCACTGAAACACACTTCAGAAAAATCTGTTCAGTAATAAACGTGCAGAGTATGGATAACACCCCTGCCATTTGACCCACTAGTTCCAACTCCAGGAATGCCTACAAATAACAAATGAACGCAGAGACATTTACTATTAGGTCACTCATAATGACAAACAAAATAATGACGCTTCACTATCAGGTGAACTAACCCTAACTCTAGCATATGTGTAATATAGAATTTTATGAAAATAGTTAAGTGTTCTGCTGAAGTATTAATAATATGAGAAAATGCTTGAAATATCAAAATAGTAGGAGCTAATGGGATAGTCTCTTCAGAGGGGTGTTTGTGAAGAGCCTAGTTTTTTTTTTTTTTAATTATACCATGACATGTAGTCTAAACACTCCTGTTGCAGGACACCTCCTCTTTGCCTTTGGTTGTTTTTGACAGCCATGGGAGATGTAATCCCACGTAAACCTTCCATTCTCTCCCTCTCTCCCTCTCCCTCTCCTTTTCCTCTTTTTCTCTCCCCCTTCTTTCCCCCTCCTTCCCTTCTTCCCTCCCCTCTCTCTTTCCTCCCCTCTCCCTTTCTTCCTCTCTCTCCCCCTTTCCCACTTCTCTTCTCCTCTCCCTCTCCCTGACCCATCTTCTCCTTTCCCTTCCATCTTTCCTCTCTTTCTGCCCAACTACACAGTTACATTTGCCTCTTGTGTTTTATCTGACCCCACACATTTCTATTCCAGGGTCTTTCCCGCTGCAATTCCCTCTACCCGAGGCTGTTATGAATGAGAATTTGAGGCTCTTCCTATACTTGAGGCCACCTTCTGCTCAGACGCCTATCAATCAGAGAATCTGGCCCAGAGATCCATGTAAAAGAGCAGCAGCCCATCTCTCCACTCCTCTCCATCCCTCTCTGCTCTTCTCTTTCATCTTCGCACTCATCACCACCTGGCATGAATGTGTTCACTGTTTCCTAGCACTAAGGGTGTCAGCGTCACATGACTAGAGACTCTGTTATTCACAGTGCTGTTCCTGTATTGCCAAAACACCCCCTAGGATAGGACAAAGATGATTTTCAAGAATATTTAACTGATAAAATAATATTTCTAAATAAGCTTTAAAATGAAAAAAAACAAATATATTTATCAAATGTTTTATTTGTATCAGTGTTGCTATGATTTCCTGTAGTGACATCTTGCCTTGCCAGTGAACTTGTAGTAGAGGCCACACATTTTGGGCGTGGTTTCAGGTGCTGACCTGTCCCATTAAGGTAGAAGAGGAGCTGGCTTGTGCTCTCTTAGGATGCAGAGAGCATAGGAAGAGACTATCTTCTGGAGCAGGAAGAGCTCAAGGTTATTGACTCTTATCTGTAAGATGAAAAAATGTGGATTCCTTCCAGGCTTGGTTTAATAAAGCAAGACCCCTTGAAGTAGTAGCCCAATATCCAAAATAGCTCACAGACTAATACAGCCAGGATTTGGCCAGGTTTCTGGGTTTTCTCAGGATTCCATGGTATTGACAGTACCCCACAACCAGCAGGAAGCAGTTTGGAGAGAAATATCTCTGTCAATTCTAGAGTTTATATATCATCCTTCTGGGGACTTTGATGGAGTTGAAGAGTAGACTATCACAGCTAATATTCTATCTTATCTTAGATAGAAAATACTAGGTACAAGACTTAGACTTTCCAGATTAGGACAGCTGTCAGAGTAATCTCTGTTATATGTCATTTCCTTGGGACCAGACATGTAGAGTGTGTCTATTGCTCAGTGTTGCTCTTGCTGGTTGTAGGTCTTAATTTGTGTATGTTTTTACCTTTCCTTCCCCTGGAATATACTTGATTTTTGTTATCATTGTATACAGTTTTTTTTTATCAGGCTTGAAACCTCCTTTAGACAAAAGGGGAGTTGTGGTGGCATCTTACCTTGTCAGTGAATTTGTAGTGGTTGCCACACCTTTTGGGTGTGGTTTCTGGTGCAGATGTGACCCATTAAGGCAGAGGAGGAGCTGGCTCACTCTCTTTTGGGTTGCAGAGAACATTGGAAGAGCAGAGACCTCATCTTCTGGAGCAGGAAGATTTTAGAGATTATTTACTCTCATCTGTATAAGTGCTTCCCTAATAAACACCTATTGATCATTTATTCTGGGTCTGGTGAGCTCATTTAAACACTCTGCCTTCAATTTCCAATCAACACAATTGTCAGTCAAGGTTGGATGACCACCTCTCTTTATAGCTGATAATATTGAGTTGGAAAGAATCATTAAACTGTCCTCAGTCCTAATAGGTATTATGGGCTCAGTCCAGAGTCAAACTGACTTAGACCCTTTATGATCTTGTTATGACACACCAAGCCACCTCTAAATCCCCGCATTTGCTGTGATACGGCTGCCAGCCAACAAGCTCAGAGATGAGTCCCAGAGCACCGCTTCCCTTGGCACATTTAAAACTGGGAAGAATTAAAGAAAGAATGTGTTTGCAGTGGCATTTGCAAGTCCCCTAGAAGAATGAGTAGCGTTTGCATTTAGAGACGCCCTAAAGTCCTATGGGGAGCTTACGAGGCCCCAAGCTTCCTTGGCCATTATATTTCATTCTATTTGACCCCATGAACATGCTGTCTGCAGGACCTCTTCCCACTGGAACCAATACTTCTGAGTCACAGAAATTATTGAGCTAGAGATCGCACGCATGATTCATTTCTTTCCTCAAAGCCAGTCTTAAATATTCAAGGCAAAAATAGCAGGCAAAGGATACTGTCACCACTTCTCTGTGTGTGCAATGAGGTTTTACATACATCTATACATAATTTTCAACTGGAAAATATTAACTAAGCAAAACCATGACCAAGTGTGGTGTTGTATACCTCCACTTCCATCATTTGGAAGGCCAGGACAGTACTGTGAGTTTAAGGCCAGCTTAGCCTACATAACAAGCAAGATCTTCCCCCCCCCAAAAAGAGAAACTTGGTCATTCATTGAGTGGATAACATGTGTGAAAAACTACTTGGGCTATGTTGAACACATCCGTTACTCTAATTCTTACTAAAAATATTGTGTGAGAGAGAATATGTTCATTTCACCAGAAAGAGACTGTGATGCAGAAAGACTCGATGTCATTTGGTTATAAAGTTCAGGACAAAAATTTGGATCCATGTAACGCCAATACCTTTGTTTTAGTAGCTGCAAGTGTGTCAACTAAGATATGAGACTTTTACACACCAACTTCTTCATATTTTTTTTTCCAACTTAAGTATTCACATCTAAGTGGAGCTTCCTCCTTCAAGGGAAAGCTCCCCTTTGGTAGAACATTATCCAACATAGTAAGTTTTCAAAAATTTACTATTCCCTAGGGAATGCTAAAATGTTGGAAACAAAGTTTGCAACCAGGTAAATTAAGCACAGCTATTTGCTTCCTAAAGCGATTATTTCACAAAAGAGTGCAGTCAGTGTGCCTGTGTATTCCATGTTTTCCTCCCAGCATGCCATTTCTGGGCCTACATTATCAAACACTATGGTTCTCACCAGAAATGGCATGCAGCATTTCTTGAGAAGATATGATTGGGGACCTTCTTGATGGCAGTTTGCTGTAGGGAATCATCAGGCATACATCAGTAAAGACAGACTTCCAACATCAGTCATCTAAACTCTATCTAGAAATTCAAATAGAAATAGAAAAGCATCCCTTAAGCACTAAACAACTTTCATAAATCTTATTTGACTTACATGGTTAGTGGAATATACTTTTAGACTCATACCAACTTTCATAAAATGTGAATAGGTTAAAATAAAGAAGAGGGGACTCATTAAAGGTATGCCTTGTATAGCCAGGCCCTGCAGCAGTGACATTTGCCTTTTCTTCAGAGACACAAAAGAGACCAAAACCAGAACAAAGTTGAGTCATGGTTTTGCCCTCGCATATATGTAATTCCATATCCACTGTGTCAGGGACACAGCTGTTTAGAAAACCAAAAGTTTTCTATCGATATACCTACCTATATCTGAGGGTGAAAGAGGCAATGTGGCAGCATGGTCTAGGCAGCTGCATGCAGATAGTCATCGTTGAATTATCCACATCACTATGAATAAACCATTCTAGTGAATCCCCTTTTATTATAGATAGATGATAAGTAGATATACAGATGATAGATACATAGATAAATACATAGATACATAGATGGTAGATGCATACATACATAGATAGATAGACTGATAGATAGATAGATAGATAGATAGACAGATGATAGATAGATGATAGATGATAGATAGATCGATAGATAGATAGATAGATCAGATAGATAGATAGATAGATAGATAGATAGATAGACAGATGATTGATAGATGATAGATAGATAGATCAATAGACAGATAGATAGATAGATAGATAGATAGATAGATAGATAGATAGATACTATACATTTTTATCAGTTCTGTTCCTCTAGAAAACCCTGCCTAATAGAGATACATTGTCCTCTTTGACTGCCCAGAGCTCTGGGTGGGTTTTATTGTCCTTGCCCTTGTCACACTTCTTGTCCCCTCTTCCACATCTCACAGCACTGGCCACCTTAAACTCCATCTGCTCTATTCAGCATTCACTGGCAGCATCAATAACTAGCTTGCTTACTTCTGACTCCCCATGATTCTCGGAGCTTTGGGCTCATGCACTTGTTCCCTATTTTATAATTATTGACAGTTGACCTTTTTTTCTACACAAGAAAAATTAGGACTTATCCCCATACACAAAAACAAATTCCAAATAGATTTTAAGGTTACTGGAGTCAATAGATAATTCCAGAGAGACAGAAAATAGATTAGCGGTTCCAACGTTTGGAGGGGTGGGTGGAAAGGGAAACGTCACCAGGTGATAAAGGGTTTTTCTTCATGTACTAAAGCTTTGACTGCTACACTCAGCAGGTAAACTTTATGGTATAGATATCCTAGTTTGTTTAACATTAAAAAGGCTAAAAAAAAAAAAGAGCTAGTGATTTCATGATTGGTGCATCTTGTGTGTTTATTACATGTTGCCAATAAGTTTCTTTCTAAACATCTAAATGGACAAGAAAACCATAAATGTCCCAGGAAATACCAAAGCAAAGTAATTTTAAAGGTTTCTATGGGAAACACATTCATCAGCATAACAAAACCTCCAAAAACGAAAAAGAAAAAGCTGATGAGGCACATTTTACTATACATACACAGTGAATTAAGTTTCCTCCCAGGATATGACATCATGAAAACTTCAAAGACCAAAACAAAATGTGTGTTACACATATAGGAACATAATATACCATGTGTCAGGATTTAATGTCTCCCATATTTAAAAAAAGCTCTTGCAAGTCAATATTATAACCCATAAAATCTGCAAACGTGGATAAGCAAATGAAAGAGAGACATGACCAGCTGCAAGCAACACAAGATGTCTGGCTTACGGAGGAGATGAGGAATCCATGGCATCTGTCTCCTCAGTTCAGTACCCAACATAGTGCGTTCCACATTGTGCATTTGGTGTGTCTGTCAAGAGAAATCCTTGAGATTTTATTTGTCCCATTACTTCTTTCTCTGGAGAGATTTGTCACCTTGCCATCTCTTCCTCTTTAAAACTTCACTGAGATGCAAAAGCATTTTGCAGACACATGTTTTGATAAAAGTCTCTCTGCTTCATATTTATCTTTTTAAATTAAATGATTTTTTTGGTCTTGATATGTTGCCACAACGCAAATTAATTCCCTTTCCTCTCATATTGATTTATGTGTGGTCTGTTGCAAGCAGATGAATAACATTTCAATCTGGTGGGGTGTGGAGGAGTACTTAAACATTATATCAGGGATGTATCCCAAGGATAAGACCCAAAATTAATATTTCAGGGAGTTAATCCCTTCTAGGAAAAAAAGCAGGATTTTGGGTAGAAGCCTGGTGCAGGGGAAGCTTCCAGGGGTCTTCTGGGGTGATGACCATATTAGACCCCAGCAATAGCAAATGAATAGCCTAACCTGGCCATCTCCTCTGACCAGGTTAGTGCCTGGCACAATTGTCATCAGTGAGGCATCATCCAGCAACTGATGGAGGCAGATGCAGAGTCCCACAGCTAAACATTAGGTGGAGCTCGGGGATCCTGCAGAGTAGAAGGAGGAGTGAGTGTAGGAGCCAGAGGGGTCAAGGTCATCACAGGGAAGCTCACACAATCAACTAACCTGGGCTCATAGGGGCTAGCTGAGACTGTACAGACAACCAGGGAGGCTGCATGGTAATGCCCTAGGCACTCTATATATGTGTTAGAGTTGTGTAGCTTGGTCCTTTTATGGGACTCCTAACAGCAGGAACAGGGACTGTCTCTGGCTCTTCTCCTGGCTTTTGGAACTCTACTCCTCATACTGGGTCACTTTGCCCAGCCTTAATACATGGGGAGGTGCTTAGTCTTACTGTAACTTGATACGCCATGTTTTGTTCATTCTTACAAGAGGTCTGCCTTTTCCTGGATAGAGACAAAGAGGAGGGGGTGGGGTGGGGGAGGGGCTAGGAAGGGAGGGTGGGGGCGAGCCTATGTCTGGGAATGTTAAATGAATAGATGAATGGAAGAAAAAGACTAAAGCTTTCTAAGGCAATAAATAGGCCTTAGTGCCTTGTTTTCCTCTGACACAGCATGCAGAAAGGAGAGCTCATAAGTGGGCAGAAACAAAAGGGAGGATCTTCATCTTGGTGAAGCCACAATAGCACGGTGAGTGCTCACAAAGAACTGGGAAGTACAATTCATCTTGCTCTTGTGCTGAAGAATTTAATGGAAAAAAACATAATCCTCTTAGAAAATGTGTTTCTCACTCTTAATGTCCTCACTGGCTACTGAGTTTGGAGAGGCGCCAATGTAAGGGGTTACAACTCCTTCCAATCTCTGCCTCTCCCCACACACCTCGGCCTACATGTGAACATCTATTCCGGACACGACTGACAGTCTAAATATTACCCCATCTTCTCACCAAAGGGCTAGGGTCTCCCTAGAAACGTCTCTTCCTGTGCTCTCTACAGTGCTACAGACCCTGGCTAAAAGCCCTGTCCTTCTAGCCCAGCGGTTCTCAACTTTCCTAATGCAGCAACCCTTAAATACAACCATGGTTTGTATTAAACCAAAACCCCAGACCATAAAATGATTTCATTGTTCCTTTATAACTAACGTTTTGCTACTGTTATGAATCATAATATAACTATCTGATATGTGACCCCCAAAGGGTTGAGAACCAATGTTCTAGAGTCCAACTTTCCAACCTGTCTCTACTACGTTCTAAAAATATTGTCTCCTTGTCATTTCCTGTTTGCTCTTTTGCATATCTTCTATGGATCTCTGCTTTTAGAACATTCTCTTATAATCCATTCTTCTTAAGGTCCCCTCCCCACCTCTTCTACACCTGAAATTCAAGGACAAACATAGCTCTCTAGGCAGTAAAGTCAGGCAACATCTTCATGAGACTGAAGATCTCATTGGCTGGATCTATACCTGAGCTACTGACTTGACAACCAGAGCCCTGCCCAGACTCTTCCTTCTTCAGTGATCCCTCATGATGGATGCTCTGTTCTCTACAAACTCTTCCAGGACGAGACACACAGCCATTGGCCACTTTGAGTAGAATTCACCTTTGCCATGAGAGAAATCCGTTCCTAGAGAGCAACGCTTCTTGGCTGGCTCCATCGTTACATCCATCAACACTCTTCAAGCCCGTTTCTTAGCTGAGCTCTCCTGTGGTCCCTGCTCTTATCCCATCTCAGCGATCACTGCATCATCTTACAAGTTTACTTCCTCCACTCAGATACGAACTATTAGGGCAAGGGCACCTGTCTGTGTCGTCTTTGCATTGTTAAAAGCTGCATATGTATCTACCTCATGGGAGATTTGAAGCAATCACATGTTAAACATAACTGGAACTTAACCAACATTTCTGGGTTTTCTTCATCATCAAGTATTCATACTGCTCTTACCTAAATACAGGGCAAGCCAACCTCCCCAGAGAGCAGACTTCCCCACGTATAATCAAGGCAGATCTGCCTGCCCCCGAAAAGCACTTTCCTCCTAAGATTCAGTAAGATCTTTTCTATCCTCTAATTTGCAAACCTTGCTGAACATTCAAATTTCTTGGAGAGCTTTAAAGAAACTCCACATCCTAGCATGGAGATATTTGCACATATGTTTGTTCCTGAGCTGAGAAAAGATGTTTAGATATCATCAACAGATGAAATAAAGAAAATGTGGCACATTTACACAATGAAATTTTACTCAGCTGCAAGGAAAAATGAAATTTTGAAGAGAATGGGTGGTCCTCGAAAGTATTATATTACACAAGATGATGCGACTCCAAAGGACAAAAGTGCGTGTTTTCTCTCATAGACAGATCCTAGTTTGTGTGTGTGTGTGTGTGTGTGTGTGTGTGTGTGTGTGTCTGTGTGTGTGTGAGTGTGTGTGTATGAGTGTGTGTGTGTCTGTGTGTGTGTGAGTGTGTATGTGTGTCTGTGTGTGTCTGTGTGTGAGTGTGTGTGTGTCTGTGTGTGTGTCTGTGTGTGAGTGTGTGTATGAGTGTGTGTGTGTCTGTGTGTGTGTGTCTGTGTGTCTGTGTGTGTGTGTGTCTGTGTGTGTGAGTGTGTGTGTGTGAGTGTGTGTGTGTGTCTGTGTGTGTGAGTGTGTGTGTGTGTGTGTCTGTGTGTGTGTATGTGTGTGTGAGTGTGTATGTGTGTCTGTGTGTGTCTGTGTGTGAGTGTGTGAGTGTGTGTGTGTCTGAGAGTCTGTGTGTGAGTGTGTGTGAGTGTGTGTGTGTCTGTGTGTGTGTGTCTCTGTGTGTGTGTGTGTGTGTGTGTGTGTGTGTGTGTGTGTGTGTGTGTGAACAAGTTTGAGTGTAGGTATAGACTAAGACTAGGTAGAAGACCAAGGAAGGGGAAATGAGCTCCTGAAGAGGGAGCTTCCAAAGGGTCACATGGGACATTGATGTGCAAAGAAAATGAGGATAAAAGAGAAGCCATGTGGTGAATAAGGAACTGAGGATGGAGCATCAACAAAACCAAATGTTCCTGGAGATTTCCATAATGAAACCTAATACTCTGTATGCTCATTAAAACAATGTTGAAAACACGCATTCCTATGCCCAAGCCTAATCTTGTACCTCTGAAACTAGAATCTGCAAGAGGAAATTACCAGAATATTTTAATAAGATTTCCAAATAACATTCTTGTGGATCTGAGGCTGAAAAATCACAATTCTACATAGCAAATAACATCATGGTGATTTGAAAGCTCTCTAGGCAGCGGCAGCTTTGAAAAGCTCACAAGGGCTTTACCCAGAGGAGCAAAAGTTTCTGAGAAATCCCAGTGTGGACAGAGAGCCCCAGGCCAAACTCAGGATTCATGTGGATACTAGTAAGCTTCTTTCAAAGCTCTCATGGGTCCTAGGAGGTTGACCAAATACTCAACAGTTTATATCACTCACAATATATGGTCATCTCAGGGCCTAGGGGCAGCTGTCTATTTTGGGAGGAGGAGTTGGCATTGAGATCATTTTCACTAGTTGGAAGAATTTTTTTCACAAGAGAACATAGCATAGAGCCACAGGAATGGTGCTGAGGCACTGATTTGGAGTGACTCATGTCAAAGAAAAGGCAAATTTAGGATTCTGGACTGCCTCATGGTCCACTGCCAGTTCCTGGGCTGGAGGATGATGTATGAGTCTGCTGTGCATTCTGCCTTACCCATTGCAGTGCCACATTCAAGCCACAGTACTCAAGAGTGGTATGAAGTTGTAAGGGTCTTTAGCAGCCCCTACTACTGACACCTGGGTAGAGAATTGTGTCCCATGAGAGGCAGCCCAGACGGAACAGCTGCATCCATCACTCCTGAAGACTTTGGGCCCCACCAAATGATACCCTAATTTAACCAGTGTGTCATACTCTATTGTATTGCTTTAAATCATGTCAGACAAGTAAACATCTGTACATCAATGAAACCCCTGTGTCTAGTCTACAAGTGGGTCTCTCTCTCTCTCTCTCTCTCTCTCTCTCTCTCTCTCTCTCTCTCTCTCTCTCTCTCTGTGTGTGTGTGTGTGTGTGTGTGTGTGTGTGTGTGTCTGTCTGTCTGTCTGTCTGTCTGTCTGTCTGTCCGTGTATAGATGCACCTGTCTTGGGGCATTTCAATGTTAGAGGTTAGCACTAAGATGTCCTCTTCTGCTGTTCCCAGCCTTATTGTTTGGCAGGAATGTTCACTGAGTCTGAAGCTTGCTGTTTTTGCCCTGCTGAACTGGAGATCCCGATGCCCACAGCAATGCCTAGCTTTTACAAGGGTGCTCGCAATCTGAACTCAGCCTCACTCTCATGCAGTAAGCGCCTCACACACTGAGCCATCTCCTCGGCCCTTGCTACATGTTTTAATTTGGCCACATCACCATGCTACTCAAAAGAGTGAATCAACACATTTGGAGGATCTTGAATTTGTATATATCTCAATGGTATTTTTGTTTTAACATAATTTACAACTTGAAATACAGATTTTACAAATGACTAAGCTCTTGGAATCCAGAGGGCAATAAATTGAGGTCATTTATTTATTTGCCTTTGTGCTACCAAGAAGAGAAATCCTGACAAATGGCCATTGTTAATAATTGTTGATGGGCCTTTGATTTCTGTCTTCCTGAAAGTAACTGGGAGAGTGACTGGGTGTCCCCTGGGCTTGCATTCATAACATACCTCATTAGGAAGTATTTTCTGAGCCCTACTGTGCGTCTGCCTCTGGGGAACAATAATAACAAGAGAAGCTGCTGTTTCTGGGGAACTAAACACTAGCACAAGAAGATAGACATAATCTCACTAAGCTGTATGTTACGAATGGACTAGAAGTTTAGAGTGGATGGGAGTCAAGAGGGGGGAAGAGAAGCTGGGAGGAGAAACTTCTGCCAGTGAGCTTGAACTATAAAGGAGCTCTCTGAGAAAAGGGGACTCCCTTAAGCACTTGAATGCCATAGGTATCCCTCTTAGTCCTGTGATGGCTTCCTACTACCACTGTTACCATTTTCAGATCCTTCCCATTGGCCCAGGACTGTCAGGATTGTGCTGCCTGCCTTTCTTACTCCATTCTCAACTATGTTTCCACATTCCAGGCTTTCTGCTCATATCAAAGTTACACACACACACACACACACACACACACACACACACACACACACACCAGGATCTTTCTACTTTACAGAGTCAACATTTGCTCTTTTCTCTGCCCATAGCATACTCTGAGTCCTACCCTTTGCCTGGCTTCCTTAGACATGCCTTCCCATGTCACCTCCTCACAAGCCGCCATCTGACCACCTATTTATCTTCCTGCTCTACAACATAGCACACCTTGTGCATAGATCACTAATATCACTCTATTTTCTCTTATTCCTGTCTTCCATGCCGTTGACTACTAGAGGTCTCAGAGATGCATATGGGTAAGGCAGACAAGACAAGGCTCAGGAAAAATGCAAAGCTGGGGAAATGTAGAATAGGCATCTGAACATGACACCACAACATCAGAACTTGATCATAGAAAGGATGGAATCACTCAAAAATATTATGGATGAAAATATGCTAATAAAATTTATGTTTAAGGTGAAACAATTTGGTGGTTATATTGAGAGTATTTTAAGCAGGATAAGTAGCAAATAGGATCCAAAAAATTCAACTGGATGTCAAATATCCAGAAAAAAAAACAAAAAATAGATAATAATGGAGGCCTTTAAAATAGTGAAAAAAAATCAACCAGCCTGAGAAACACAGGGAAGGTAAGTCAAATTGCCTATTGATTATATAGAAAAAAAGTTGAGATGACCTCTATTCCCAGATGCACAGAAGACACCAGTTAAGCATTGTGTGTTTATGTTTGTGAGATATGTACATGTCTGTGTGCAAATGTTGGGTACATGTATGCCACAGTTCATATGTGAAGGTCAGGCAACAATCTACCTTCTACCTGTGGACAGCTTATGGGTGCACTGGGGCTTCTCTAGTCTTCACAACACCACGGAAGCACTGTGGTTATAGTCGCACGCTGCCAGGTCTGGATTCACATCGGCTCTAAGGATCCAAGTGCAGGTCTTCACTGGGGCACAGCTCAGATTTTACCCACTGAGCCATCTCTTAAGCTCGAGGGACAAGTGAACAAAGTAGATGTATAAGAACTTGAACAAGCTGGTGATGGGGGAGACAGTAAATACATCTTTAGACATGCTGGAGTTGGTTTCCCCATAATATGTCTGGGTGCATAGGATGACGAATGAAGCCTGGGAAAGGGGTCGGGCTAGAAGCTGGAGGTCATTCCTGAAAGGTGATAAGAAAGAAGCACTGATTATTGATTCGGGGGATACCAGAGTTAGAAACTATTAAAAGTAAGGAAGAGGATGGATGCCTGAGAGGCTGAGAACGGAGAGGAAGTGGGAGCCCATGGCCTTGGGAGGAAGAAATTTGAAGTGGAAGTTACCCCTGCATCCCACAGATGTGAACGTGAGTCCACCGACAGGCTGCGCATGGGCAAACAACCAGACGGCCAAAGCCAGGCCTCCTCGCTGTGCGCTCCGGGCTCCTTGGCAGAGCGAGCATTGCTCCTGAGAACAGAAGAGTTGTGGTAAGTGCTATTCTCTCTCTGAAAGGGTCTCAAATGGCTCAAAGTGAAGAGACACATTTACCTCACTAACTTTCCAAACGGCTGGAACATTTTCATCAGTGGCGTTACTCTTCAGGGTAAGGAGTTTCAGAAGGCCGTTAAAATTGCGCGATTTCAGAGAAGATTTTAACACATGAACACATTAGCAGCTCTTAATGTGATTTCCTCTCAGGACCGGTCTTCTCACAGCTCGCTTCCACCAGATTTGCAGAGAAAAAGAAATGACAAGTTACAGAGGATGCTGGAACATCAGAGTGAAGGAAATGCTGAAACTCACCTGGAGGAACCCAGGAATGACGGGGCAGCCAGGACCGCAGCTACTGAGCAGGCATTGGCCATGGAGGGCTGGACTTGGGGGGGGGTCCCTTAAATGAGGCATCAAACACTGAAAATCAGGACATGTACCCATTATTTTTCTTTCTTATTTTTCTGTAATAAAAATACTATGACCAAAGGCAACTTATAGAAGGAAGAGTTCATTTGGGCATCTGACTCCCAAGAGAGGGTCCATAATGGCAGGGGAGGCATAGCAGCAGGAGGCTGGAACATAAAGCTGAGAGATCACATCTTCAACCATGCAGGAAGCAGACTCAGAAAAGTAAAAGGGGGTGACGCTAGGAACTCTCAAAGCCAGCTCCTAGCCGCGCATTCTGGTGATATATTGTTTATGATTTAATAAAGTCACTGGAGATCAGTTTGTAAAGGCAACCACACTAGTTAGCCATAGAAACTATGCAGTGGTGGCAAACACCTTTAATCCCAGGACTCAAGATTAAGAGGTAGACGGATCTCTGTTAGTTCAAGGCCACCCAGGACTACAAGAAATTGAATCAGCCTAAAAGAGTAACAGAGATCACGCCTTTAATCCCACAATTAGGGAGATATATAAGACAGGAGCAGGTCTCAGAGAAGGCACTCAGCCTCAAGCCACATTAAGGGAGGGCATGGTAGACTGAAATCACTGAGGAGCAGTGAATTCTGGAGCAGTCTGAGGGTCACCCCTTTGGTCTGAGCTGAGGTGGAGGTAAGTGGCCGGCTGCTTTGCTTTTCTGATCTTCATCTTAAAGCTTGAACCCCAATATCAGTCTCTGGATCATTTATTCATTGTGCTACAGGATATGTCCTCCAGCAAAACTAGACTTCATAAATGTTCCATGATCCACCAACTAGGGATCAAGTGTTCAAATGCACAAGCCTATGTGGGACATAGGTCAATCAAACTACCTATAACTCAGCATTGAGAGGCAAAGACAGTAGATCCCAGGATTTCACTGGGTAGGCAGTGTAGCCTAAATGCCAACAATCTAGCCTTAGTGAGACACCCTGTCTCAAAACATAAGGTGGAGAACCATAGAGAGAAACACCAACTTCAGCCTCTGACCTTCATGCATCACATGCAGAGAACTCAGTAGCAAACACATAAGTATAAACACACACACACACACACACACACACACACACACACACACACATCAATAATTTGATTGAATCATTTCCGGGATATTCTCCACAACTGCAATCAAATTAAATGGCTTCTAAGTTGCTAAAGCCAGAACTACCTTATACTTTTACAAAACACCCAATTTTTTTTAACTCCATTTCTTAACTACATTAAGGCAACTGTCAGTGGCTTAAGGAGAGGAATCACCCGTTGATTTATTTCTTACCTTCCAAACAGCTATTCCTTTTAGGAAGATAAAAGTGAAACAAAGCCAAAGGGTGGGAACAAGAGGGCACTTTAAACTTCTAAATTGAAATAGAAGAGAAAGAAAGGTCTGAAGGCAGCATAATAACAGCTTTTCTGCTTCCCCACTAAGAGCATTTCATTTAAAGGTTTGCCCAGGATGCTAACGAGGCAAAGCTTGAGAAACGCAGCAAATGGAACAGTTTCTACTTCCAATGGCATTAAGCCTCTTCGCAGGTCAGGGAAGGTTAAACGTTAATACTTGGCAACCCCACCCCTTATGCTTTTGTAATTTCAGTGCCCAGCTGTGCCAAGGTATAGGCCCCAGGCTGCCTCGCCCTAAAGCTCCCTACAGCAGTCCCCTGTACCCAGCATATCACCCCACACAGTCACCTGCCAGCCGCAAAGAGCCCCAGTCAGATGCCAACTGGATGTTTTTTTGGTTTTTTTTTTTTTTTGTATCTGAGGCTGCTTTACACTGGGGACTGCGTCTCCAACACAACCTATCCCTAAGTCACATATTTATGCTATAGCATCTTCCTGTTAAGGAAGAAGGTAAAGCTGGGCTGCTGACAAAGCTCAGTGCCACAGCACTTAACCTAGCATGCAAGGAGCCCTAGGCTAGATCCCTGGCATCTTGAAGAAACCTTTTAATAAAAAGAAAGACAGAATGTTGAGTAGGCTTTCCTTTCTGTGTAATTTTTTTTTTTATCCAATTGTTTATCTTGCTGATTTCAGTGATCTTATTTAGAAGCAGTCTGTCTCAGTGCTGATCAATTAGATTCTTAACTACTTCTCCATCTTCTTGTAACACAAGGCCAGCCACTCTGGGTGGCATAAAGAGAGGGTGGGTTTGATTCTTAAATCTGAGGGCTGAAGGGGAACAGCACGGCTCAGGATTCTGATGGGGGTCTTCACGCTGTGTCGTAACAGGACAGAAAGGCAAACAGCTGTGCTCAGGACAGATATGAGCTCATCTTTTTCCCAGATGTCCATCTTTACAGGGACCAACCCACTCCAATGTGACCACATTAATATAGTCATGATATAATCGTGTTTACAAGTCCACATCTTAACATTGCTACACTGGAGACTGATAGGGGTTCTAGAGGGGCCATTCAAGCAGAGCAACCAAAGCAGTATTTTCATGCTATTAAAATACTGCAAATGCGAACAATGAAGACTACATGTCAACAACAGCTTCAATTCCTCGGAGACCTCTCTCTAAGTGGGTGCAGAGTCATCAGCATCAGATGTCCTGACCACTTGATGACGACTTAGGATGTGCACACGTCACTGGAGTCCCTCTGGCTTCTCTTTACATTCCCGCTTGGAAACATGTTGCTTTTTTTTAAAGGAAGCAGCCGGTCAGAGAAGATAACCAACATCAAAATCATCTTTGAAGTTCCATTTCTAAAAGAGTACTTGTAATTTTCAGTTCTGGAATACGTAGTAATTAGAGATGCAATTCATCAGGAAGAAAATGACAAGGTTGACATTTCTACTGAAAAGTCACTGGAGCCAGAGAATCTGTCTCCAAATGTATTAATTACAGGAGGTTGCTTTTGGATGGTGGTTTGTGATAAACTAATGCTAAAAATAATGTTTTCTTTCCATCAGTTCCACAGATTCCACGCAGATCGCCAGAAGTCTCAGGTTCTTCATGAAGACTTGTCTGACAATTTGTTTTCATCAAATGTAATAGAAGGTAAATTCATTAAAATTTTCCAATGTTCCCAAGCTAATGGGATTTACTATTCTGTGGGGATAGTCCTACAGGTCAAATTGGCCTTGACAGACTGGACTGGCTGGTAAAATACAAGACAGGGTATGCAAGGGACCTGTACAAAACAGTGTCACTGGCACAATACATTAACAGTCTGGGTTCATCTGCAGAGACTTCTTGTCTACCTAGTAAGCCATGAAAGTCAGATGGTGAACATAGAGGTCCCCATGCTTCCTCTGCTCCTCGCTGACATCCACTTAGTCAGGGCTGAAAGCTCCATTCACACAGACTTTGAAAGTCTGTGCCTTCATCCCTGGGAGATTATGCTACTATTTTCTCCTAATTTAATCACAGACTCATTGACTTGTATCTTAGAACACACAGAGAAATGCAACCAACGTCCATTCAGCATCAGAAATAGAGAATGGGTAGCGTAAAAACTCAAGTTGTCAGTATTCATGCCCCACATTGTTCAGAGAACATTGTAAGATGAAAAAGTTAGAGGAAAATATGGAAAGAAACGCAAGAAATGGGAGGATCAAAGGAATTTGAAATGCTCCCTCGGATTGCTATTTTTTCACTTGAAGTATTTAATTAGCAAAATTGTTATAATCAAGATACATAAAGATGACTTAATATACATGTAGCTTGCTGATTACCATAGTCAAATTAATTTCCACGTCTGTAGCAATCATTATTATCATCTTTGTGGTTGGAATGCTTAACGTTTTCTTACCAAGTTTCGAGTAAATAATACTATGTTTTTAACTATTGTCACCATGCTTTGCTTTAGACTCAAAGAGGTTACTCACAACTGGAAGTTTGAACTCTCAAAGTTGCATCATTTATTTGCCATATCCCTAAAACCTAGCACCATATTCTCTGCTTCAGGGAATTTGATTTTTAATTCATACAGGAGTGGGGTCCTACGGTAAATGTTCTAAGTTCCCGCCTTGTCTCACGTAACACATTGTCCTCCAAGTTCACCTCTATTGTTATAGACAGGGCCCCGTGCTTTCTGTGACTGAATAAACTCTGTATATGTGTGGGATATGTGGTCTTCTTCACTCACTATGAATACTTTATTTCAATATATTGTGTGTTTTGAGTAATACCTTTTGACAATAGAGATGCAGAGGTCTCTTGGAAACTCTGATCGTGTTTGGTTAAGATATATATTTAGGAGTACAATGGCTGGATCACATGGTACTGTCTTCATCTGGGGGAAAACTGCCATAGTGCTTTTCATAACAGCTTCACCTATTGACATTTCCACTGGAAATTGATGGGAGATGTTATTCTGTATATATGTTTCTTATACTGGTTAATAAAGCTCTGTGGCCAAAGAGATAGCAAGATAGGCGGGACTAGGAGACAAGGAGGAAAGAGGAAGTAGTAGGGAGGAGTCGAGATGTAGCCCGGGAAGAAGCAGGAAGCCTGCCGCACGGCTCCCCGATAAGATGACCACGTGGAAATACTTAGATAAGTAGAAATGGGTTAATGATTAAGGCAGAGCTAGCCCATAAACAGTAATGGTAACTGGCCAACAGGATTGTATCAAATACAGAGTCTCTGAGTGTTATTTGGGGCACACGTGGTTGTGGGACCATGGCGGCAGAACCAGCAGCAGCCAAAAGGGAAACCTGGTGTAACAGGAAATACACGAAATCCCTTTCCAGACCGTTTGACAACCCTTGCTGTCTTTTATCTTTTGGTCATAGCCATCTACAGACACAGATGTGGGTTGACATCTCCATATGGTTTTGATTTGTATTCACCTAGTGGGTAGTGATGTCAGGTACCCACCCCTAGATCTGTGGGCTTACTGTAGGTCTTTGGGGGTGAGAAATGTCCATTCCAGTCCTTTGCCAATTTTCAAATCAAGTTATTTGCAATTTTATTTATTTTGTATATATTCAGTTGTGTTTCTAATGTACTTCATGTGCTAAGTCATTATTAGATGTATGGTTTGAAAATATTTTCTCTCCCTTCTTAGATCGCCTTTTCATCTAATTGACCATTTTCTTGTTGTGCAGTAGCTTTTGAGGTTGCTGCTGTCCCTTTTGTTAATTTTTGTTTTCTTGTCTTCTGGTTTTGCTATCATAAAATAAAAATAAGAAACACCTCATCTCTAAAATCGATTTGAAGCAGCTCTTCCCTACCGCTCTCTTCCAGGGGTTTTATAGCTTCAGGTCTTAGACTTAAAGCTTTAATCTAGGTGCTGGAGAGACGGCTCCATACTTAAGAGTGCTTGCTGCTCCTCCAAGGGACAAGAGTTGGCACTCACAACCCTCTGTAACTTTAGATGCAGGACATCCTATACTGTCTTCTGGCCTCTGTGAGCACCCGAACAGACATGCCATCCACTCACACAAGAACATAAGTAAAACTAATCTTTAAATCCTTAATAAATTTAGAATTTATCTCCATCTACTCCCTTAAGCAAATGCCACAGACTGAGAAACTTATATAAAGATATATCCTCTTAATGCTGAAGACTATAAAAATGAAGAGTGGCAGCTGCATTTGACAAAGTTTTTCCTTCTGATGAGGACTCTATAGAGTACCTCAGTGACACAGAGAATCGCCTGGCAAAGAAAAATAAGCTTGTCAACTCTGTTGTTGACACTAGTTCACTTAGGGCCCTCATCTTCATGGCCTTTCCTACCTCCCCCCTCCCAGTTACCTTCTAAAGACCACATCCCAGAACATCTGATTTGTATTGTTTCTGCACTTTAAATGCAGCATGTTTCAGTCAATGATGGACACATGCAGTCTGGATACCAGGGACTGTAAAGAGCTAAAATCTTCCTGTCTCCTAGTAACATCAGAGCAACCATAGCACTACACATTCCTTGTGTGTTAATGATGTTGCTGGTGTCAGCAAAAAGTACTACACTACCAGCCCCGTAAAAGCGTGGTACACTTATGTACAGTGCATAATGCTTGAGAATTAAAATAAATGACTGTGTTATCCCTGCACACTCACTACACTAATCGTTGTTATTTTAGAGTTGTGTCTCTTTAACCTATATACTAAAATAATACACTACAAAATGACTTATCATTTTGGGCTAGCAACACCTTCATATTTCAGGCTTACCCTTTCACTTGACTGCATCAAGAAGACCTTGAGTGGCTGACCTACATCATTTACCTTTCACTCCCTGATGTCCACACACTGGTGGAATTGTCTCACACGCTATTCTCATAACATATCCTTATTCCTAAGTGGCGCTCTACTGTACTTCACAATGGAGAATAGCTCTACACGAGAGATCCAGCAGAGATACTAAAAGTCCAGCCATCCCCTTTGACAGTTTTGGATTGGCCTCCATAGTTGGCTTGGAGGCATCTGGAGTCCAAAAAGAAAGAGGAAGACAGGTGATTTGGTAGAGGAGTCTCTCTCTGGTCCCTGAGGGACTTTACTCCATTCAGTGCTGCTTTGGGCTACATGTCATGTGCTCAAGGCTTTCAGGCCATGAAATCGTATTGATTGATGGGGTTGGAGTTGCTCAGTCTTTGGCTAAGTCTCACATTATGGAGATGGGAAACAAAGTCTATTGTTGCTTCCTATCAGACATGAGCAGCAAAGCACTGGTCCACCTTTGCATCCAAGTCAGGAAAGTCATGGAAAAATATTGGCCCATCGCAATGTTTCAGATGTTGATTTTCCTGCATGAGAATTAAATGCTAATTGCCAAAGATGTGTTTCTCATTCATTCACTTTATAAAAGACAAGGCACCCCCATCCCCCCATCCCCCCCCCACTTTGTGCTTTGAAAGGAGTCTTTGATATATCATTAAACAAATACCTGGTTGTTCAAAATGAGACACCTTAACCGAACAGGGCAGAGCCATTTCCAAACAGACCCACACTGAATCATCACAAATAGGGTCTGCCTTATTATCCAAAAGCATCTAGCAGCAGGGATGCTAATGGGATGAGCATCTCGGCAAGGGGAATCTTTTCTAGGACTGTAGGAGACAATATGTTATTTTGGAAGTCAGCCTCTAAATGCCTTTATATCTAAGTAATGTCTTCCATTTCTAAACTGTGTATCTTCTATCTGCCCCAAGATACCTGTGAGTTAGGTCAAAGAAGTGTCTGATCCATGCTCTCTGGATGAGGAATCTGAATTTAAGGAGTATTTTAGAGACTGGATCCCTAGCCATTGCTCAACTTTACCCAAGAACAGTAGAAGAGCCTAGAACAGTAGTTCATTAGTAAATTCCAGAATCTAATTCCCACAAAGTACCAGGGAAAGTGACCAGGCATGTCACTTTCTCTTGGAGCACAGGCTGGTGGTAGTAGATACACAAACAGAAAAGGATGCAAAAATAATTCCACCATTGCTTCTAGGCAGGCTCTAAACAGTCAGCCTCCCCTTAGACTTTTTCCTCAGCAGGATGCTGCACGGCATCGGTAGGAGGAAAGCAACACATCCTTTAGTAAATTCACCCGAACAGCATGGCCACACTCAGCTCGCCTCACCTCTGACCTGCCTCGGGAATAGATGAAAGGCTTCAGGCACCTGATTTACATGCACAGGATAATAGGAATATTTAACTTTGGTAAAAGGAAATTTGTCTACTTAATTTTGAAAAGACTCGTGGTCACTTATAATAGGAAACATTATTATACCCTTCATTATTCTTCATAACTTAGAAAGTCCAGCCCAGCCCCAAACACAACCACCACCACCACCACCACTAGCAGCCCCTGCCCGAGCCAATAGGATGAAGGCAAAGGGAACGGGACTGTCTGCTACTCTTGATCATATGCCCCTGCACCTACTGCAGGTCCCAGAACCCGGTGCTGCGGTTACAGAACTCCACAAAGAAAGTTTCCCAATGACGTAGTAGAAAAGAACTTCAACCGGAAAGAGCACCTTTTCTGAATCCCACTATAGGTCACACACCAGCACGGGCCCGTTTAGGATTCTTAGTCTGCAAGTGTTCTGTTCCTGCTTCCTTGCAGCGTTTGCTCCATGGTCCAGTCGTGTCTTTCCATCAGCACAAAGCATCCCCATCAGTTCTCCTTAGGGGTTGTCCTTCTATGTAACGAAATGCTCTAGTTAACTAAGGCATCTGCTCCCTGCCTGTGAACAGCCCTTCGCTTTTGCATTATATACCCAGAAAAGCTGATGGTAAGCTATAGCATGCAACATAAGGGTGCCTCAGAACCCCCATTGTTTCCTATTTATATTAACCTTAAAACTCAGAACACAATACATTTCAACCTAATACTATTTTCAAACACATAGCTATCATAAAACATCTTTGTGGTATCTTACTAGTATGCCAAGAGGAAGGTCATTTGTAGCCCCATGACAACTTTCTATTGTTCCTAGTAAAACAATAAATTATATACAATGCACCCAATCACTAATCTGTTCTTGGTTAATGTGATTTTGAAGCCATGAGAATTGTCTACCAGACTGACTTTAGCATCCATTTGTATTTTGCCATTGCAGATGCAGAAGGATCGGCACCTTTTCTGAATCCCACTATAGGTTGGTGCATTCTGCTTACTTCTGGGCTCCAAATGGGAGTGCTGCCTGTCAGAGACTCACAACTGCCACTACCCTTAAAAATACTCCTGCATTGGAATCATTTTCCTCAGGAACGGCTTGAAGATTACTCTGGGCATAGTCCCCGGGGGAGGGGATAGTCCCCCGGGGAAGGGGATAGTCCCCCCGGGAAGGGGAAGGCAGTGGCCTGAACAACATTACAGCCTGACCACTGCTCTTCTCTGTCAGACAGCACTGGGGTCGATCCCAGTTACAGAACTCCATCAACCCACAGATCATCAGGCTGGGGTTAGATGCACATCCTCATCCAAGCCCTTCCCCGGGGGACAATCCCCCATGGAAGGCCTCACCCTCCCTGGGGAGCAGAAAAGGGATAGGATGGGGGTTGGTAAGGGGAACAGGGGAGAACTGGAGGGAGAGGGAACTGGGATTGACATGTGAAACAAGCTTGTTTCTATTTTAATTTTTAAAAATTACGAAAACAAAAAGAAACACCTGTTCCAGAAGGTGCATTTTCGTGTTTAGGCTCTTTTTAAAAGTAGGGGTAGTGCACACAGGAGGGTCAATTCTGTAACAAAGCCTGTAAATGGTATAAGCACTATGACCCCTAAGTTTCTTGAGTGCCCCATACACCAATCCTCTTGAATAGGGAATCCATTTCACTTGACTAGAATCTGTTCTCCTCTCTGGCGACAGGGGTGCCACTGTAAAACACCTCCCTACACTCTTGGCCTCACTGGTTCTGGAACAGTAGCCCCACTCCTCAACCCAGTGAAGTCAGATCCAGCAGAAGAGACTTTCAGCTAGTGACAACGACGATGGGTTCAAGGCTGAGCCCTGCCAGTTAGAACATAGGAAATCAGTCTGGAATTACAGCCGGAAGAATTGGGAGAATTTTCATCCTAAATTATTGATCCACATAGAATGCAAGCTGGAGATGCAGCATCTACTTTTCTGTTACAAAGAGACAGTCTGCAGGAGAATGAAGCCAACACAGAAGTAAGGAGATCTCAAAGACACAAAACACATCTCTAAATGTATTCTTATTTTTTTTCTATTACAAAAGGCAATAGAGCCTAACACATTTAGGTTATTTTGTGTTGTATTCCTGTCAGTTCCAATCAAATGGCACAAGTAAGCTATAAACCCACGATGACCATTTCTTATGGATATGGTGTGTGTGTGTGTGTGTGTGTGTGTGTGTGTGTGTGTGTGTGTTTGTAGTCAAAATATCTCTCAGCATTCATCAACAGGTATCACATGTTTTAACTTGTGGCTATTATATTTAACTTAAAAATGTAGTGGTCACTCCCTTTGGGGCATAACTAAGGTGTTAGCCTGAATTCTTCTGCATGGCTTTCATGGCAGAAGGGAAAAGATAATTTCCACAAGCTACCTCTGACCTTCTATGCATGGTGTGGCACACGTGAGCCATCCTATGTACATACAAGTAAATGGGGCAATAAAAAGGACTGTGATCTTTGGAAGAGTCTAGAAAAGATTAAGATATGGTTAAGATATGGTTCCCTTACCTTGAGACACCATAGACTCACAGCTTCCGGGAGAGCCCATTAAAGACTAAAGGCAGCCTGCTGGACTCAACTGCATTGGAAATAGCACACAGACATCAATTTGAAAGTTGCTGTTAAGGAATGTTTTATTAAAAACCCAGCAGAGAAATAGGTGAGTCAAGTTGTTTCCTGGATCCAAACAGCAAATTGTTGTACCAAGCCATAGATGATGACTCCGCTGGGACGTGGGCATGTATTTTTAAACTTTTGAGATTGCAGAGCAGCATGAATAGAAGAACGAAAAAGAACAGCTTGTCCTGCAGAATGACTCACTTGAAAACTTTCATTTGTGACGTTTCCTAGCAGGGTTTCCAGAGTTAAGGGCTGAATCGCTTTAAACCACATTGATATTTAGATGGTGTCCGTGTGTGTGTGTGTGTGTGTGTGTGTGTGTGTGTGTGTGTGTGTGTGTGTGTGTGTACACATGCACACTGATGCCTGTGCATACATGGGCATGGAAGCTAGAGACCAACCATCTCAACCAAGTGTCATTCCTCATGAGCTAGCTATTATGAAACACCATGACCAAAGCACCTTTGGGAAGAAAGGGTTTATTTGGCTTACACTTCCATATCACCATTCACCACCAAAGAAAGTCAGGACAGAAACTCAAACAGGGCTGTAACTCGAGTTCTAATAGGTCTTAATAATAAAAGCCTGAGGTCAGATATAGGGGTAAAAGCTGAAAGACCAGAGAGATGGAGCAAACCACAGCCACACCTTACCTTGCTAAGTTCCTAGCTAAAAAGAGGGCAAGTTCCTGTTTCCTCCTGCCTATAATCCTTCCTCTGCCCAGTCATCTCACTTCCTGTCTGTTAGCTAGTAGCAAGCTCAACCCCTGATCTTCAGACATGCTTTATTTGTATAAACAAGATATCACCACATAGAACAGGAGCCTAGAGGCAGGAACAGAGATGGCAAGGCCATTAAGGGATAGCTTACTCCCCATGGCTTCCTGAGTCTCTTTTCTTATATAACCCAGGAGCACTAGTCCAAGGGTGGCCCCACCCACAATAAGATGGGCCTTCCCCCATCAATTATGAATTAAGAAAATGCCTTGCAGGATTAACTACAACCCAATCTCATTGGAGACACTTTCCCAATTGAAGTTCCCTGTCTCAGATGACTCTAGCATTTATCAAATCAACATAAAACTAGGCAGGACAATGGGCATACAGGAAGGAATACAGGGTGTGAGTAAAATTCATAGCACTACCAAAGTCCAGGGCCCAGGAGAAAAGTTCTGAGAAAGACAGTGATAACCAAAATGTTTCACAGACCCTAAAACTCCCCAATTCTGCTCCATAGCTTAACAGTATTAATCCTAAATGCTTGGTCATTCCTGAAGACACAGAATCTAAAAGGAAAAGTAAGGAGGAATACCAATTCAAACACAGAAGACAGTGATGAAGGCTTTAGCTATCAAAGCCAAACAAAGATAAGTCCTGGGAGACAGAGACCCACTGCAGAATGCAGAAGGCACAGTTCAGGGGCTGAGCAAGGTGGTAGAGCCCAGAACCCAATCCTGAGCACACTCCTATCTCCCACAACTGCAGCAGTCTCGTCCGGGAAGTCGTGGAGACAGACCAAGATGGCTCTGATAGTCCATTAGTCATGGCTTGGCCGATCCTATTTCCAAAACCATTTCAGTCCCGTCACTACACAAGCCACCCTCTTCTGTGGGTGCAGGACTGGCAGCATGTGGGACTGTGACTGACTTGTACACCAGAGCAATCCTTCCTTCGCACAGTACACAGCAAAGGAAGGGCAAGAGCAGATGGCCTGCAAGTGCTACGTGACCCCCAACACACACCCTGAGAAGCCCCGAGAGACGGTGACTGCTCTGTCCACACAGGTCCACACTTGCTCATCGTGCACTGTCTTTTCCCCCCTGCCTGGGGAACTCTGTTTAAAATACACACATTTCTAGGATTCTAAAACATTCAGATTCACAGACTACAGGATGAGGCTCTGAATTCCAGACTGCTAACAAGCTCCCAGGTGAGTTAGATGCCCAGCCAACCTGGAAAGACAGGATAAGCCAACTCTACTCGGTCTTCCGGAAGAAGCCTCATTTTCCCTCACCTGGGTCTCCTTACAGCTGGTCTGCCATGAGTCTTACGGGCATCCGGTGCTTATTATATTATATTCATAGCAGTGGCTTCAGCTTGTATGCATGCTAGAACCTCCTATGAGTCTTAAACATGAGCAGAGGGCAGACTCCCCAGGTTATAACAAAGCAGAGACAAGCTTGGAGATGGCTGCTTTGTCATCTCTCTACTCTGTAGCAGACTTCAGGCCCAGAGCACCTGCTGGGGAGCTTGTTAGGAACACAGAAGCCCCACCCTACTCCGCCTGCAACAGATCCATCTCTGCATCTCAACCGACCTCCACACAGTGTGTGAGGGCTCTGGTTTGAGAGGCTCAGCTCTGATTTCAATGAAGAAGTAAGGCAGAGTGAAAAGAGGCTACTTTTAAGTACCCAACAGCCTCAGAGAGACCCAGTGCCCCCACACCCCAGTTATGCAGCGCTCAAGATACTACACACTCCTTTTAATGCTTACATCTGGTGACACTCAGCAACAAAAGAGTGGCTCCTCAAGTGATTAGCTTGTGAGGTGATGCTTCAGCCCAGCTGCCTCAACCATAGGCCCTTGCACATAGAGCCACAGTGCCCGGATCCAGCAGGCACGGCTTCTTGTCAGATCCCCCTGAGTGACAGCAGGCAGCCCAGCTCCCATGACTGAGGACCCTGAAATACAGCATCCTTGGGTTTTAACTCACAACCCCAGGAGATTCTCTTGTCTACACAAGCTGGAAAAACATTTGACCCAACTCTTAGGATAGTGGCTGGGAACTTGGCAGGGTTAGCTAATAATGCCTATCTATCAAGTCTGAGCTGTTCTTTTCCAGTGTGCTTCTAGATCATGGTTTTTAGACAGATTTCTCTTCCTTGAGTGCTTTGGCAAAGCTTAAGTGGTCCCTGGCTTCTGCTGGTTCATAGGAAACCCACCAAGGATGCTAGAAGAAGCTGAATCAGGATACAATAGAAGAGGCATGATTAATAAACTTGCTTTCTCTTTGAATTGCAAATAGAGGGTATAAGAGAATTGTGATATTCTTTGCCATCCTGACAAATGATCTAATAAACATGATCATGAAATTTCCATATCTGAAGATAGAGCTGTAGCTTAGTTGAAAGGGTGATTTCCTACCATGCATGAAGACTAGGGTTTGATCCCTTGCACCTCATGAACCCCAAAACTCAGAAGGCAGAGGCAGAGGCTCTCAGAAGTTCAAAGTCATCTTAGCTACATAGAAATTTGTTGTTGTTGTTGTTGTTGTTGTTGTTGTTGTTGAGATACTATCTCTCTTGGTAGTTCTGGCTGGGATAGGACTTGCTTTGTAGACCTAAGCCTGCCCAAAACTCAACATGAACCACCTATCTGCGCCTTCCAAGTGCTAGGATTAAAGGCGTGTCCCACCATTCCAGCAATGCTTAGAGATTTGGGGGGCACTTCAGACTATGCAACAGCCAGTCTTAGAATGAGAAGGAGGAGGAGGAGGAGGAGGAGGAGGAGGAGGAGGAGGAGGAGGAGGAGGAGGAGGAGGAGGAGGAGGAGGAGGAGGAGGAGGAGGAGGAGGAGGAGAAGGAGAAGGAGAAGGAGAAGGAGAAGGAGAAGGAGAAGGAGAAGGAGAAGGAGAAGGAGAAGAGATAACAAAAACAAAATCTATGTTAGAAGTACTTTGCTGGCCCAGGAACCATAATCCGAGAGTCAGAGAGTGGAGCAATGCCAGGAAGAGTGTGGGACCCCAGGTTAATTCTTTTTTACTAATTTCATGGAGTGCTATCAGTGTTGCAAGTCTTATTTTAAAACACTTCTCTGATTCCTCTTTCGGGTGGAATATTGAGCCAAGCTCATTTTATCGTGTTAATCTGGGTATTGAACTAAATCCATGAGAGAAAACTATGACCTAACTGAGATTAGCAGAACCTTGCTCTCTCGGAGTCTTAGGAAATAAGATCTACGCTTTTGTGGGCTAAGCAGAGTGGGAGGTTCATGTCCCAGCTTCACTTATATTGATATGATGAAGAATTCTACCCATAAGCTACTGGACAAGCGCTGGGTTTTGTGGGTTCACAATCTCAGGTTACAGTCTGTTGTTCAGGCAAGGTGGGATGCAAGCAACCAGTGGCACCACAAACACACATCCTGTGTTTTCTCTGGTTTGGATCTCTGCAAACCAGATGAGTGTGTTCTCCTGCTTTACCCGACTTCTTTCACTGAGCTTTTTGTTTCTGTAACAAGAGCTCCTTTCTATTGCTATATAGTGTTGTACCATGTGACTCTTGTGTTGGCACCATTACCGGTCTCCACAACTACTATAAACATTCTTGCGCATGCCTTTGGGTGGACATAAGCACTCACTCTTTCTTTTGGCTAGATTCCTAGAGTTAGAATCACTATATCATACTATGGGAAGATACCTAATTTTGATGGTGTTTCCCAGGTGACTATATTAATTTTGATCCTGATAAACCGTATGTGGCAGGTCTGGCTATTTTCTTGGAATTACCAGCCCTCTGGGGTTTAGCGCTTATGAAGAGGGTCTTCAGGGTTCTTCCTGGGAATCTTGAAGACTCGAGGAAAGAGATTAGCAGACTGTTTCTTGCTGCACTATACATATCCAAGAAGTAGTAGGAATGGGATGCATGGCTTAGGAAGTGCGAGGCAGCCATTGGGCCCTTCCTGCTAGGTCAGATAGATGACTCTGGGAAGATGGCTGGTGGTGGCCACCAGAGGAACTGCACCAAAGGCAGACATCCCCAGGAGGGATGTGAGGAATGGTGGCAAAGGCTAGAATGGAGAAAAGAGATAAGAGAAGACAATGAAGCTAAAAAGTCAGTAAGAAGCATCCATCCGTCAAAATGCTGTTGGGTGCCAGCTGCAACATGGCGGGAGGTCAGCATGCACACTGCTCTCCATAGGAACAACTGCCACTTGCCTTTTCCTTTGCTGTTCAAGGCAGAGTCTACTGTGAATAAATGAAAGGCAGGCTTTTGACGGCAGGTCTGGAAGCTGTGGGGGAACACAGAAGGAAGAAACAGTTCACATGGCAGAGTCCAGCTAAGGATGGTCTCCAACACAATGGTGCTGAGCTGTGGTGATGGTGATGGTGGTGATGGCAATAATGATGTAGATTTATCCAGTTTAGGGGTGAGCATAGGAAGTTCTTCTGCCTCTGAAAGACCTTCTCTGTCATCAGCCCATTTGTGGACCCCACTCAACTCTTCTCTCACACTTTCTATCTTCCAGGAAGCCCCCACCTACTCTCCTACCTGAAAGTCCATTTCCCCCTTGACCACAGCCCCATGGGACAATCCCTACCATACCCCACTCCATCCTGCCCCTAAGTCTGGTACATGGTAGATGCTGCAAAGTGACAGCTGAATGATAGGTGTTACCTCCCTGAGCTTTAGAGGAAATGAATGTCCAGTTACTGTTTCAAACTCACATACTTCTCATTCTTTGTCATTTCTTTATCATCCGTTCAAAAGAATTCTAGCCAGAGCTGCACTCATGTTCCTGCCGCATGTCTCTCCAAAGTGCTAACAACCACTCGGGCATTTACACTAAGGACAGAAATGAGTGCGGTGGCTGCTGGGACCCCCGGCCTGTTGCTGCCCAAGTCCACCATCCTAAAGGGGACCAGAGATGTCTGGGAGTACATCCCTGTCACCTTGCAGGCGGGCGTCTCCTTCCTCGTGGATCCCACAAGGTACAAACCAGCAAACCTCCCTGCAGCGGGCTCATTACAGGAGCCTCAGCTCCTCTACTTCAAAATCAGAGGTAGGCCTGTCCTCCCCATGGCTGGGCCTGGAGATTGATGGCTTTAATTTGATCTGAGTAATTCATAATGTAGCCCCAGTGTCCTTATCAGAGCTGTCGCTTGGTAGGAACATAAAATCAAAGGCAGGCCTCAGAGACAAGCTGTGATTGCCAGCTTTCGCCTGGTCTCAGCACAAACTGCTAGACGCAGGGCTCAGAACTCATCTTCCTGGCCTCAAATTAAAACAAAGGCATGGTGTTTCTCTCTACCGCTGGCTGAAAAGCCAACTGCCTGGCATCTGAGGCCCTCTGCCAAACGATGGGACCAGCATCCTCTGTTCAATTGTCACTGTCCTCCATAGTTAAGGAGGGGGGACTGAACACCACAGCCCTGCTTTTACGCCTTTGAAAGTCACCCCCATCCTTGTTCATTTAGCCTGGGCCCCTCTCATTGTTGCAGCCATGGCCAAAGCCCTTGGCACCTGGTGTCCTCTGCAAATATTCACCTGCCAGCCCCTGCCTCCTGAAGTACCCAAAGAGCCAGCAGAAACCAAAGGCCACACTTAACTTTGTCGCCTGAGCCCCCTATCCATTTAGCAATATGAAATTGGGGTTAAATATCTGGTCTCCCATTCAGAAGGGGAGAGTCTAGGCTGTGCTGCCTTAATGCACCTCCCTGAATAGTAAACACAGTGGACTCAACAATTACAGAAAAGGGCTCTCAATAAGAAGGGGTTTTGCAGTTCTACTATAACTCAATCTTGAGTCTCTAATAACACTACAAAGAGCTGTAATTAACTAGAAACCTAATCTGAGCCTGTAGAGTCCCAGCCACAGTGTGTGCATGTGTGTGTGTGTGTGTGTGTGTGTGTGTGTATGTGTGTGTATGCCCGTGTGTGTGTGTGTGTGTGTGTGTGTGTGTGTGTGTGTGTGTGTGTGTGTGTGTTCATGCACTGACCTAACCATCAGCAGTATCTTTGAACCTGGAACATGAAGGCTGTGGTCAGAGGCATTATTTCATCATTGCCTTTGAAACAACCGTGCTGGACTTCAGAAAATTGCCTCAGGTTACTTTGACTTTTTCCATCTCAAACCCTTTCTCGTAGATTTCTCTCTCTCAGCATTGACTTCTTCTCTGCCAGTAGCAGAGCTCGGGGAAGAACTTGATCAAGTGGCTGCTCTGATCTACCCCTCCCAGGCCAGCCTGCCTCCATCTTGTTGCTCTGAAACGCTCACTACCTGTCACATCCTCCAGGCCCTGTGACCTGCACACCCCTGCTTCAGCAGCATGGGGCTCAACCAGCCTGCTTTACACACTGCTATCTTCTATCAGGAACACAGACAGAAGGGCTGCGGGACATGTATTACATATATGCAAAACTGAACAGGAATCTGCATTCTAGCTGAGGCTGAAAAGTAGCTCTGCAATCAGTGCTTCCAGCATTGAGGAGGAGGTCCATGCTCTCCCTGCAGCTGACCCAGCAATGGGGAGGAGATCCATGCTCACCCTGATGCTAATCGTGTTCTCACGGGCTCCAGGGAGTCACCACGCTGCCTTCACATAAGGAATGCTACTGTTTCCTCTGCTGCTCACAAAGCAACACTCTCATTTATTTTTCTTCCAGATCCTGATACCTTTGCAAACAAATAGAAACAGGTTATACAACTACACATCGTTCCATAATTTTTTGAAAGAAAAAAATGTAATAAAGGGCAAAGGGATAAAGAGATGAAGGAAAGAAGGGAGGAAGGGAGGGAGGGAGGGAGGGAGGAAGGGAGGGAGGAAGAGAGGGAGGAAGGGAGGGAGGAAGTGAAGGAGGGAGGGAGGGAGGGAAGGAGGAAGGAGGAAGATTAAAACAAGCAATGAATTGTAGTTTATAGATGCAGCCATGTTTGCCACCTCATACACTCCCCTGCACTGTGACTTGACGCCCCCACCACAGTGCAAAAGTGGGGTCTATGTCCCCTTTCCTCCCTACACAGGTTGGTGGTTCCTATGCAATTCCCAGAGTATGAGCACGAGCAAACCTTGGGCCAGGGCAATAAGATAGTGACAGATAGAGGTCTGGGGAGCAGCCACTGATGGGAGCCACAGACAGAGGCCTGGGGAGCAGCCACTGATGGGAGCCACAGACAGAGGCCTGGGGAGCAGCCACTGATGGGAGCCACAGACAGAGGCCTGCGGAGCAGCCACTGATGGGAGCCACAGACAGAGGCCTGCGGAGCAGCCACTGATGGGAGCCCGGAGTAGCAAGTGTTCTTACTGCTGTGATCAAATATCCAGTAGGAAGGAAGGTACGGGAGGAAGCACTTGTTCTGGCTCGCAGTCTAAACCTGCACGTCACACCGTCACAGTGGCAAAGGCATGCAGAAAGAACAGGTCTGGGCTGCAGCAACAGAAGTGCATGGGTGGGGCTCCCCACTGCCTTCCACCTCAGTGGAGCCAGAACCAGACATGGGACCCACAGAGAGGCCCAGTTATAAACCTCGAGGATCACCCCCACCCCGCCACCCGGTAACCCGCTTCCTCCAGCCAGGCCCCGCCTCCTGGAGTTCCCGTGGCGTCCCTGAATAGCAGAGCCTAATGAGCGCCACATGTCCAGACCTGTGAGTTGGAGATGAGGGAAGTTGGCATCTGGACCATGGATGCCCAGCCTTTTGACATGTAACACAACACTGTCATCTACAAACCTCACACTCAAGAACTGCACAACCAAGTTGCCAACAGAATCTCATAATGTGGTTGAGTTGAGGTCTTGCTGTTGGACTTCACTCAGAGCTATCTAGGGACCATTTGGTCCCTGGGCCCAGGGTGCACAAGTCTACGCCACAGGGAAAGCCAGATATCAATGCTCCAGTAACTGCCCAGGTCTTCTTCCACATCCAGCCACAGGACACACAGGTGAGTCTCTGGACCCACCCCGTCCTAGCCCCCATCAGTAGACTTCTCCCCAGCTTCACCATCTGCATAGTCAAGACCTCTAGTACTGAAAGTGAGCACATACTGGAACAGTTCTACATAAAGGCATTTTTATTAAAGAAGCAGAAATGCCACCACAGGCACAATGTATTGTCTTAGCTAACTATTCATAGTTAGTGTTTGTGCAAATGCTCACATCCTAGGACAGAGCTCACTTTCTCTCTTGCAACCTGTTTGAGATTAACTTCGTCAAGAGCAGCTCCATCTGGGAAACATGAGCCTTGTTTTCCTGACAAGTGACTCACGGAGACTGTTGCATTCAGCCCTCCCAGCCCCGCTGGATTCTATGAAATGCTTTCAGGTTCCCTATGGTTGTCTCTTGGGTAGCTTCACTTTGGATGTGGTATGGGACACAGACAGCAGACACACTTCTAAGATCATAGCAAGCTCTGTCAGACCGCACTGGGCATGTACTTACAGAGAGGACAAAATGAGTGCCTGCATTCAGAGACTCTCAGCCAGTTCCAGATGCATTCTGATGGTGTGTCTGAAAATTATCCACATGGGTCCACGGCCTTGTAGACAGTTGTTTATGAAGGGTAGGATAGCTGTTCCAGAATCACTGATTGCCTCGTCTGAGGCTAGGCAACTTCTCCTCACACTGTGGCCAATCCCAGGAAGGCTATTCTTTCCATCATGCACTGTTGCTTGTAAGTTTTCCGCCAACCTGCCCTCCACCAGTCTGGCGTGCTGGCCCCAAATAACATGCAGAGACTCGGTATTTGATACAATCCTGTTGGCCAGTTGCTGGGAGATGTTATTCTGTATATATGTTTCTCATACTGATTAATAAAGACCTGTGGCCAAGGAGATAGCAAGATAGGTGGGGCTAGGAGACAAGGAGGAAAGAGGAAGTGGGAAGGAGGAGTCGAGATGTAGCCCTGGGAGGAAGGAAGACGCCCACAGAGGCTCCCCGATAAGACGACCACGAGGAAATACATAGATAAGTAGAAATGGGTTAATAATTAAGGCAGAGCTAGCCCATAAACAATAATGGTAATTGGCCAACAGGATTGTATCAAATACAGTGTCTCTGAGTGTTATTTGGGGCTGGCACGGCTGTGGGCCCAGACTGGCGGTCTGGCGGAAACACATGCTACAGTTGGCACCCAATGTGGCTATAAGAACTTTCACTTAAAACTAATAAGAGCTTGGGAAATGTTTTAGAAACAAAGGAACAGAGACTAGCAAGACTTCTTGGTAGCAGCATTTTCTCGGTTGGATTTGTTTTGCTGTAGACAGATTTGCGCGGCTCCTTTAAGGGAGGTTTCCAAAATTAGCATAAGCGGCAAAAAACCGCCTTGCTTTTAAAGAGCTCTGCTAACAATTCTTTGGTGTGTATGAGAGCTGCAATGAAGGTTTACACTGGGTTTTAAAAAATACACTGGCTTGGGAGAGAAAAAGAAACGGGATACAATGGTTTAAAAAAGAAAAAAGGAAATAGAATGAATGGGTATGGTGGCGCAGGCCATTAATCCCAGCAGTCGGCAGACAGAGGCAAGCAGATCTCTGTGATTTCAAAGCAAACTTGGTATGCAGTGAATTCCAGGACAGATAAAAGTTACACAGAGAAACCCTGTCTCAAAATATGTAAAAATAGAAGTAGAATAAATAGAGTAACAAAAAAGCCACGTAAAGATGGAAAACACAGAGAAATTTTGGATACTATATGCGATTCTGTTGTCTTTAAATTACTTGATTGCTGAGAAAATAACTACTGATAAAAGAAATGCTGCTGGATTAATTCAATTTATATATTTTAAAAATGCTTTGACTCCAAAATTTAAGCCTAAGGACAAGTTACTGGGGAAAAGGATTTCTATTTTTGTTTCCACAGAAAATGAAAAGCTATGGATTCTTTCCAGACTTATGTGGTTTGATCAAGCCAGACCCCCTGAAACAATGCCCCAGATGATCCAACATTCAAAGCAGTTGAGACAAAGCCTTGCAGACTACTGCCAAGATTTCTGTGTCTTCTTTGGACACCATGACAGCGCCCTCTACCAACAGGAAGTAGTTTGGAAAGAACGAAGCCCAAATTCCCAAATATTGTTTATAAATATTTATTTTCATTTAAATGGACTTGGTTATAAATGGCTATACCCACAAACAATCTTTTTAAAGGTAAAAAGGGAATTATGGTATAGATATGAATACTTTGCTTTGAAATGGATTTTCTTTTATTGATACAATTTAAGGTCAATTTTGTGATATGTATATTTCTCCTCTTGTTTAGGTTTTATGCTTATATAGCTCATTGAAAATGTAATGTATAATTTAGTACAGTTAAAGAGTTACCTATGATAGTCAATACTTGGAGTTAAGTTAGTTAGGATTTCTAGATATGCAGAGATGTATTTGAGATGAATAGGCATTCTTCAAACCTTTCAAAGACCTTCAGAATATGGCATTTAAAATGGTTTAGGGTTTTTCTTGACAGTGAGGCACAACTGCTCCTGGTAACACCACCTACAGAAGAAAGGAAGATGGACATTGAAGAAACTCGTTACAAAGTTTACTTCTAATATGGCAAGACTAGCCATTTGAGCAAGGTACTTCTCTTGTCTAGACTGTTTGACTTTATGTTGTAGAAACTGGACATTCAGGACCCACAAAAAGGTGATTGCTGATGCAAGATGGACATTGCTACAGGATTCCTGCTTCATGGAAGAGGCTGCCAGACAGCCAGACAGTCTACAGGACACAGAGAAAATGCCTGACAAACTATCAATACAGGTGGACAGTTTAAAGTTTCCTACTTTGCTGAAAGTCTGCCAGACACATTGTGGCCTATGGGCTGAAGATGGAACATTACAGAAGAACTTTGGGTGACTGACCAGGCAATGAGTTGTCTCTGTCATTTCTAGAGTTTATATATTATCCTTCTGTGGTCTTTGAAGGAGTTGAAGACAGATAGTTATGGTTAAAGTTTTCCTTAGTTAGGATTAAAGATAAGTTACATATAGGACTTTGGACTCACAAAGATAGAATAGATGGTATTTTCTTTAAGTCTTACAAAATGTTAATGGACTAAATATTGTTTACTATGATTCTTATTTGATAACTGTTGTATGATATATTTTGCTATGTTAAGGTTAAACCCCTTCTTTTACTTTAGACAGAAAAGAGGAGATGATGGGAGATGTCATGCTGTATATATGTTTCTCATACTGGTTAATAAAGACCTGTGGCCAATAGGAAACAAGATAGGCGGGGCTAGGAGACTAGAAGGAGGAAAGAGGAAGTGGGAAAGAGGGGTCGACATGTAGCCCGGGGAGTAAGGAAGACGCCCGCAGAGGCTCCCTGATAAGACGACCACGTGGAAATATTTAGATAAGTATAAATGGGTTAATAATTAAGGCAGAGCTAGCCCATAAACAATAATGGTAATTGGCCAACAGGATTGTATCAAATACAGAGTCTCTGGGTGTTATTTGGGGCTGATGCGGCTGTGGGCACAGACTGGCTGGTTGGCGGGCAGGCAGAAACATGTACAGGCTACACCCCACATTCAAAAATAACCCACTGCTGAAGTCCATTCCTGGCTGTAAATCTCACTAGTTTCTTCAGGATCAGCTGTGTCCTGGAAATGTCCAAGTGTTTTCCTCTTCAGCTGTAGCTGGAAGAATTTCATTACTTTAGCCTCGTTTCAACCTCCAGAAAGCGCCATGTGCTTTTCCTGTGGGCCCCAAAACATTAGTCAAAGGGAAATGAACATGAGGAAGAGAGGGGGAAACCCACAGAAGCAATATCATTCGGATGGGCTGTTCCAGAGCCAGGCAGCCCACCCTGCCGTTTCTGCTTAGTGCATATTTGCTCAAAGCCCTTTAATTCTACCCCAAGTTCCAAGGTTTGCTTTCTCAGGAGGAAAAAAAGGGAAAAGGAATATGAGAAAACACACTTTATAAAAGTCTAAGGTTTTCAACCAAAGTTTGGTAACTTCATGTTAGCAAGATCCAGGAGTAAGTTTCTGGTGAGAAATAACAACTTTTATTAAAAAGAACAAAGGTAGGCTCTAAGCAGGACATGAACATTGATACTATGTTATAATCAATTTGAAAAAGTCCCTTTAAGAACAGGGGACCGACAGGAGGTGTTGTGTGGAAGGCTATTAGTGAGCACTGACATATAAACATGTATGATATACGGTTGTCCTCGAGACACTTATTATGACAATGGGGACATCATGCTTGAAAACTGTTCATCTTTGTTATATTTCGCTAAACCATTTCATACCAGTCAGCCAGGCTGAATCCACAAGAGGTTTGTGCTAAGGAAACAGACTTGCAGATCAGTTTGCTTTATCACAATCGGGGGTACTGACTTGTATTATAGACCATTGGTCACAAACAGAAGGTGACAAGCAACAAGGGTCATCTGTGAAGCCAGACCTCAGACCTCACACATCTCATTACGTCATGACAGGAGCACACGCTGGGCTGGCACACTCCCGGGTGTAAATGCTGCACCAAGTGTGATCCGTGTATATATGATCTTTGCAAACCTGTGATTAGATCTGTAAACTTCCAACCACAACTAACAGATGGCCTTGTGCTACAGGACAAAAGGAAGAAAGGAGCCATCTTTTTCTGGGAGAGACACTGAAGTCTTTAGCCAGTGAGTACTGCTTGCATGGCCATTCGATAGCTCTAGATTTAAAGAAGAAGTGTTCCTTTTCCCGTTGTGCCTTGATTGGATGCAGCCCCTGTGAGTTCCTCTAGTCACCAAACTTTGTGTGGCCAAAGTCCTGCTTGTGAAAGCTCTGAATCTGTGTGATTATGACAGCTTCTGTGAGCTGGACCACAGCTGGTCTGTGATCTGTGTGATTATGACAGTTTCTGTGAGCTGGTCCATGGCTGGTCTGTGATCCCTGTGTTTATGACCATTTCTGTGAGCTGGTCCATGGCTGGTTTGTGATCTGTGTGATTATGACAGTTTCTGTGAGCTGGTCCACGGCTGATCTGTGATCTCTGTGTTTATGACAGCTTTGGTGAGCTGGTCCACAGCTGATCTGTGATCTGTGTGATTATGACAGTTTCTGTGACCTGGTCCATGGCTGATCTGTGATCTGTGTGATTATGAGTTTCTATGAGCTGTCCACGGCTGATCTGTGATCTCTGTGTTTATGACAGCTTTGGTGAGCTGGTCCACAGCTGAGGTTTCAGTGTAGATATTTTAATAAGCTTCAGCTGCACAGTGTAGCAAATGTAATAAGATAAGAAAAAGAAAGACAGGATGAGAGTCAGGAAGGAAGGCATCATCAGGTTGCTTGAAAAAGGCATGATAGCAACTAGGAGGCTTTGAGATCTGTAGAACTTGTAAGCAGTTTTAACAAACACCCAAAAAACAGTAATATTTTCTCTAAAATAAAGCCAACCCATCATAAATATGACAGAACAATAGATTCTTTTTTATTTTAAAATTTTTTGCTCTTATTCCAGTTCCCTCTCCCTCTGCCCTCTCTCCCTTCTTTCCTCCCTCCCTCCTTCTCTCCCTCTCTCCCTCCCTCTCTCCTTCCTCCCATGTCCCCCACCACCCTCCCATCCCATTCCCCACCCCCACTCCACAGTTTCTTGACTACAATAGAAATGATATTCTGAAAATAATTAGTCCTTAGGCTTTAAGATCACAAAAATTTAACCAAATAACATAAAATAAAATTTAATAAAAGGACCAAGAATTCTAGTGCGAGGATTTGTTTTAGGAAAGGGAAAATACATGTAACAACTCATGCTTTATGGCAGTCATTGAAACACTGAAAAATTAAAAACCTAAGTCTCCATTAGTACAGGAGTAATTAAATCAACCATGGAACAATGTTACTAAGAAATTGTATTATGTAGCAGGTAAGAAGATTGAGTGTAAACATGGAAAGATGGATAACACATATTGCCAAGGAAGAAAAGCAATCTGCAAGACGACAAACTCAGAACAATCTCATTTACTCAACCGCATCCATATCACAGGGGTCATTTTTCATTGTACATCTGTGGGGGGGATGTGTGTGTGGGTAGGTGTGAATGTGTGTGGGGTGTGTGTGTATGTGTATGTGTGTCTGTGTGTGTGTGTGTGTGTGTGTGGTGTGTGTAGGTGTATGTGTGGATGTGGGGTGTGTGTATAGGTGGGTGTGTAGATGTTTGTGTGTATATGTGTGGGGGGGTAGGGTGTGTGTGTGTAGGTGGGTGTGGGGGGGAGTGTATCTGTTTGGGTAGGTGTGTGTGAATGTGTGTGTGGTGAGTGTGTAGGTGTATGTGTGGATGTGGGGGGTGTGTAGGTGGGTGTGGGGGTATGGATGTGTGTGGGGTGTGTGTGGGCATGTGTGTGTGTGAATGTGTGTGTGTATATATGGTGTGTGTGTGCGTGTGTGTGTGTAGGTATATGTGTGGATGTGGGGGGTGTGTAGGTGGGTGTGGGGTTATGGGTGTGTGTGTGTATGTGTGTGTGTGTGTGTAAATGTATGTGTGGATGTGGGGGGTGTGTAGGTGAGTGCGGGGTTATGGGTGTGTGTGTGCGTATGTGTGTGTGGTGTGTGTGTGTAGGTGTATGTGTGGATGTGGGGATGTATGTAGGTGGGTGTGCGGGTATGTGTGTGTGTGAGTGTGTGTGTGTATATATGATGTGTGTGTGCATGTGTGTGTGTGTGTGTGTGTGTAGGTATATGTGTGGATGTGGGGGGTGTGTAGGTGAGTGCGAGGTTATGGGTGTGTGTGTATGTGTGTGTGTGGTGTGTGTGTGGGTATGTGGTGTGTGTGTGTGTGTGTGTGTATAGGTATATGTGTGGATGTGGGGGTGTGTAGGTGGGTGTGGGGGTATGGGTGTGTGTGTGGTGTAGGTGTATGTGTAGATGTGGAGGGTGTAGGTGGGTGTGGGGGTATGGGTGTGTGTGTGTGTGGTGTAGGTGTATGTGTGGATGTGGAGGGTGTAGGTGGGTGTGGGGGTATGGGTATGTGTGGGTGTGTGTGGAGTGGGTGTGTGTGCATTCAAATGAGTATGAGCATGTGGAAAGATACACACTAAATAGAAAATTTTGGGGGCCTTCTGAGACAGAAATGTCTCTTATCTGTTTGCTTAGGTATATGCTATATAGATATGTAGATGTACATATACATAGTCGTATGCCTGCATTGCTCGACTGAAGTATCATGATATAAAAGGTAGGAGATGAAACATGTTTCCCGCCTCTAGGGTTCGTCTGCCTTTTCCCTGCTTTGCAGAATTTTCTCAGTTTTTATCAACCAGAAGACATACCCTGAGCACTGCTACACAGAGAATATTGTGCTGAGGCCTTTGTGTACCAGATACCATTTACTGTTGCCATTACAATCCTCAGACAGAGAACAGAGCCACAAAAACTCAAGGAAGTATTAGCCCAAAGCCAAGATCAGGGCTCCAGAGAGGTGATGGGCAGAGGACCCTCAGAGCTCTGATGTCACCAAGAACGTTCTCACTGACCTCACCTGAGCTCCTGTGCCTGTTAGAAAACACCCTAAACTTTACCCCCTCTTTAAAAAGTGGCTGCAATATTTTCTAGTGCCAGGCACGGTGCCGTGCTTTTCATCTGAATTATCTCACCTGGCCTTTACACACATGCGTTATCATGCCTTTTGAAGCAAAGTCTCACTGAGGTCTACACTGGTATTGACAATGACTGGATTTCTCATCCTCCACCTCCACATCCTGAGTGTGGAGAGTTCAGACATGTGCCCACACACAGTTTACAGAGTCCCGGGGCTCGAACCCAGAGCCTCATGCAAGCACACCGCCCACTGAGCTGCAACCCCATCTCCCTTGTGAGCAGTAACTGCATTTACATCATAGACAAAGCATTGGAAGCAAGCACAGTTCAGTTGCCTGCCCGATGCCACAGCTTTAGTGAGCATGACTGCTTGCTTATACAAACAAGGCTAGAGGGAGACTTTTGTGTCTGTAGGAAGACTGAGGGGGAAGGGGCCCGGGAGAAGCCTGTGGTGTCAAAGAAAAACAAATCCCAGGACCAGCGAAACTGACGACTTGTATGCTCAGTTATTAAAATGGCCCAGCTACCATAGCAACAAGTACAGACAGGGAGTGCATGCATCCCCTCCCAAGACAGAATGTTGCATGGCTCTATTATGGGACACACTTGGAGCATCACATAAACAATGACAGGCACTTTTCTGTCTCTCTGAGAAAGGATGTTTCTATTTTCCCTTATTATAAGTACACAGCTGGCATTAATTCTTCGCAGGTTTGGGAGAGGGATGGAGAAGGGGTGTTGGGTGAGGAGCTGGTGAAGGCCAAGTTGGCAGATTCTGGTGAACTGGACTGGCTTCTTCTGATAATGTCAGAATCACACTGGCTGCTCTCTGCCCTGGTCCTCTTTCCTCTCCCTTTCCCTCTTCTGGGGCTGCAATCACCATTCAAACCCATTACGATCTTCCTGCCTCTGCCTCCTTCAGCAAATCCTACCTGCGTGTGCCACCACAACCGGCAACCATGGAAAGGCTACCATAAACGCCCTTCCATGATAGTGAGGTCATCAACTAAATTATCCACCATTATGGAGCCCTCATCTAGTACCTGTTGGAAACAGAAGCAAACACCCATAACTAAACAATGAGTCGAACTAGAATCCAGATGCAGAGAGAGGGCAAGACCAGGTTGCAGAAACACACAGACAGCTGACCTGAACAAGGAGGAGCGAATGGACCCCCAGACTGATAGCTGGGAATCCAGCAAGGGACTGACTCAGATCCCCTGAATATGGGTCTCAGCTAGAAGGACTGAGCAGTCTGAGGGACCTCAGACAGTAGAACCAGGATGTATTCCTGGTGCGCAAAAGGATCTTGCGGACACATCCCCCATGGAAGGATACTCCCTTAACCTAGAGAGAGGAGAGAAGTCCTAGTCCCTACTTCAAATGACTTGGCAGATTTACATGACCCAACCTGGATGGCATAGCCCTACATGTGGAATGGGGGTGGTGGGATGGGAGGGGAGGGTGGCCAGGGTGCATGTCATAGGGGAAAGGGGGTAAGAGGGAGGGAGGGAGGGAAGGAGGGAGAGAGGGAGGGAGGGAGAGAAAACTGGGATCGACATGTAAAGTTCTTAAATTATATTATTAATAAAAAAGAAAAAAAGGAAAAAAATAAAATAAAATACAGCTCAAAAAAAGACAAAAAAAAGAACCCATTACCTACTCAAGTGGCTGTGCAAGGTAGCTTCAGCAGCAAAGCTCTCTGAGCCCTGGAGAAGAGGGTGGTGTCTGCGGGTGGCGGTGGGGAAAGGGGGCTTGTTAAAGATGAAGTCCCCCAGAATTCCATCTTGCAGCACCATCTTCCAGGGCAGTTAGGAAAGAAAATGTTGCTTTGTTCTAACCCAGTGGTACCCTGCATCTGAGCATCTCACATGGGGGCAGGGTAGCTTTGTTCTAACCCAGTGGTACCCTGCACCTGAGCATCTCACATGGGGGCAGGGTAGCTTTGTTCTAACCCAGTGGTACCCTGCACCTGAGCATCTCACATGGGGGCTGGGTAGCTTTGTTCTAACCCAGTGGTACCCTGCACCTGAGCATCTCACATGGGGGCAGGGTAGCTTTGTTCTAACCCAGTGGTACCCTGCACCTGAGCATCTCACATGGGGGCTGGGTAGCTTTGTTCTAACCCAGTGGTACCCTGCACCTGAGCATCTCACATGGGGGCTGGGTAGCTTTGTTCTAACCCAGTGGTACCCTGCACCTGAGCATCTCACATGGGGGCTGGGTAGCTTTGTTCTAACCCAGTGGTACCCTGCACCTGAGCATCTCACATGGGGGCTGGGTAGCTTTGTTCTAACCCAGTGGTACCCTGCATCTGAGCATCTCACACAGGGGCAGGGGGGTTGGCACATGAGTGGAAAACGAAGTGAAGACTTCCAGGTTAGGGACAGAGAAAACCAGAAATGGATACAGAGCAAGGGCAGGAACAGTACTAACTGTTCTGGAAAGGGTCAAGCCTGGGGGCAGCCAGAGCCACATGACTCAGGTGATGCTCTTAGATGGGGCCACACTACCAGGATGCGACATGGGTCTTCTGGGGAGACTGACCTTTGACGGGGATCAAAATTTTGTCAAACTGTGGAAACTGACCTTCAGCAGCTAGGGTTACCTCTGCCAATCAGTACCTACTCCCATGAAGGGAAAGAAAAACATAAGAAGCCAAATAAAACAAAACAAACCAAAAACTAGGAAATGATCTTGTCAACAGCTCGCCAAAGCCAACCTGGGTAAATCTGCTGGGTAACAACCAGTATGCATGGTAACTGAGCCAAAAGACACATTCCTGACACCATGCTTTGAGGACCAGGGTCCAGTCATGAGTGGACCACACTCTCTGGGCTTCTAATTACACCAACCAGAGCATCCCCTCCTTGGGGTTAAGCCACATTTTAACCCATCAGGTCACTTTCAGATGAATTAGTCACGCTGTCACGCTGTCCCTCATTCCACGGCACAGGTCAATGGCATCCCTCTGACCCTCCGTGTGTGATAAGTGGATATGTTCACACTTAGACACCCTTACAGAAGCATCAGCAAGCCAATGGGAGGCAGCAGAGGGGCAGACACTGAAGTGGCTCATGAGTCCTCAAAGCAGAGCTTGGATGTCAGAATCTTTAAGATCCAATTGCTTTAATGGAGGTCTCAAAGAATGAGCTGACTGAGTTAGGAAAATAAGCAAGGCTTCTGCCATCAGAGCCGTGAGAAAAATTATGAAACAAGAACAAACAATCCACTCAAGAAAGTATTTATGCAGCTGGGCAGCGGTGGAGCACGCCTTTAGTCTCAGCACTCAGGAGGCAGAGGCAGGTGGATCTCTGTGAGTTCAAGGCCAACCTGGTTTACAGAATGAGTTCCAGCAAAGGGATACAAAGAGAAGCCCTGTCTCAAAACGCATGTACCTCTCCTTTGATGTCCCAGAAAAGTTAAGTATTGTCTTTGAAATTTCTAAAATGGCCCAATTTTCTGGAAAAGTCGTTGGAGGGTGGGGGTGGTGTTTATTGGGCTAGAATCAGCCAAAGAAGAGACAAACACTTCAGCATGTGATGTTTGGGGTGGGTTTCTGGGGCTGTGTAGCTTGCAGCCCAAAGACAGCTTTCGACAGACTAGAAGCATGCCAAGAAATGAAACCAAGCTGAGGTCAGGTTTATGCTGACGACTCCAATGCCACCTCTCGGGTGACAGCTCAGAGAGAGAGGGGAAAGGTGTGGTTTCCCCCCGCTTTCATGTTTGCCAGTTGGAATATAAAAATAGACAAGACTTCCCTGCTAAGGTGAAATGTTACTTCACACCATACGGAGCACAAAATGAAGTTCCACAAAAGCTGAGAGTCCTTTTATGTCTTGTTACTAAGGTAATGGAAAGCACGAATTTGGAGGGAGCGAGCGGTTTTATGTCTTAATACAAGCACACCCTTACTAGTAACCCTGAGTCTCAATGGACAACTGGAAAACCCTCGCAGACCAGATATCAGGTAGAGCCTCCGAGACTTGAAGATATAGTCCTGTAGAAATATAGCTCCAGGGGAAACATCCTAAGAAGCATCCCCAAAATTCTACAGTAGCACGTATTTGAATAAGGTAATCCTGGCAGCTTAAGTGTGAAAACTCAAACCATCCTAGACACTGCATCAACTTGAATGGCATCTCTCTCAAAGTGAAGACAGAAGTAAGAACACCCACAATTACCCCTTCTATTTCTCCTTCTTCCACGGAGTTTGGCTTAAAGTATAACAAACCAAGGGTAAGACACAGAAAGAGGAACACAGAACAATTGTCAACCACTGTCAACCTGATAATCCCCTAAGCAAATGTAATAGGAAGATGAGCATGTTTTTAACTAATGATAAACTCAGAGTCTAGGAAGATGGTTCAGCGAGTAAAGTGATTGGCATTTAGCGTGGGGACCTGAGTTTAAGTGTTCAGAAGCCACGTAAGCCCTACATATGCATCACTGCTACTCTGAGACTGGAGGCAGAGACAACATCACCCCACAAAGCTGGGGTGGGTTGCAGGAAAACAGACTGATGTATACAATGGCAAATACCAAAAGATTCAGTCTCAAACAAAAGCAGTGCATTGTTTGACCTCTACAAGTGCACCGCGGTGTCATGGGACAACAGACCTCTCACACACACACATGCTCCCGCACACGCACGCGTGCACACACACGTAAATACATAAAACTAATGACACATTTCTCTTTATACCAATGGTAAGAAGATTCAGACAGAAAGGAAGCCAGTTCACAATGTAAGAAAATGCCAATTGCTTCTTTACCTGCCTCTGGGCATTTGGATCTAATATTAATAATCCCTCTGGTCCTGGGGGGGGTAACTGTAAAATAATATTAGAAACACTGAGGTCGAATATGCATGAGTTTACATAGTTACACATATAGGACATCTAGCATGAAGTGTGAGTTTCTTAAGTATTTGATAAAACTGAGTCTCAGGGTTGAGGCTGTTATCTCTTGGCACCTTTCCTATAAATGCATGCATTTAATCATGAGAAGGCCACTCAACTATCAAAGAAACCATCCACCCCATGGCTGCCCAAATCTGCAACCCCAGTTGCAACCTAGAAAGAATAAGAAGCCATCCATGGCCCGGCCTAGTGGCTGGAGTGAGCAAAGAGTGAGGACCCTCACTAGCACCACATGCTTTTCTGATGGCCACACGCTTCTCTTGCGGGGAGGGGGGGAATCCCCTGTTGTCAACAAGGAAGACAGCTCTCTTCTTCTTTACCTGGTCTCTTGTGTTTCAAGTCTGTACATGACACTGCGAATAGGAAATTTTCAGCATCTGTGAAATGTTTGGGGGCTGGAAACAATTACTTTAAAATTTAAAAGAAAACTGCAAAATTGAACTTAACTACTATTTAATTAAATGTCTACAAAAATCTAACATCATGTCAGTTCTTTGACAGGTAGAATTAATTCCAGAAAAATATACCCTACCTAGAAGCATTGGGGTGTACTTTTCTGTGATGTGTGTTTATGAACACATGCGCACTGAAGAATTCTTGAAATGCTTGCAGAGAAATTGAAATCACCGACAAATTGCCTTGCACTTAGCCAGAATCATTTTTAAAGAAAGGACAATAAAAATTCTTTTTCAAAAATGCTCAAGAAAATGAGATATTTAAGCATATTTTTAAACTATGTCTTAGATGCAGACTTGCTGTATTACCTACTGGCCTCAGACATCTGTCTTCTGGGACGATGGAGGAGGGGGCTGGGAGGAGCTAGGTTACCCAAGTACCTGCCACACAAGCAGAGGACTTGAGCTTGGTTCTCGGAACCCATGTGACAAAGCCAGGTGTGTATCTAGGCATGCTGGCACATACCTTTAATCCCAGGGAAGGAAAGGCAGGCAAATCTATGAGTTCAAGGATAGAATGATCTACATAGAATGCACCAGGTCAGCCAAAGCCACATAGCTCAAAAGAAACCCATACACCCACCCCCCAAAAAAAAAAAGAGAGAGAGAAGAAAGAAAAGAAAAAAAAAAAAAACCATGTGTGGTAGTTCAAATGTAATCCCAGTACGGGGGTATAACAAGAACAATAAAAACCCAGAGACTGACTTTGGGGTTTAAGCTGAAAGATCAGAGAAGCAAAGCAGCCAAGCCAGTAGCTCTTACCTCTACCTCAGACCAAACTGGATGGTCCTGTCTGTATGAATCCTCAGAGCACAATGCTGCAAGCCTCAGACTGTACTCCTGGGCTGCTATGATCTCCTCAACGTGGCTAGAGACTCATTCTCTAAGACTGAGTTTGCCTCTTCCTTATGTACGTCTCTCCATCCAGACATATCACTCCTGTCTCCACCTCCCAGTACTGGGATTAAAGGCGTGCCATCCCAAGTGCTGGGGTCACCTTTGTGTGAGCTGTTTCTCTTTTAGACTGGATCAATTTCCTGTAGCTCAGTGTGGCCTTGAACTCACAGAGATCCATCTGCCTCTTTCTCGCAAATCCTGGGATTAAAGGTGTGGCCACCGCTGCCTGGCTCTGTGGCTGTGGCTAGCTTTGCATTCTGATCTCCAGTTGCTTTTATTCGATCATAAACAATACCGCGGTTTTGTGGCCCAGTTTCTTAACACTGTGGCGGTTAAGAAGAGAGATCTTGCCTCAAAAACATAACACAACAGCAATAATGTAGATGCCTCTAATACCCAGTGTTGTGCTCCAGCTTCCTCATGCATGCACAGTTCCATAGACACACATATAAACCACACAGAGAGATAAGGGGGAGAGAAAGGCAGACAGAGAGGGGGGGAGCCTTGCAGCCTTCCTGTTTCAGCCTCCCAGTACTGAGACTTGCCGAAACGTATCATCATCCCACTAGACATTTTGAAACAGTCCCATATAGTACAGGGAGATTTGAAAAGAGTTACCTAGGAGCTGGGCAGCATCCAGACCACAGACACTTGTTAAACTGGAAGGTGTGTTGAAAATCACCATGGGCAGGAGGCCCAAGACATAAAACAGAAAAGTTATAGCCGCAAACTTAGTCCTCCTCTCAAGGAAGCCTTACGTCATCCGCTGCATCGTTTCTGGACCTTGTGCTACTTTATTTCCTTCCTCTGTGTCTCTCCTGTCTTCTCCAGAAGACATAAATCCCTGGGCCAGGGTCCATCATGGTCCATTACCACTGCCTCATTGCGTCTCACCTTTTAAGACATGGAGTCCTCAGTTAATATCAGCTTTTCAAACTGAACACTAAACGAGGCAATCTCTTTCATACACTTTTTTTTTTTTTTTTTTAAAAAAAAAAAAAAAAAAAAAAGAACAGTTCTTCCAAGTTTGTTCTTGGCAGCACAAGAACAGACCAGAACCTCAGAATGGTGAACCACTGCTGGGAAGGGAAGTTACATTTGCATGAACATCCGTTGTTTCTTTGTTCCTTGCTTGGAATATGTTTCTCCCTGGGATAGGAGCATATAACAAATAAATGCTGAAGTACCTTATTTTCTTGCCCAAATGCAGTACTTAACTCTGGTTGATTTCTTAGGTAAAATTACTTACAGGAAGAAAAACTGCCTAAGTGTCTTTGATTATTATGGAATATTTAAACCTCGCCAAGCTGTGTCAACCTTGTTATATTTATACACACACACACACACACAAAAGACAAAATACATCTCAAAAGGCATTGCGCTTAAGTATGATGATGCTCTACAGTCTACTTCTGATGAGGGAAATGAGAATTGTTACTACCTGTGTGGGTTCCTACCTAAGAATTAACACGGTTCTATGGGTTTCATAACTGGGGTGCTAGTAGCTGTGATTTTTGTAAAGGAAATCATATAGGCAGTTTTCTCTGCTTTATGAACACACCCACACCTGTGAGAAAAGGAAACTCAACTACATCGGCTATAAATCCCTAAGCTTTTTGTTTCCTGTGCTTCCCATGGAGAAGAGGTGTGTGTTCACAGACTGAAGTCATGATGCCCCAACCATGGTTACCGGTCTAATGACAGTGATTTTATATGATTTTTTTTCCTTTCTCTTTTTCTGTTTCCTGCCCATAAAGCAAGAAGTCGAGAGTAGCCTTAGACTGTTCAGGGAGAGATCAGTAAAGAACCAGTCATTTTAGGTATAGCTACATTCACTCCCTCCTGCCATGGACCTCCCACCAAATCGCACACCCTCAACAAGAATGCAAATTGTCACAAAGGATGTGGAACTTGGGCACGAGGTTACTGGGGGGGGGGTCTTAAAGAACCTGAGTGAAGGAGTTTTTTTCTACTGATTAAGTTTCTCCTCCGGGTCCTGAACTTGCAATGATATCTGCAACCTCCTAAGCTTTAGAACTTTAGTGGTCGTCAGTCTTTTCTCTACCGTGGAGAGTTCTCAAGTGTGTTTTCAAAACCCATGCTTAGAAAAGGAGCAGCGCTAGTTACTCCCTACATCAGTCACTTTTGAGTCAGTGTGAGCCAATAAGATGGCCTTGGGTTCCTGGTTTCAGTGCTACATTCCATCATAGTGGAGAAAGATGGTGGTGTTTGTGGTGGTGGGACCATGTGGCAGAGCCTCTTGCCTCTTGCGATGCTAAGTTAACTAGTCAAGTTTTCGTTTCCAATGAAATAGACGCAGACAAACACCAAGCTTCATGAGCAACATGAGAAGCTAGGGGTGTGCTATTATACCAAGAGTGGATTTAACTTCATCTATAAACAGTGTTAGTACATACCACATTAGAGCAGCTAAAAGAGGCTCCTGACATATTACTAAAATATAGAAAAGACCTAAGGAATCCTAAATTTGGAATTACTGCCCTTAGGATCCCAAACATAACTATCCTTGGGGGAACGTTCCCATGGTACATATGTGTGCACGGTACCACCTTACCACGGTGTGCCTCATTGGCAAATTCCAAATGCCCTGTTGTTATGATAGAGGACTAAGACCAAGGCAATGTATATAGTGAAGGTTTCATTTGGACTTGTGGTTTCCAAGGGATAAGAGTCCATCGAGGCAGAAAAGGGATGGGCGTGGTAGAACAGAAGCTGAGAGCTCACATCTGGAACCACAAACAGAGAAAGTAAACTAGGAACGGTATCAGGTTCTGAAACTTCAAATCACACTCTCCGTGACATTCTTCCTAACCCTGAGCAGTGCTGCCAATGGGGAACCAAGTACTCAGGCATCTAAACTAGCCTGAGGGACGCTCTCACTCCAACTGTAACAGGTGAAATGCTTCAAAACGTTTTTATAGCTTAAGCAGGTCTGAAATTCCTATTGAAGTGATTGCATGAAGTAGGTATCGAGTCCTTCAGCTGCCCATTCATGTAGCACCACTTTATAGAATGTTTGCAACATGCAAAGTGCTGCCTAGGCTGACACGTCTGCAACGCTGGGGGCCCATCATGAATGCTGCCCCTCCAGGACTTTGTAATCTAGACACACAGATTACAAAGCACCAGTATAAAGGAAACCAACAGAATGATGAGCCATGGTGGAGAGCAGATGCCATCGACATCACACACTCAAGGAAGTTTGCACCAAAGCTGTACATCCTGACCCAAGATGCCAAGGCATTTAAAAATCTGCTTTGATTAAGAGGGTGTGAGACTCAGGACGATTCCGTAAAGAGCCTACTACCACACAACTACAGTCCCAAACCAGCCTGCTTTACTCTAGATCCCATGAACTCCTAGAGGGACACAGCAGATAATAAACTCTGCTGTAGATAAGAGATTCTCGTGACACAGCCTTGCTTTCCTGTCTGGAAAGGAAAAAGAAAACAAAGAAAAAAATTGACAGTCATCTCAATATGTGGCAAGAGAAACATAAGTATTTAGTTTTTTTCTTCATTTCCTCTCTCCTTAATTTTTCACCCCCAGCCCCTTAGACATAGTAATAAATGAAATTCTGTATTTAACTATACTTTTTATAAGCTTTTCAGGACCTGTTTTCAAGACATGAATATTACATGTTTATGTTACAGCAGGTCTCCCCGCCGGCTGCCGGTGGTTCTGCCGCCATTGTCCTGCAACCACATGTGCCCCAAATAACACTCAGAGACTCTGTATTTGATACAATCCTGTTGGCCAGTTACCATTATTGTTAATGGGCTAGCTCTGCCTTAATCATTAACCCATTTCTACTTATCTAAGTATTTCCACGTGGTCGTCTTATCGGGGAGCCGCGCGGCAGGCTTCCTGCTTCTTCCCGGGCTACATCTCGACTCCACCTACTACTTCCTCTTCCTCCTCCTAGTCTCCTAGCCCCACCTATCTAGTTTTCTATTGGCCACAGGGCTTTATTAACAGTATGAGAAACATATATACAGAATCACATCTCCCATCATTCATATGTCTTTATTAAAATTCAGATCATACTATCCCTACTCCATCTCCAAAAAGAAGTAGTAACTCTTTAAAGCATGAAGTATTCCCACAACCTACACATACAGAAAGCACACCCACATGTGCACACTCACAGATACACTCACACGCGCACACACACACACACACACACACACACTCACGCACACACTCACACACACACATATTCACACAGGTGCACATGTACACACACACAGGTATGCACGCAGACACACACTCACACACACACTCACACTCACACACACAGACACACACACACACACACACACACACACACACACACACACACACACACGTCCTTGCCAGCTGGTTGAGTGATTAGCCCAGTGGGCACCTGATTACAAATGGCATCAGAAAGGTCTTCTCTTCCACGTGGCTGTGCTCTCTCCCTGAGTGATATTGAGTGAGAGGCAAGGTTCTCGCTTGAGATGCATGAAATCTAATTGTTCTTAATAAAGAAACCCAGAGACAGACATTGGGGTTAAAGCTGAAGATCAGAGAAGCAGAGTACCAACCACTAGAGCGTTCTCAGCTCTGCCAGTGCTCGTACAGACAGGGCCATCCTGTCCTCAGGCTGCACGTTCAGACTGCTTCTTCCGACCTCAGACTGCCTTGAGCCCCTGTCTTCTCCCTCCTTATACCCCTCTCTCCACACAGCCGTTTCAGGCCTGTCTCCAGCTCCTCAGTGCTGGGATTAAAGGTGTGTCATCCCAAGTGCTGGGATCACCTGTGTGTGAGCTCTGTTCTCTTTTAGACTGGATCAGTTTCATGTAGCTCAGGGTGTCCTTGAACTAACACCTCTGACTGGCTCTGTGGGCAACTAGGGTGGCTAGCTTTGCACTCTCATCTTCAAGCAAGCTATGTTTGATAGATCATAAACAAAATATCACCACAGCTTTATTACTGACACTGGAGCACACAGCCATCCTTAAGCTCCCCAGGAAGGCAGTCTTCCAGTGAATGAAGGCCATTTCACAAGAAAGCAGAGAAACTAAGGCACTTCCTCTGAGAGCCAATGCGGCCTTGAGTTTAGAGTGAGTAAGAGCTCCAACAACAAAGAAAAAAGCTGTTAAAGACAGGAGACCATCAGCAACACGTGGCTGGCACCCCTGCTTCTCTTTAAAATCAGGAGAGCTATTAGTCCATGGGAGCCCCGTGCCAAGAAAACCCAGCAGAGCCAGGGAGAAAGCAGACAGCTCCCTGGTGGCTTGAAGGGAATGTCCCTTACTGTATGCCACTGTCAACAACGCAAAGTACCCTTGGGAGATGGGAAGAATCGCGAAGCTCAGGAAACACGGGCTCTGGAAATAGGAGGAAGAGTGTGATTCCACCACTTCACAGCTGCCATGAGGGATTTTCGTAAAGACTCTCGTTCCCGAGTCCAATAGTCTACACAACCAACATTGTTTTGTGCCTGTGGTATTACGTTGGCTGAGGAGAGGGGAAGGCTGACCCTAACTGCTGGCCTGAATCTAAAGGTGGAAGGTGACACTGTGTGAGTATCCATTGTCCTCAGCTTCTACAGCATGGCCAGCCGCCTTCTGCTTCAGACAACTGCCTTCCCTTTCGAGACTGACTCTATTCCTTGGAAGTGTAAGCCAAGATAAACCCGTCCCAGCAGTAAGACAAGAAGCTAATGTGGTAGAATATGATAGTCTTTGAGAAGTGAGTGGCAGCCTCCCAGCCTCACCTTGGGTAATGTGGGATATGAACTCTTGGCAGCTTCATATCACCAGTTTGCCATGAGAATGGACATTTTACCACAGACATTTTACCACAGTGGCAGAGAAAACAAAAGTTTCAGTCCCAGATTCTGTCTGTGCCTGAAAGGAGCTCTGCATCTGAACCTTTCTGTGGTGCGTTAATTCAAAGTTTCATGAACTGTTTGAAAAGACTGCCCACATGGAGCCCCAAGGGAAAAATCTGGCTTCAGCCTGTTTATAGAAATAAAGTTTTATTGAGACACAGTTGCAAACATATTTGTCAGTTTATAAATTTCCCATGGCTGTTCTCCTACTGCAAAGGCTGAGTTTAGTAACCATGTCAGAGACCATATGACTCAAAAGGCAGAAAATAATAATTCTACATGAAAATGGTTGTCAACCCCTGAGCTCAACAGCCCATTGCTATTGCAACACTTTCTTCTTGTTGCCTCAAGTAGCTGATTGGTAGGAGTTAGTTTCTGTCACTGGCTGCTTGGCCACTTAGAATACACTATCCCAAACATGGAACACGCTGTGAAGTATGAAGTATGTTACAAGTTGTTGTGGGCCTATCTCTGTCCTTTTGTCTCCTCCCTTTCACCCCGAATCCAGTCAAAAACCCAGAATTCCTCTTCCTCAAGGTTCACCACAGACACTACCCATTCTCTCCCTCACAGCAAGCCATTTAATGGAGGAGGAAGAGGAGAGGAAGAAGTCCTTCTCTTTCTCTCCATTCTCAAGTGAAGACCCTCATTCCAGAGGAGTCCTGCTCTACGCCTGGGAATAAATAAGGTCATACAGAGTTCAGCCAGAGTCTGAACACACTGGCCTTTCTGGGGTTGGCACCTCAGTCTGTAACTATGACATTAGATCCTTTTGTTCGAGCACATTCTTCATCAAACCTAAGCATAACGCATTCCCTTGAAGCCATTGGCCCTATCAGCTTACAAACTTAGACTATATAAATTATTCTTTTCCTTGGGAAGCTATCGTCATTTACCAGAGTGTTAAGAGTGACTCCCGGGGTGGGTGGAGGAAGGGGTCATAGCTGCCCATGTCTACATCTCAGAGAATCATGACTAACTGTCTTCAGCTTGTCATTATGCTCAGTTCACGGCAGACACAGCTGTCATCAGCCCCTTTCTCCTGTCTTCATTCGTCACCTCTCCTGATCATTTTCTTTATGCAGACATGATTCCATTTTGCACCACGTCTTTAAGAAGAAGGTGTGTGCTGGGTCTCCCTTTGATCTCCTTGCTACTGTTCACTTTACCCAGGGGAAGCTATGTCACAATTACTTTTGGTTTTCGCATCCTCTGTTGCTTGGGGCAAAGAAGATACTCAATAAATACACATTATATCTTAAACTAAATATTTCTCCCAACTGTATGCACTCCAGTCAGTCTCTTTGTGGGAGAAAAGCTACTTTTTACAATGGAGTTTCATATGCAGAAGAAGACCACCATCCAGGCCAAATGTCCAGAAGAAAATTCATCAAGAAACAAAATCAGTCCTCAAAGCCTGAAACTTTTCAGCACCGTTGTCTCAAAGCAGCTGTTTTCGGGATATAGCCTCTGGGCAGCACCAACAGGCTTACCCTGGCCTTGCTAAAGACAGGGTCTCCAGTCCCACCCTGGACTCCACTCTCTGAAATAGGAACCTGCATGTGGGGCCCTGCATCCTTTTGTCAAGACTACCTACTGACCTACATACTTGAAGCTTACCTAAGGCCAGACAAGGGCCCAGCAAGCTTCATCATAAAAGCAGGTGCTAAAGATTTAGTCTGCAAGCCAAGAAAATCAATGTTCTATAATGTACACATATGGTAAAGGAATAAGGATTTCCATAAAATGTTTAATGATATTCAAAATATATTATGACAATATGGTGGCATATACGTTAAATGCAAGCACTTGAGAGGCAGGCAGATCTTTGTGTGGTCTACACAGTAAGTTCCAGGTCAGCCAAAGCTACATAGTAAAATAGTGAGAGTCTACCAAAATATATATATATATATATATATATATATATATATATAAAACATATATATATATATTATGCACTTTGAAGTAACAGTACAATTTTTGCTAATATATCTCTACTCAACAGAAGAATGGAGAACTAAGTCATGATAGTATATTGATCAGTTGAGGCTGAAAGTCAATGATATCCATCCATATGATATAATGCTTTAGACTCCTTCACTTCCCAAATTTATATACTGAAAACCAACCCTTCAGCATAATATACTTGGGGTATGGCCTTCAAAAGGAAATAAAGTTACAAAAGTGGAGCCCAGGATGGAATCAGTGTCCTTATAAGGAGAGGACAAGGGCTAGAGAGGTAGCTCATTGAGTAAAGGTGCCTGCCACCAAGGCTGATGATCTGAGTTTGGGACCCAGGGCCCATACGATAGGAGGGAATTTACTCCTGTAAGTCGTCCTATGGCCTCCTTATGAACACCAGAAATACTTACACACACAAAATAAAGCAAATACCTTTTAGTTCTTAAAAGAAGGGGCATAAGAAAGCTTGTTCCTCTCTCTTTTCAGCCACATGAGATAAAACAAGGGCCATCTTCCCTGTGACCTCAGACTCCTGGCCTTGAACACTCGCCAACACTGCAGTACTGTGATGACCACACAATGCTACTACTTTCTATTCATACGTGGGGAGCAATTGAAGTCAGCAGAGGCTCCACGCCCAGCCATTTGCCCTTGTTCAAAAGACCCCATGAAGGTATCTTCTAGATAGTTAAATGTGAAACCCAGGTACAGGAATCATCAATAATGGCATCAGTCAGAGCAGACGTGATCTGGCCTAGGATCTAGTGAACTCCTAGACAGCATGATGTCCAATGAGGCAGAAGAGTCTGGGGTAGACATGTTCCTCCAGTACACGACATTCTGTCCTCCTGAAGCACTAATGAGTGGGTAGGAAGTGGGTAGACAGCTAATAGGTTCGATCATGTTGGAGTCTGGATGAAACATAAGGATAAAATATTGTCTGTACACCTGTTGCACAGAGAAAGGCTGTCAAATTGGAGGGGGACATCCTCCGGCAGACTCCCCCAGGATTCACAAACCAACAAACTGCTTCTACACATGCAGGAAAAAGAGAAAATAGCTGAACAAAGAAAAGTGGGTGTGCTCTTTAGTCTCATGTTTGTGAATTTCCCTTTTTCTTTAATAAATCCAGACTATTTTAATGAAAAAATTTATAAAATGGTTGGTGCCAACGAAGAAAAAGCATTAGATTGTAGGATCAGAACCTATGCATTTCTGTAAGCGAATCTTTCTAAACGGCTTTCTGTTCACCTAACCTAGTGAGTGACCCTGAGTCACAAAATTCAAAGCAGTACAGGTGTTAATTTCATTTCACTCTGTAGGAAGGGAAGGAAATGGCAAGCCTTTCAGGAAAAACTCTTTTTAATATGAATTCCAACCTTCAGTGAAAAGGAAATATTTATGAGTACGTTTTAACAAATAATAATTCTTTCAAGTTTTTAATGAAAGACACTTTTTAGGAGAGTTGGCTAACAGGGAGAAACTCACATAAAGGACTGAAAAGGAAAGTTAATTATTTATCAAGTCTCCCGCAGGGCCTACTGAACTTCAGACGTGCATCAGAGATGCCTAACGTGAGTTCGTTTTCCAGAGCACATTTCCATTTAGAATTACTTTGAAGGCTTCAAAATGCCCTTGTTCTGTTTGCATATTTCATGTGTGAGAGGGAGTCCAGGTTCAGTGTCATCCCTAACCAACCCTGAGCTCTCTTTACCAGGTACATAAAACCCTTTACCAAGCAGACTCTTTCTAGGAAGGTGAGCACACATCAAATTGCATTTGAAAGGTTCCTGAAGACTCAAGCTGTGGAGAGTCATCTAAGACATCAAAATCCTTGGATAAGATGAGAGAAAGAAAGAGGGGGGAGGGGGAAATAAAGCCCTTGCTAAATTTTCCTTCTGGAAAGCTTAATTCTTCTCATTTTATTTCTTCCAAAGGTATGTGTTTGTACAATATGCGTCAAAAACCCCTGACAAGTCTGTGACTTGTATAAAAGGTTAAGCTTTCCCATTAAAGAACATTTGCTTATGTAGAAGAATTTTGATTAAACTAAATTAGAACATGGGCCCATCCCAACAAAGGATTTTAGAAATCACAGATCTGTTCCCTGAGCTAAGAATTTCAGTGTTCAACGACCTCACCTAGCTTTCCCTCCTCTGTGCTGGCGTATCGAAAGGCCACCTGGCATCCCTGAGAACCAAGAGAGATTGATTACTTTCAGAACCCCTTGTGTATTTTTAAACATTTAATCTAAAACCAAGAATAAATTTTTCTTTGTGGGCTTGATATATTGTCAGGAAAATTACAAATCTTCAAAAAATGCTAATATCAACTATGATTACAACAAATTAGAATCAAATCGTGAGTCTCTTCCCCTGGGGTTGTTTTCAGACCAAAACAAACACAACCCAAGAAATTGAATTCTGGTGACAACTTTGTTATTGACCAAGAAACATTAGAGAAAAGTACCTGGCCCTGGCATTGTTTCCCTGTTGACTGGGGTCTGTCACCCTGCCAGAGATGGCAGTAGGGGGGAGGGGGCAGGAGCTCTGAAGAGGTAGGTTTCAGACTGAGTAGACCCCTCCATGCTCTGGGTCACTGCACCTGAAGTTGACTGAGGATGTAAGGGGGGAGGGGCATTTTGATGCCTTTCACAGCATATAGCCAGTCTCAGCACATTAAAGCTGTGTCACCTTTCTTAGTATCTTAGTTAGGGTTTCTACTAATGTCATAAAACACCATGACCAAAAGCATCTTGGGGAAGAAAGGGTTTACTTCAGCTTATATATCCTGATCGTGGTTCATCGGGAAGGACGGTCATGGCGAGACGCTGGGAGCAGAGGTCATGGAGGAGTGCTGCTTACTGGCCTGCTCAGCCTGCTTTTGTGTGTAACTCAGGACCAACAGCCTGTGGAAGACACAGTGCAATGAATCTTCTCACATCAGTTTTCAGTCAAGGAGATGACCCACAAGCTTGCCTACAAAACGTCTTCCAAATTGAGTCCCTAGACTCCACGTGGCAGAAGGAGAGAACTGATTCCCACAAGTTGTCCTCTGACTTCCACATATGTACCATGGCATATGTGTGCCACATATGTACACCGACGTTATGAGCACTTTCCCACCAGCCTGGTCCCACTGCCACATCAGCCCCAAATAACACACAGAGATGCTGTATTAATTACAATGCTGTTGGCCAATGTCTAGAGCTTCTTATTGGCTAGTGCTATCTTAATTATTAACCCATAATTACTAATATATGTATTTCTACATGGTCTTATCTTACCGAGAATGCCAGACTCACGTGTCCTGTCTTCCAGAGATTACATTGTGACCCCATCCTACGTTTCCCAGAATCCTCCACCTCTCCTAGTCCCACCTATCTTGCTTCCCTATTGGCCAACAGTGCTTTATTCATTAACCAATAAGAGAAACATATATACAGAATGTCATCTCCCATCACACCCACAATAATTAAATAAATTGTTTTAATTAATTAAAAGATTTGAGCTCTTAAGAAAAATTAAAACAATTATTGCCATCCTTGATTGGTGGTGCATTGTGTGGTTTAGGCATCTTCATCTCTGGTTGAATTACTGCCCAGGGAGGCATTAACGTCCTCATTTAAGTTAGTGAGTGGCAAGAAGGAAGTTTTTCATCTGTATCTGAGTCTCATGCCAAAGTCTTCTTCAGTGTACCAAGAGTTTATAGCCAGTTTCCAAGATGGTTCTGGAAGCCCCAGATTCCTGATATCCAAACCCCTGAGCGAGTGCTTCCTGCCACTATGGAGCTGATCATGGTGACTAATCACATAGAGCAGAAGTGACAAGCTATCACTTTTGAGACAGGAAAAAGGTTTTCTCCAACTAACAGTCTAAGCAATAGTGGAGAGGCCACCTTTAAGGAGATTGATGACTTCCTTATCTGCCATCCTAGATCCCTCATCTAGTAGCTGATGGAAACAGAAGCAGACACCCACAGCTAAACACTGAGCTGAACTCCTGGAATCCAGTTACAGAGAGGGAGATGTGATGACCAAAGGGGTCAAGACCAGGCTGGAGAAACCCACAGAGACAGCTGACCTGAACAATGGGGAGCTCATGGACCCCAGTCTGACAGCTGGGAAACCAGCATAGGACTGACCCAGACCTCCTGAATGTGGGTGTTAGTTAGGAGGCCTGGGCAGTCTGTGGGGCCTCTGGTAGTAGATCAGTATTTATCCCTAGTATACAAATGGACTTTGGGAGCCCATTTCACATAGAGGGATACTCCCTCAACCTAGACACATGGGATATTGCCTAGGCCCTTCTCCAAATGATATGACAGACTTTGAAGACTCCCCATGGAAGGCCTCACCCTCCCTGGGGAGCAGAAAAGGGATGGGATGGGTTTAGTGGGGTAATAGGAGAGGATGGGGGGGTGAGAGAACTGGGATTGACATGTAAAACAACTTTGTTTCAAATTTAAATTTAAAAAAAAGGAAAAGAGAAAGAAAGGAAGAAAGAAAGAAAGGAAGGAAGAAAAAAAGAAAGGGGATTTCCTCTCTGTGTATCTCTTTGTCTCATGTGTGTGTGTGTCTCTCTCTCCCTCCATCCCTCCTTCCCTTCCTCCCTTCACATACACACATTAATTCTGTATATACATGCATACTGTGTGTGATACATATATGTGATACACACATACATACATACATATCACCATTCCAAAGGCTCTCTGCCTTTGCCACACACAAACACACACACACACACACACACACACACACACACACACACACACAGTCATGTTATAGCAGTATTAAAACAAAAATTCCAACGGAAGCTTTAGTGAATGTTCGGCAGACTCTCCAGCCCAGCAGGCCTTGAGAAGCACAGCCTCTGGAAACTAACCTGAGCTACACCCACCCAACTAAGCTACAGCTGAACTCACAAGCTGCTCCAGTGTACACCGTATTTGCTGTAAGCTTCTAAATGCTGGGGGAATTTTTATGCACATAACTAATATATCAGTGCATATCAGTTTGTACAAACATGATTAAATACTAACTGTAGATTTCCTAGAACATCTGTGCATAACATTCTGCAAATAGTATATGAAAGTAAAATATAAAAATAAGATGCCCTCCCACCTGAGCCTTCAAGTAGCTTTAGACTAGACAGAAGTATTTGTGTAGGTATATTAAAAACTATCTCCAAAAATACATGTATGGTAGTCTCTTGGATGTCTGTATAATCTTCTCCCTAAATCCAAATTATATAGCCAGATGCTTTAGAGTGTTAGGATTATAACAAGAAAGCACAAAGGAGAAGAAAGGGCTATGATTAAGCTCCTCAAATTCAAAAATAGTATCTTCTTGCGAGATAATTAGTTGTAAGCCAGACATTGTTAGAAACGACACAATTTTCTAAATTCTTTTAGTCCCCATTTAACATATCAAGGGCCAGTCTTGGCATAATAAATCCTAGGCTTTCTTCCATAATGCAGCAAATATAACTTTGGCTCTTCACCACCTACTCCTGAGCCAAAGGAGCATCTACTAAGTGAGAGATGAGAAAATTTCGATCTGCAGTGGGTACTGTGGTCTTCTAGAGAACCCTTCAGGAATGAGGGATTGATTCCAACAACTGCTGGGGAATTCTAGTAGACAGCCCTCAGCGGTCACCCTGCTTTGAAAGGTGCCCTGTGTATAGCCCCAGTTCAGTCATTGGCAGGATAAAGGGTGTTCCGCCTGCCCCAAGTCAGGACACTGTAATGGACCATCCTAGCCTTGGCTCTCTCCTGGTCCTGGGCAGAGCCACTTAGACTGCAGAAGCAACTCCTGTCTCTGTCCAGCTGAGCTTCTTCCCTTCAAGGGCAAGGAGTCCTACATGGCGCCTGGTACATACTCTGCACTCTTGCTTTTTTATCTCAGTGTCTGTACCCTGTGGCAAGGACCAGTTGAGTCTAGGGACAGGTAAGTGAAGGATCAGACACTGTTCTGTAGCACAAAGCCCTGGAGAAAATGGCCTTCACTGCTTCTGTCCTTGGAACCTTGGGCAGAGCCCTGGGGGTTGATACTGCACCAGAGCAGGGAGTCCCCGCACATTGAGGAGAGAACAAACCGGAAGCCGTGTTTACTCCCCCAGGTGCCGCTCATTTTCAGGGAATGATTAGCTGGAGCCCATAACCCACACACTAGCCCAAGAGATGGGCAAGATCGGGCCTGGTACGTGGGAAGCCAACACCAAGACAGCCTAGGAGCAAAGCAGTGTGTCCGGGAACGGCAAGTGTTTGGATGCTAAGGGGAATCTAAGGCAGCAGAGGGGGGACAAGCATTGGGTGGAGCCGGAGAAAGATGAGCTTCAACAGCATAACAACACGCGCAGCAGGAAGGAGCAGAATGGCCAGTGCAGACCCCCAAGCCCAGCCCAAGGCCTGAGAACCAGCTTTCAGCTCAGTTCTGTGGGGGCCGCACAGATCCCGCCCTTACCTCCAGGCACTTGCCCACTTATTGAAAAGGGGGAAGAAAGAGTTGGAGAGTGTGGCACCCTAAACACTGATGAGACCAGCCTAGTGGTCCAAGCATTGCTGAGACGGCTGGAGTGGGTGTTAAAAGGGTTCTTGGACCCTACCGCTGTAAGCATCTTGTAACTGGTAAGAGGCATGTGATTCCCTTTTATGACATGTGCACTCTTAAGCACAGTAGGTTGCCAAGGTACCAAGCCTCCTTGACATTTCTGTTTACGTAGTTTTCATTTTCAAGAGGATGAAATGATGCGGGCAGTTGATACATGTTAAAGTACATGAAACCTACAAATAGGAGCATTCTTCTCTCATATGGCTGAGTCACAGCACCTGCCGAGGGGCCCCAACCAGCTGTGGGCCTGGAGTAGACAAGAGTGCACATTAAAGGCCTGTGAAGGCCTGGGGAAGATAAAGAGGAGTGTGTAGCCCCCAAAAGTCTAGGGGAGGCCAACTGCCCCTTCACTACCAAAACCTCTCTGAAACAGTATTCAACGGTAGAATACCATGCATACCACTTTTCTGAGAAGAGCCCTTATCTTCCCCTGGGATCTTCAGGAACCATCTGTATCCTTTTTACTTCTTAAAAATGTCCCATGGGAAATGGCATTGCACCTTTGTGAGGGCCGGGGACACAACTTAGTGGGATAACATGTGCCTGGCATATTCAAGGCCACGGTTCAATCCTCAGCGCTGAGAGACGAAAGAAGAAAGAAGAGCGTGAGGGGAAATAAGATACGAGGGAGACATGAAGCAGGGGGGAGGAGGGACAGAGGGACGGACAGAGGGAGGGAGGGACGGGGGGGATGGAGGGATGGAGAGAACGGGGAAGAGAGGGTTAGCGTGCCTATAGGAGTTGGCATACACATGGTCATGCTTAGAACTACAATTTAGGAGACAGGGTCATCTTTTCAATAGATCATTATTAATCACATGCACCCCAGAAAAGGTGGAGCTGGGCTTCTGGAGAAAAAAAACACAGACTTGACAAATTCCAGATGAAGCCATAGTGCCTAGCATCCCATTCCAGCAGTTAAAAAGAGTACTAACAGAAACACCTTTTGTAAAACAGGTGTAACAAAACACAGTGATTTCCTTTGAAGCAAAAGTAACTCATTAAAACATAGACGTTTGTGTGTTCAACAGGAAATGTCTCTGTTTCAATACTCACAAGGTGAACTGCATGATAAAGAAATAAGTATTAAACATTATCCTCCCAGTAAACGTGAGAAAATGAGGGGTAGACCGATTGCCTAGCCAGCTGGTTGTTGATGAAGCAAAGATAAGCAAACAGCTTTGCTCTCCTTTGTTGCAATATAAGTGGAGATGCAGAAGACACCGGGTCAGCTGTAGGGATGAAGAAGGCCCACCAGCTCTGCACAACTCTGTTGACTATGAGTTGACAAATTGCACACATCGCCAAAAAGCACGCATCTCAAGGAGCCAGCTAACTGCCTGCCAAGTGGCACCAAGTGTGCTGATTGCTAACTTAGGGAGGAAAAGAAGTCACCTGCCACTCTGGTGTGTCCTGTGAAGAGTGTGCTTGGGTCTAAGCTCCAAAGACAAATGACAACCAAGACCAAAGCAGATGTCAAGAGAGCTATAGGCAAACACAGAGAGGACTGGAGACCTCAGGGATGGCAGGCTTGGCTGGCACTCTTGGTAGCTTTAAGGAACAAAGGCATAGCCTGGAAAAAATAATGGGGACATAATGAGGAGGACCCCAAGCCAGATCTGTTGCTGGATTTGAAGGACTCATGAGTCCTCTGGGATTGTAAATAGGAGGTAATATGAAATTCTGGGGTTAGATGCAAGGCTGACCATGACAGCTGGGTTTGCAATTGTTTTCATATTTTGAATAGGTAGCATTCATAGGGCTAAAATTTCAAAATAAACAAAGCATCCATTATTATTTTCCTTACTTAGCTAGTTCAATTTTATCTACCCAGAGGCAACCAATACATAGCTTGCTTCCTTGATATTTTAAAACTTATTTTTCTGGAGATAGCCTTATCTTAAGTCAATAATAACCTTGTTCCCCACCCCCTTTTTTGGCACCCATCAATATCAGCACAGGACATGCTTTATTCCAGCTTGCCTTTTTATTAGAAATACATCTTGAAGATTGATCTGTGATAGAATATTAAAAGCTCTTATGTTTTCTATGGTTGAGTAGCACCCCATCATATAGACATGCCATAGCTCAATTAGTAGAAATTCCAATATCTTGCTATTAATAGCCATGTTACAATGACTACCCATAGGTTCATTAGTGCATGTGTAGGATGTTTCTGCTACAGTAGAAAAAAAAACTTCTTATCAAGAGAAATGGAATCTCTGGCATGAAAATACATAAAACACTGTTTCATTTTATTGAAGACATAAACTAGAGTATTGTCAGTCTAAATCTGTACAGGTGTCCCCATGGTGGCTATAACTTCTAATAAATGTATAATTACAGAATCAGCATTTTCAGAACTTAAAGCAGTTGCCTGTTAAAAGTCTGAATAAGTACCATGATATGGTGTACATATATTAATTTTCCAAACTCTGCAAAATGAAACACATCCATTTGTCAAATTTTATTTCTTTGAGTGCCCTTTGGGTTTCTTCCTGCAGGTAGTAGAGTTTGGTTATAAAAAAGAACAAGTAGGACATTTCTTTATAATTTCCTTGGCTTGTTGCCAAGTGATAGAAAAAAACTCTTTTTTCAAACCTTTGTTATTAGTTCTTCTTTTTTTTTTTCTTTTTTTATTAGTTCTTTTTATGAACTGGAGGTTCTTGCTTTTGGGATATTTGTTGCTACTCTGTGCCAAGGAATTATTGCAAGCTCTTTGCCAGTGCTCATTTTCTGTCCATTGTGAGACAATTTCAGCATTAGTAAAAGATACCGCAATTTCTACGTTAATTGCTGAAGTCTCAACTTTTCTTTCAGAATCAATTCAGAAATTGATTTCTACATGGCTCTTTATTTTTTACTCTGCTTGTGTGGTAAAAATATCCATTCTTTGATATCATAGTCTCTTTTCATAAGAATTCCTGGAGGGGATTCACAGGAGACAGATAGTAAGACCCTGATACAACCAGGGTCTGGATCCAAGTGGTCCACATGTACATTCTGAAATCTCACCTCTACCAACGCCAATCCTCCCTCAGCCTCAGCTGATGGTTTTCTTCAACTATTTAAGTCTTCGTCATGTTGGGAGGTGTGAAATAAATGACTTAGTTCTTAAGTAGTTTATTCTATGTGGGTCAGAGCCAGTCAATAACTCCCAGGAAGTTTTGAAAATCATTGAGTTGGTAATTGATCTCTCCTGATTTGTACTTCCTGTGGTTGCATTTTTTTTGTAGACCTATCTTCTATTCCAGGTAATTAATAGAGTTTTCTCTTAGCACCTTTTCAGTAGTAAATTTGTAATCTCTAACAAGAAAAAAATTTCTGTACTTTTTCAAACATTTTTTTCTAAGGTATCTGCATCCGAATCAGCTAGCAAGATATTATCTATAGAATGTTAATTTATAGACTGAAGAAATTTTATGAATTTTTCCAGTGACTGCTGTACAAAAGATAGGTCTGTTTAACATCTTTTGTGGAAGAATTGTCCAGTGATATCTTTTAACAGGCTCATAATTATTATAAGTAGGCACTGTAAAGGCAAATATTTCTCTATCCCCTTCTTGCACAAAAGGCAGTCTTTTAAACAAATCTCTATAATAGGCCACACAGGACAATTCCAGGCTGTAACTTGCACATTGAATGAATCACCTTATTTATGTCTCTTAAATCTGTTAACATTTTCCATTTTCCAGATTTTTTCCCTTATTTTCCTCTCCCTCTCTCCTTCTCTCCTTCTCTCCCTCTCTCCCTCTCTCCTTCCTTCTCTCCCACCCTCCCACATCCTCCCCTCCCCTTGACCACCCTCCCATCCCATCTGTCCCCTACTCCACAGGTAGGGTGATACCTACCAGGAGGGGTCAACAAAATCTGTCAAGTCATTCAGAGTAGGGACTAGTCCCTCTCTCTTGCCTCTAGGCTAAGGGAGTATCCCACCATGGGGAATGTGCTCCCAAAGTCCTTTTGTGCACCAAGGATACATCCCTGACAGAAGGGGAACGTCATACCCTGGTTATGTAAAGCCTGAATGGTCTGTGATTACTCTTAATAATACCTTTTAATATTTCCCCCAGAATCATTCTTTATTTTATGGTTTGTTTCTGGGATTGGAGGAATGTTCATATGTGTTATCCATTGCTTTAACAGATCAAGCCCCCATAAATTCAATTTTATTTTAGCTCCTTGTGGTTTTAACTTTCCTATCTGTCCTTCTGGCCCTAAACACTCAACCCATCTTGCACTTCATTTTACCTGAGATCTCAAGAAGCTGAACATTTACCCCCTGAAGAGGCCAATCTAGATGCCAACATTTTGGTGAAATTATCTGCACCTATGTCTACCAAATCCTCAATTTCAATGCCATTTACATATATTTTAAGTTTTGGTCTCTGATCATTTATAGCAGTTTGTTGAAATACTTGTTTTCTAGTCTCTTCAGAGACTTTTTATATCTATAGAAATTGTTCTGTTTCGGGTCATATTCAGAGCAGTGTGGTTTTTAACAATGGGTATTGAGTCTTTCAATTGCTCTGTGGAGGAGGTGCCCCAATGCTGACAGGGAATGATTGAGCCATTTTGGTACTGGGGACTGAAAGAACCCTCCCTACCCAACCCCAGGGTGTTTCCTGATGGCAAAGGGTTACCTTGCCTGCCCCTTGTTGGTCTGCATTCATTAATTCAATGCTGGCCTGTCTCAAGCCTTCTACATATACCAGAAGTCTGGGGCCCTCTGTTTGGATTATCTCTAGAAAAAAAAAAATTGTTTCTAAGGACACCTTGCCTGCAACACATTTTCAAATGACCTTGTTCGCCACATCTGACATTTTGATTTTTCTTAAAATTTCTAGAAATAACTTCTCTATGCAGCATCATAAGCATGAGATTAAATATCAGCTGTGCTTCTAATCCATTCATCTATAGGTGTCAATCTTGCCTTTAAAGTCCTAATCACCCTTTTGCATTCTGAATTAGCATTTTCAAAAGCCAAAGATGCGATTAACATTTGTCTAAGTTCTAAGTTCTGGATCAAATATCATCCTATTTGCAGCTGAAGTAAATCTTTGTTTAAAAATAAATCAATGAAGGCTTCTTTGAGGTCTTGTATAATTTTAGTAACTGACCCATCTCTCTCCTGATTTTTCAACCCTGTTCGAAGCATTCAATGCTGCTATTCGGCATAGCACCAAGGTGTGATCATCAAATTTAAACTGCCTTTGCAAATCAGCATATGAACTTCACCAAAGGGGTGGTCTTGGGAAATTTCCATACCTCTAGCCCTACCTCTTTGTTTTATGACCCTAACTTCCTCTTCCTACCATATTTTCTGTTGTAATTGAGGACCAGCTTCCAGTATTATTGCGGCTAAATCTTTCCAGTCTTGTGGGATAATCATGTTCTAAGTTGCCCATGAATGTAGCATCTCCTTCACATAGAGTGAATGCATACCATATGAAACAACAGCTTCTTTAAATGTCTTCAAGTCTAAGACTTCTACAGGATTCCTGTCAACCTCTACATAGCCATGGGTGTGCCCAGCACTGGGGTGGAGGGCAGAGACAGGAGGATTGTGGGGGCTTGCTGCTGCCAGCCTAGTCTGGAAGTGAAGTTTCAGGTTCAGTGGGAGACCTTGACTCAGAGGAAAAGGCCAGATAATTGAGATGATCCAGATGGTCCTCCTGCCCCCCCCATATCCTCACACAGAGTGCTATCTCTAGGGCACCATCACTGCCCACCACACCCACATACACAATCCTATCAACCATTAGGGATAGCATGGGTGCATCTAGACAACATAAGTGTAAAAAGCATTTGCAGTTTTGAAATCTCCCAGGATGCTGCCCTCTGTGAGTGCTTCACAAAAGTCACACACATGGAGAAATCCTACACCTGGCACTAAGACTTTGTCTCACAACCCATGGCTTCTAGGACCAGCATCGTCCGTCCACGCATGTATCTCCTAACTCTTTTCCTAAACTACATGTTTAGCTAGCTTTACAGGAGAGTAGGATGCACGTAGCCTTTACATATATCTCCCTTGGGTTAACCCTTAGCTATCCACCATACCCCCAACTTCCATCCCTTCATGAACTAATAGCCCCCCTCTCTGCTTCCATTTTATTTATGCTATACGACTCCCCCTGCCTTAAGATACCAGCCATGGTCCCTTTCTAGTTCCAGGGATTCTACAAAAATCTCTAAGTTAAACTAGAGATTCAGAGATCGGATGCCAATATGAGAGAATGTATGGCATGGATCCAGGTTACCTCACTTGGAATATGGTTTTTAGTTCCATCTATCTACTTGATATTTTCATCTTTCTTTGCAGGTGAATGAAATTCCACTGTATAGCACTCCCGCTAAGAAGTCTGATGCCCCTGACTGATGGTGGCTGAAAATGTAGGCCCTGTTTCTTCTATACCTGCTAGTTCCTGACAGGATAGAAGCCCTGAGGTTCTCTGCACTCTCCATAAGGCAACACCTCCCATCAGATCAGCACATCTGGGACGCAGAAGTGATTCACTCCACCCTCGTCCTAGATAAAAGCCTCCTTCACCAGAGTTCTTAGTTACTCCTTCCTGTTGCATGGGGGTCCTGCCTAGCCCTCAGCGCTGAGGACAGGCTGCCCTGCCCTGAGGACAGGACTGCCTGGCTCTCACAGGCTGCTGGGTTTTTGTTTGTTTGTTTCTAAAATTGCCCTTCTTTGTAAGTAGGAGGATATTGTAGCTTACCATTTTCGCCTCTTGTTTTATTCTCAACTGTTCATAGCTTGAGCTGGAAGATCAGAGGCTCCAGTGGGTGGTTCACATTTTTAGGATATTATCTTATTATTTCTTAAATTTTTACTTCCAAAGGAGGCAAAAAATAAAGATTCTACCCAAGCAGCATTTCTCCAAGGGATGAAACAGTTAAATTGTAAATTTTAGACCTAATAGTATTTTTTTTTATTGCCATCACAGGAAGAGAAAGGAAAGGGAGGTGGGATCCTAGAATCCTCATTTCAGGGGTGATTTTAAGGCAAACTCCTAAAAAGCACTCATTACTACTGAGAAACCCCAAGTGATGTATACAGGGAATAAACCTCACACGGACTAAACGGACTCTAAAGAACATGATTTGTGCTGGGAAGATGGCCTAGTGGGGCAAGCCTGATTTCACAGCCCCGGACCCTCACAAAGGCAGACATGACTGCACGTGCATCCCCAGCGCTTCCACAAGGATATGGAAGCAGACACAAGTGATTGCAGAGGGGCTCCCAGGCAGTGAGCCTGGTGTAGTGGCGAACTCGAGATCCCGACTTCAACAGGTGAAAAAAGAGCATCAGCACCCAAGGCTGTCCTCCAACCTCTACATCCACACCATGGCACTAACATGCTCACCCACATGACTGCACACACACACACACACACACACACACACACACACACACACATATACACTCACGCACATGCACTCATACACACTCACACATACACACACACACACACCACTTACACACACACACATCCACACACACTCACACATATATACACACACATCCACACACACATATACACTCACACTCACACACATACACACACACTCACACACACTCACACACATACACACACACTCACACATACACACACACACACACACACACACACATGCACTCACACATACACACACATATACATATACTCACACACAGAGAGAAATGAAAGAAACAAAGAAGGAAAGGAGGAAGGGTGAAAAATAAGAAAACAACTTAGGACTGAAGCTTGAAATGTCAAGAACTTGCAAGTGCTGGCTAGAAATTCGGAAGAAATATTCATGAGTCTATTAAGGAAACAGATAAATAGCTTTCTGCTTCTATTAGCGGTGGCACTTCAAAGCAGGGTAGCATCAAAGCAGGGGATGAATGGGATAAATGAAAGCTGTGGGCTTCAATTATTTATTGGTCTGGTAGAAAAATGAAATGTGGGGGACACACAGCCTTCAGTGTATTCTGAATAGACTGTTCTTGCCTGACTAGATTAATTAGTGCATTTGAAAGGATGGGTGTTAATTAGTTGCCTTTACATTGCTCTACCTGCCCACATACAAGTGAGGAATTATCTCCTTCTTGTTAATTGGTTGTTAACAGTGGGGTGCAATTGCCTTAGAAGTGATTCCCTTGAAAGTGCTTATGTCTAACACTGGGAAATGTATTTGTACACATGTTTGCATATAAGCCAAGAAATAATACCTCATACTTCCTAAACCAGGTATAAACCAGCCTCACTGCCCCAGACACTTCCCTGGGTACCAAAACATGCAGCACTGGACATGTCTGTGTGTTTAACCACATTTGGTCCATTCATTGTTGAGTTTCATTTTTTTTATGTTTATATTAGAAGATTAACTTCCACCAAGTTAAAAAAGCATTGACATGTGCTAATCTCTATATTCATTGTGAAGCTATTTTACACCCATTAACACCTTGGTAACTTCTATCAACGTGGCACGGTTCCAGAAGGTCCTCTGCTAACGTCTCCCATTTTATACCCACCCTCCAAGAGCAGTCACTGTTTTATCGTTTTGCCTTTTTTCTCATCTTAAACTTTACAAAGTGCCAACTAATATGTGTTCCTCTGTGTCAGCCTTCCTTCCTTCCTTAACGTGAGGTCTGTCAGATGGTGACTGGGCTTTGGACAAGAGCAAGGTTTACAACCTGACCAAAAGCAACTTGGGGCTATGATGAGACACAGGGAAAGATGGAGATGTTTCTAGAGATGTTTCTAAAGAAGACATTTGTCCTTACAGTTAATGAATGAATGGTACATGAGATGTGGTGGTTGTCAAAGCCAGCAAAAACACACATATGCCCCCAACTCCTCTCCTAATCCAAGAGAAAGCTACCGCAGGGTCCTCACACCTAGCTATGTGTCAGGACTCTCTGAGAATGCTCGAAAATTCCAAACTGCTGGAAGGCTGAGCCCCTAGAATTCTGACTCAGTGGGTTGGGGTAAGTGGAAAGTGTGCATATGAGTCGGGTTACAGGTTGGGTCTGCTGGCTTGCTTGGAGGAGTTCTGTTTTGAGAGTAACTACTGAATTGTCAGCAGTAATTCTACTTGAAAACTGAAACAAACAGAATGAAAGATACCCTGTGTTTTACCGGTGGTTGGAGTGAAATGGCTCAAAGAGCCTGAGTTCAAATCCTGTTGCTGCCATTTGCTCTGCAAGAGACTTGGTATAGTTTTGGGCTGCAATTACTCAACACTGCTCTGCAGTGGGAGAGCAAGCTGGCAGGGTTGTGAAACATAAACTTGACTGTGTTCTGATAAAACTCATTTACAAAACAAAGCCACAAACAGATCGGCCTAATGGCTACAGTTTACCTCTCCCAATTCATGACCTGGGCATAATGACATCAACAGCTTCAAATCACTACTGCCATGTAACAAACCACCTCTTAACTAAGTGGCGTAAAGTGTTTCACAGTGGAAAGTTTAGGCAGGGATCAGCTGGGTGTTTCTTCTGCTCTGATTGGCGTGAGCTGGTGTCACTCACACAGCTTGATTCATTCATGCAGCGGATAGATTGGGATGGAAAGGTGAGGATGCTTCTTTCTCTGTACAGAATTCCTCCTCATATTTGACCCATCTGCTGGTCTGTCTCTCTCTTCTCTTCTCTCCCCTATCTTTCTCCCCACTTCTCCCTTCTCCCTATTGGCATCTCCGCCTTCCATAACCCACACTTAGTCTTTACAGGGTAACTAGACTCCCCCAAGGGTATTTGGAAGCTTCCAGGCTTCTTAAAGGAAGGGTCTAGAGATACCATACATAGTGCTGCCATTGGTTTTATACTGTCTACTGCTATTGGTCAAAGCAGCTTGAGCACAAGGCCAGTCTAGGTCTAGGGGAGTGGCAGGAAAGCTCGGGTAGGAGGAAGCAGTGTGCATGTTAGAAGAGGAGGAATTGCAGGCAGCTGTTCTTCATTGAGCACCCGGTGCAGTCCAGAAAAACTAACACAGGCGTCCCAGCAGCCCATGGGCTCCCCAGTCACCCTTCCCCATTCCTACATAACCACGGCCACCTCCAGATTCCCGTCTCTCTGCTAACACTCTGTCCCCTTCGTTCACTGTTCCCACTGTGTCAAGGTGACTCCCTGAAGAGCAAGCCAGGCAGTGTAACACGTTACCTCGGTCCCTCCTGTGCCGCCTGTGTTCCGAGAATAAACAGCCACCAACCTGGTGCACTGCTGTCTTTCCTCTGGAAAACTCCGCAGCCTTCCCGTTGCCCACCCACTCCGGATGCCTTGATCTCTGGACTTCCTCCAGAAGGACACATGGGTTCAGGCCTCAAGCTCTCTGTGTCCACGGTTCCCCTCTTGCACAGAACCTTTCTCAAGCCCTCCTGTGGCTGAATCCCTGAATTCTCTCAGGTGTCAGCTTGCATGTGTCTTCATCATACAGGCTTTCTCACTAAAGAGCATGTGCCACCAAGGTCAGCATTGTCTTCTCTTTTTGCAGCCACTACTTAGCCTATGGTAAACATGGTTATCTCTCCTACCTGACCATTCACCTTATGCAGGTGAGGACTCCATTGTCCTGAGCACTTTGAGGTACAGTCTGAGCTCTAGAAGGCTAGGGAGGAAGGCGAGGGAAGGAGGAGGACAAACTCGGAGGGCTCTGCCACTGCCTGAGGTTGTACATCAATCCATTACGTGCTTCCAGAGACCCGACTACAGAAATACAGCAATTTTCATGATTCTTTTACAGCCCTATCCTTATTATATTTCAAATTCTATTTCACTTAGATCCCAGACCTGCTTACGAGAACTGAACGTATTTTTTAAAATTACTCTGTCAGTTTCACAAATGTAATATCTCAAAGATGACTTCTGGCCACTTCTGGCCTGTTTCCCCCTCTCCTGGGATTAGTTATGGTCAAGATGAAAGCAACCGCCCAATGAACCTTCTCAAGGGCACTTTAATTGAGCTGATCGCGTACAGAAAACTTTTCAGCCTTGGAACAAAATGCTTAAGGGAAGTCATGTTAGAAGAGCCGAACTAAGATCCAGAGCTTTGTAATTTGTCTGCAGCCGACACACTGTTGACAATGAGGCAGTGGGGAAATGGGGATGTGAATGAGGTGCGGGGGGAGTGCAGACACTGGGCACAGATTCAGCATCTACTGGAAACTGAATTCTGGCTCGAGAGTCAAAATCTACCCGTCTGGAAGTCCAGCCCATGCTCACATGCAAAAGGCGGACGGACTGCCATGACCTATTCCATATGACTGTTTGGGGAGTAATGTGAAGACTAGGAAATCTTTAACACAGCATCTGTCCACTCTGAGTGTCTAATTAATGTGAGTTCTCAGTACCATAGCTGGGATGGGAGCATCTGAAACCCTGGGGTAGGACTGGTTTCCAAACGATGGATGAGTGAGATGGCAGAACAAGAGAGAGCTGCTGGAACCATCCCAGACTGGGGACCGTAGGGATGGGAAATAAATCCCTGAGCAGAGAACCAGCTCCTCGGTCAGCAAAACCCTGAGCTGCTGCCACAAGGAGACGCCGTACAGCGGCTCAGATGTGAGGGGCGGGCTCTTGGCAGGAGATACAACAGAGCCGCACACTGCATTTGCCCTCCCCAGGAAATACGACCAGCCCAGCCCAGCCCTTTGAAAAAATGACAAACTCCTCGGGAAAAGCTTAATTCAGGAAAGTGTGGTCCTCCCTCCCACAAGCAGGCCAAGTTTGACCTTCAAAAGGAGCCTAATATCTCGGTTAATCAAAATGTTAGGTCAATGACTGACTCAAAGAAGCTGGCGGGAGATGAGAGGAAAGGAACTTCTCTCTACCTTGAGCCCAAAGCAACTCTTTATATTTCAAAACCGCCTCCTCTGAGCCCGGGCTGGAGGGCTCACAAACACTCCTGGGCTGTGTCCTTCCCAGGCCTGAGCCCCCCGAAGTGCTGGCACTGCAAGAAAGCAGAAGAAAAGTCCCATTTTCTTTGACTCCAATTGTGGAGTAGAGCAGTAGACATGTCCTCTCCCGTCTTTCAAGTCACTGAATCACTGTAATGGGGAGCTCGGACACCCCACGGCACACAGGGAACGTGTGGACACTGTCAGCAGCTTTAATTGCTGCTTTGCCCCTGCAGCAATGTGTACCTCTAATGGAAGCAAGAGCATAGCAAAATATCCAAACCCAGAGTCAAAACCACTCTTTATTCCCAAGAAACACACTCGGCAATGAGCCTGAGATTGCACAGCCTCCGCCTTCCATGGCAAACCTGGCTTGGACACTCCGTTTTCTCAATAGGGATTCTATTCAATGCTAAATATAATGTGTTGTGCTTTTCACATGAGTAAGAACATACTTTTGGTAAAGATTGGATAACTAAATATTTTGGTTGCCACGTTTAATCTGAAGTCACTTATCTTCAGGGTCCTGTTTACTTCCCGTTTTCAAACTTTTCGAAGGATCACTGGTTACTGCTACCCAACAGTGGACTCATGTCTCACGCAAGCATTAGAGCCCAACATCAGAGATCAAGACAAAAGGGCAAAAAGAGCTCCGAAATTAGCTTTGTGCTTCTACACTGAGGTAGAGAGATGGCTTCTCCTGTGGGAGGCATAAACATGGCCGGCAGCCACAGACTCCATGCGCCTCGCCCATGCACTCCAGGCAGAACATAGTACTCATCCACTTTTCCCCCAAGTCATCGCCTGTCTCTTTCTTCAGGAGCTTGTATCAGCCAGGGTTCCAGCACACCCATGGTTCAAGCAGACGTGCCATGCAGTTCATCCATGGAGCTGGGCTGGAAGTCACAGGAAAGGCAGCCCATAAGGAAGGGAAGGTGGGGGAATCGAGGTAGCCTGGATCCCCCAGCAGGAACATGGAACCCAGCTCGTGAAGATGGACTAAGACATCTGTCCTTCTTAGGACTTCTCACTGTGGCAGGGAGTGTCCTGTGGAAGCCAGAGCTGAACACACACAGCAGAGCTCAGAGCTGAAGGGGGCGTCAGGACATGAAGGCAGTGGGCGGGCTGCTTCCGGCCAATGTGGTGATCCAGCAGAGCAGAGGGAACCATGGGTGGCTGCTGCTCCCCATCCACCCTTCCAATCTCCCTGGGGTCTCTCTTTTAGGACCAGCACTCCCTGAGAGGAAACAGCAAAAGGACGATCCTAGGAAAGTCAGCCCACCCAACTACACACAGTGTCACCTTACAGAACCGTCGTGGCGGTGATGGCTGAATGTGGCAATTAGCAGCTTTTGCCTGCTTTCCAGAGCTTGGCTTTCCTGAACCCTGCCTTCCAGATGCTGGTCCACGAGCTTTAAACTCACAGTGCTGCCTACGGCTCGCCATCATCCCTTGCCACCTGCCCTGCTCCATCGTCATCTAAGTACCTGGACCCATCTCCTTGCCGCCCTTTTCCTCTGAGCTAAGTCCAAGCAACCCCAAAATCCAAAACTGTAAGTATCTTATATATCATAAATCATCACCAGATCCGTTCTTTCCCTCCTCCCTCCCCTCTACACACAGAATGAGACAGAGAGAGACAGAGAGAGGCAGAGAGAGACAGAGAGAGGCAGAGAGAGGCAGAGAGAGACAGAGAGAGGCAGAGAGAGGCAGAGAGAGATAGAGAGAGGCAGAGAGAGATAGAGAGACGCAGAGAGAGACAGAGAGACAGAGAGAGACAGAGAGAGGCAGAGAGAGGCAGAGAGAGACAGAGAGAGACAGAGAGGCAGAGAGAGGCAGAGAGAGACAGAGAGAGACAGAGAGAGACAGAGAGAGGCAGAGAGAGACAGAGAGAGACAGAGAGAGGCAGAGAGAGGCCTCCCGATTGATGCTGCTGCCCCAGCTTCACCCACTCTGCACTGAGCACCAGTTACTAGACCAGCTTTGTCCTAGAAGGCTGCAGGGTTCTTGGAGAGATGCTTGCTCTCCCATTGAGTAGGATGCTTCACTCAGACATTCTGCCTTTTCTGATGGGGGATGTCCTTCCGCGTATATGTTTCTCTTATTGGCTGATAAATAAAACACTGTGGCCAATAGAGGCAGGGAGAGAGGCGGGACTAAGGGATGAGGAGAAATCTGGGAAGTGTAGGCACACAGCAGACACTGTGTGAAACCAGGAAGATAGAATGCGCCGAATCCTTCTCCAGTAAAATAAGGACACGTGGAAACACTTAGATTAATAGAAATGGGTTAATAATTAAGACAGAGCTAGCCAATAAGAAGCCCTAGCCATCAGCCAACAATTCCATTATGAATGTAGTGTCTGTGTGTTTATTTGCTGCAGGAACCTCACGTTACACTTTCCAGACTTGTAGCACCAACACATTCCCTTCATCTAAAGTTCACACGACTGTGTCCCACACTCATTAGGATCCACCACCCCCCCACCCGTCTTCTCCCCCCTCCCTCTTCTCTCTCTCTCTCTTCCTGGGTAATTCTCCAGAGGGATTATCTTCAAAGGAGTGAAGAAGAGGGAGAAAAAGTGCAGAAACAGCCTCCACCACTTCTGAGCCTGAATGCTGCAGAGGGAACCAGAGGCAGAGGCTTCCTGTAAGTTGCATGGTCTGGGCCCAGCAGTTCGTCCCTGTCTGAAGGCCACAGGGCTATTAGAGGTGCATCACCATGACCACCACACCAGCCAGCAATGGGCTCAGCAGAGTCCACCCCCAGAATAAAGGCAGGAAGTGGAGGCAAAGGAAGCCCAGGGCATTTCTCCCCATCTGCTCCTCAGGCTCAAGTGGTCTTTGAACCCTAAATCCTGAATTAATTTGCTAATATCCAGGCCCTGACGTGTGTCATGCAATGGGCCAGAACCTGAGAGGGTCTCCCAGACCTCTTCTTACCAGTGCTTCTCAACATACTTGTCCAGCCTCGTCCTGCCTGTGCAGTCTCAGAACAGCCTAGCTTCCTGTGTGTCTTACATCTCTACAGCCAAGGCAGTGGGGTGGGACACCTAGGGTTCACTCCAGTTTAACATCCTGGGACTCGCAGAGGTGAAAATGGGACTGTCCATACCTCCAGGCACGAGGCTCCACTCTCCTTGTGATTACGGCTCCTTATTGATTTGTCAGGAAGCTCTCAAATAAAGGAAGAATTAAATGTTCCCTTTATCAAGTATTTCTAGCACCACAGGAACAGACACACACATCCTCGCCTTTAGCACCCTGTTTGATGTGTAAATTATATACACTTTGAACGTCCTTAGGAAATTTTTTCTGTTTTGTTTTGGGGGAGGGTGTGTGTGTGTGTGTGTGTGTGTGTGTGTGTGTGTGTGTGTGTGTGTGCGCGCGCATGCGTGAGTGTGCTGGGAACTCATTCTTCAGGCACATCTCTGCTATCTCATTTTGAGCCAGGGATTCTCACCGGGCCTGAATGCACCCCTCTCCAGCCTGAGGTTGCTGGCACATGCCACTGCAGTAAGCCCCACCCTGCTCACCCCTGCAGACCTTCACCTGGCTGTTATGTGGGTGCTAATATCCTCAACAAATACTTTACCAAAAACCGCCTTTCCAGCCCCCAAATTTCCTTTCTACACATATGAAATCCCTCATTTTGTCACAGCTGTCACTCCGGTAGCACTTTCTATGTGGCAGGCAGGTTTGTGGCAGGCAGGTACTGTGCTGAGTGTTTTCATATAGTATCTCAATAACACCATGGAAGTGCAATGAGTAGGACATCTCCAAATGCACCCTGCTAGAAAACTTGGCAGCCAACAATGATTGGCGGCTGCGCTGTTCTGGCTCACCTTTCTCTCCCACCTTGCTTTTGCGGTTTCTTAGCTTATTCATTCACTTTTAGGCTGGCTATTCCTACAAAGAAAGGCAGAGCATGGAGTTGGGGCTCTGGATCCCCGCACCCCATTGCTTCCCCCGTGCCTGTCTCTTACAGCCTCCTTGAAGCAACACCAGCCTGCCACATCTTCATTCTGTGTAATTTCAGGAGCACCTTCTACATAATCCACACACCCCCAGACACATACGACAGACACAAAGGTTGAGGTCACAGTTCTGGTGATTGCCAGACCTGTGGGCCACAGTAGAGAAAGCATGTGGCTCACTGCTGACATCAGATGCAGAGAGACGAACACAGTAAAACTGAGCCAGCTCAGTTTTTAATAGGATTCCTGAGTATCTGTATCTGTATTTGTTTCTTGTGCCTTTTCTTGGGCTCATTTCCTTCTATTGGTTTGTTTTGTCCTATTTCAATTTGTTACTTTTTGTTTTATTCTATTTCATTTTATTATTGCACCTTAGAAATCTGTTTGTTTTCTAATGAGAGGCAGCAATGGAATAGATCCAGGAGGGAGGGGAAGTGGGGGGAACTGGGAGCAATGGAACGAAGGGGAAACTGTAGTAATCAAGGTATATTATATGAGGGGGAGAATCTACTTTCAACAAAAGAAAAATAAGACACACACATGCACAACACATACACACACACATGCACACACACATATACATATATGTGCACACACATGCACATGCATGATCACATACACATGCATACACACGCACACACGTGCACACACAGATGCACGCACACACATATACACACACATGTACACACATATATACACGCACACACATATACATGTATGTGCACACACATGCACATGCATGATCACATACACATGCATACATGTCACATGCATAGACATGCACACAAATGCACACACAGATGCACACAACACATACACACATGTGCACATGCATACACACACGCACACACACACATGCACACAGACAGATACCTAGGACAAGTCACTTGGAGAGCAGACATTTAAGCAGAGACCTGAACACTGAGAATGAAGTAGCTGAAGGGAGACCAAGAAAGCTCAGGCAGCAAGAACAATGCATGCAAAGGCCCTGGGTTAGAAGACGCCTGTGTGCCACTGCTCTGCCACCAAGCAGGAGGCAGGAAGAGTGGAATCTAGTGAGGAATTAGGGCCAAGCAGCCACGATGGGCTGGAGTCTATATCATGAAGGCAAGCCCTCAGGCTGCAGAGGCATCATTAAGACCCCCAAACATTGCATCTTGAAGCAGCTGGTGTGGCAAAAATGAGACATCCATATGTTAATAAACCTAAAAGTTTCCCACTCACTTCCCAATGGTTCTCTCCAAACTTTCTCTGCAAGGTTACTAAATATTTCATCCATTTCCTCTGTCTTGAATACTTTTCATCTCATCTATTCCACCTTCCAAACTTTCCACAGGAAAGGAACATAAACTCGGCATTTTTCTTAGAATGAATAAATCTCCCTTCCCATCTGGTGACTCAGGCTTCTCGCTGTTAGGAGTGTTTCTTAAGAGCCCCATTATTTGAAAGCAGAATTCGGAGAATTCTAGAACCCAGTCTTCTGTCATGTGCAGCCTTCTAGCAATTCCAGGTAGAGTCAAGGGTACGGATATTCTTACAAATCGGTTAGGACAGCAGCCATACTCATTCTGGACAGGAAACAGGAGAACTCATGAAAGGAAACGTCTTCCAACCCCTCCACATAGCCCATTGGGCCAGTCCTCATATGGTGCGCATCTCTTTGCAAGCCTGTCTGCCCTCCCATCCACCAGGCTAGAGTTTTGTTAGCAGAGCTACTTCTAAGATTCATCTCTGCATCCCTATGTCCTAGCAAAGTGCTTGGCTAACTAGAAGGTTGTTCAATAAATGAATGTTCAAAGGATGGATGAATGGATTAGATGGATAGATGTGTGGGTGGATGGATGGACAGGCAGACGGACGGACGGATGGACGATGGATGGATGGGATGGGCGGGCAGGTGGGTAAATAAATGCATGCTAACTCCTGACCTAACCCTAATGATGCAAGTCTTTGATTGCAACTGTGTGAACACGCCACTAACCAGCTGGCTAGGGATTTTCCTCCTTGATAGAAACTGTAGGGAGGCAGGGAGGCGTCCTCCAACCACTGGCCTCCATCAGCTCTAAACCCCTCAGTGTTTGGCAGCAACAAGCATGGTGGGTAGCAGGCAGAGGCTCCGCTCAGAGTTATAGTCTTCATACTGACCTTGGCTGAGGGACCCTCGCCCCTCAAGTTTGCAGCTCTTTTATGGGACGGTTGAAATTGCTCAGCCCTTGGCAGAGCCTGTGGCACAGCCCTCCGCCTGGAGTCTGAAACCCTTGATGCTGACTCCGACTCTGTCTGTCTCTGTGTGTGTACCTATCTGTGCACTGCTCTCTCTGTCTCTGTCTCTGTCTCTGTCTCTGTCTCTCTCTCTCTCTCTCCCTCTCTTTCTCTCTCTCTGTTTCTCTCTGTGTGTCTGTCTGTGTGCCTATGTCCCTTTTTCTCTCTCTGAGTATCTGTCTCTCTCTCTCTCTCTCTCTGTATGTCTCTGTGTCTGTCTGTCCATCTGCCTCATTGTCTGTCTCTACCTCTGTCTGTCTGTCTCCTGCCCTTCTTCCTGCTCTGGACATTCTTGAACAGCCTAGCATCTTCTTCATCTGCCCAATTGCCAGCCACATTGCCTGGTCCCCTCCATCCCACAACTCAGAGCACCCAGAGTGATTGCTTCCTGTCTTACTCCCCTACCAGGACCACCCGGGCTCAGTACTCACTGAGATGGCTGCAGTTTCCTCGCCATGCCACTACCACCAGCAGCTTGCTTCTTAGCACCATTTCCAAGTCCTGTTAGGCCACAAGGGGAAATGGCCTCCATCGGCCAAAGTGGAAAGAAAGGTAGAGTCTGGGGCAGATTGTGTTAAGGGCCCTAGCTGGGCTGCACCTTAAGCCTCCATGGCCATCAGCAGAAATCTTTGCCCTCAAGATGTTCCAAGTTATCTCAAGGCATCCATTGGTGTTCGTGGCACATGGTACCACTTATCATAAGGGTAGCTTAGCTGGGTGTTAAATTTACATAGTGCTTTTACTCAAGGCAGCAAAGGCACCTATGGAGAATCCAGTAACTGCCGATTAGGGAGTCAGATTCTCCCATCCCCAGCATCTTTGTAAAGAAACAGGAAAATGAACATCAGGAGTGCTTATAAATATACATTTGAAGAGTTTATCATAAATGCTACCAATGATTTTAACCGTATTTTAATAGTGTTTAGCACCGGCCCAGTATGCCAGAAAAATGTGGAACGCCCCTGTCTGCCTCTAACGATCCCTGCTGTCCGGTAGGCACTACAGTGCCCATCCCCTGTCTCCCAGACTGAGAGAACTTCATTTTCCTTCCTGAATCGTATTTCCTTGTGCGTCGTCATTTTTCCTCACAATTGTGTTTTTGTTTGGCAGAGCTGTCATTGTGGTGATGGATCACATCAGCAGCTACCCATGCAGAACAACTTTAGAGAAGTCACAAAGCTAAGCTGATTCTAAAACCCCTTTATACTCTAAGCCCGCCTAGGTACCAAAGTACCTCTGTAGCCCGCCTGAGACTGAGACCCCCAGACTTCCTGCCTTGGTTCTGGGGGCGGGAACTATTATAATATGCGGTGGCTAAAGCCACGGGTGCACTTTTGTGAAAAACTGCCCTGATCCACGTGGAGAGACGGGGAGATTTGGCTCATTGAGCCTTAGGAAGCAGAGAATTATAGGGAATAATGTCCGTGATGAGCCCGTGTGTGATGTAACCGTGACAAAGACAGGGGACCTGTCTTGGAGGTGACCTTGACTCGGAAGCTTTTGGGTTCCTCATGTGCCTTTCCAGACACGGCTCACCGTCTTTGACTTCTGTGGCAGAAGCAGTTCTGTGTGTCCTTGCTACTCACCTCACCTCACCCACCTGGAATAATCTCAGTTACACTGATTTACAGACATCAAAGTCTGTTGTTCCTTTTGCCTTCGGTAACCGACGTTTCTATTCTGTGCACTGTCAACAAAAGCTTCTGGCTTTATGTCCCCAAGGTGAGACGGCTCTCCGCAAAGTAATATTCAAGGTCCCATTTGAGCTCGTTAGAAGCAGAAAGTGCCCTGTTCTCTCCCACCTTGACACACACGCCATATTATCCTTCCCCACGCTTCCTCTTTCATTTCCGTGTTTGCTCTTCGTTTTCTATTTGCTTCCCAGGGTTCTTTTATTTGATTCCAGGCTTTGAAGTCTCATCTGCCTGGTGCACACAGTCCCCTTGCCCTCCAGTGGGACAGCCAATCACACCACAGCCTCTTCATCAGAGCCTGCCAGCCTTCTCAAAATGCTATACGGCATTTCCTGCATCAGAGAAAACATCTCATTTGGAAGCAAATGCTGTGCCCCAAAAAGCTGCCATCCTCTTTATAACTCCTGTGCCCAACTCGAGGCCTTCTGCTTTCAAGTGTGGCCTGATATGACCAAAGTTCCTTCATTCATGGATTGTATACCCTCCATATCCATGCTTTCCATGCTGAGCAGAGCACCTTCCGCCACAGATGGACATGGCATATATAAAGTTATAAAAAGAAACATTCCCTGTATTTTAAAGTGAATTCATACCCTTAAATCCTCCAAATGCTCATAAGGTAAGCATCACTACCATTTTACAGATTAAGAAACTAAGCCTTCATGTCCTCTGTCCCCAGCATCTTACAGGTATAGTGTAGCCAATGCTGGGACCAAGTTAGGGACTCAGCCATCCGTTCGGATGCACACCATCACCAGACTTCTTGTAGACTATGGCTGTCTCCTGTTGTTTCTATTTAGTAGCAGATAATGCAATAAGGAAGTAGGAAGTCAGACACCAAGTTTACAGAATCCAGTTTTCTATTAAGGACCTACAGGTATTGTCCCAGGGACTAGATATGCATCAGAAAGAGATAAAGCCCCTTCCCTGAATGAATCTTTTCATTCTAGAAAGCAAGTATGGAATCCATCTCCAATGTTGATAACCCTGTTATGGAGAAGGTTCACGAATGCTGTACCCCAGCAACATACCGGCAAGAGAACTGTGTATTTAATGTGTGCCAGTGTATATAAAATAACTCTTACCCTAGCAGGCGGCTCGTATTTCTCTCCTCATTTAGCAATAAGGAAATGGAAGTACTGAGAGATAAGTCACGTGCCTTGAATGGCACAGCTGTCAGCAGAAAGGGTGTGTTTCTATCTAGTGATGCCTGCAGAGACTGGGGGCAGACAGAAAGCACCATGCACAGCCTAGTATCCGCTTGTCATCGCTACCAATCGGCACTGTTACTACCCTTATCATTTCAGTGTCAGAGACACTTTGCATCATTTTATAAATGGAAAGCTGTAGTTATAGGTAAAGCCTTACTATGCCCAACATCATATCAGGCTTTGAACCTGAAAAACATCAGGGGTATGTCAACAGCTCTCTTTTGAAACCCAGTTGAACAGTGACAACTATTGTCTGTGAAGTAAACAAGCATTTCCCAATTTGAAATACATAAGGACTAAGATTTAGGGAATAGAAATAGCAAGCTCCCTTCTATCCCATCGTCTCACACACACACACACACACACACACACACACACACACACACACACACACCAGGGGGAGAGAGAACATTCTCTTCCTCTTCTCTAGGCTTTCTTTGTGGTAGACGTGACCTTGGGAGTAAATTGTGGATTTACTGACAATGTGACTCTCACAGATTAAATTAAAGGAAAGCTGCTCTTCTCGTCTTCCTCTACACAGGACTGGAATGCAGACATGAAAGCTAGCCTCTCTGATCGCACACATAGAGTAGGGGCTGGCACAAGACCAAAGAGGAGGAAAGTCTGCCCACAAATGCTGTCAGGCTCCCTTATATTCCAACCCCGAACCATGCATGAAGACCCTTTTTTAAAAAAAAATCACTTCGCTCTACCAGAGACCGAAATACAAGCATAGTATCTAATGCCTCTAACCATGTAAGTGAAGTCAAGGCTAGTACAAGACCAAACAGAAAGCCTGGCTGCCAATGCTGTCAAGCCCTCAAATATACCAGTCCTGGGCTCCAAGGCAAGACTCTTACTTGAGAGAAAATGAAAACATCTACCTGACTTGGGTCATCGTGTTTGGGAAGCTTGCCCCAATAGAGTTCTGTGTATTTCCAAAGCTGTGCCCAAGGCCATGCTGTTGTGAGCAGTAGAGCTGGAACTCATAATCAATGTTCATCTTGACTCTAAAGCTTTTCTGTTTTACAATGACGTTACCACATTAGACTCACTGCAACCACAAGGTCAAAGCCAGCATTGCATATGACTCCCATCTGGGATGGCAAGAGCAGATGGGCTCACAACAACCTGTCTTCCCTTTTCAACTCTGCCGGTCTCACCCTTGCTGGCACCGCCATGCTGCACTAGGGAAGGAGAATATCTAAGTAATGCTGTACCCAGGTAAAGCCAGCAGCACCTAACAGGGGTCACACACCTCCAGGGGAGCTAGGCCTAAAACTCTGCCACAGCAAAACCTTTCTACAAGAACCAGCAATGCCTGAGACTTTGACTGATAGCTTTCAGTGAATATCTAAGCTCTGAGCTTGAGTTTGATAAATCGCTCTCTGTAACACGCTAGCCACAAATATACTAGTAATGGGATATACGTGGCCACCATAAACACAACACAAATGCTGGAGATGGAAAGACAGCTAAGTCTGGCACAATGAGGTGAATGTGAATGATAAATCCTTGTGACAAAGAGCAAAAGGACACCATAGCAATGGCATGAAGAGTCCAATCGAACTAGGGCCAGGGAGTCGGCCAACTTGATAAAGTGGCCCCTTGCAAGCATGGGATCCCAAATTAGAATCACACAACAGCTGGGCACTGTCCTGGGGATGGGGAAAAGGCAGGGGTAGACAAGTGAATCCCCTGAGGTTTATTAGCCAGTCAGTATCACCAAATTGATGAACTCCAAGTTCAGTGATAAACCCTGTCTCAAAAAGCGAAATAAAGGGTGACTGGGAAAGACACATCAACCTCTGACCTCTCTACATACACACATACATACACCATACGCATAGAGACAGACATAAAACCGACCTAAACGCATGTGGATGCTTTCACTTCGGGTAATCATTGTCTGACACGTTAAACACAAATGAAGGCCTCAAGCCAAAAGAAATGAAAACACACACACACTTACTTTCACATGCAGGTGTGATGGGGTCTGACAGCTGTCAACGAGCTATTAAAATGTTTATACAAAGCTTTAAGTTTGTATTTATTTCAGCAACTTTGTAATGAAAATGACTCAGCATTACAAGTTATAAAGTTTGGAATTAGCTATGCAATGGCACCTGAGAACAATCGAAGACATAAGCTCATTCTCAATACTGCATGGTTCTGTCTGTATCAGATGTCCCATCATTGGCCTCAGAACACCAAGACTCTTCCCTCCAACACATCAGACAGATACATACCTGCCTCCCTGTGCAGAGGGAGCAACAAAGCCTCTACTCTCTGACTCCCTTTCTCACATCAAGTAATTGCTCATGAGAATCAGTACCCTGTTACAGTCTCCCTGGTTCAGAACGAAATTGTTTCCTCTGGTAATTAACACGTAGGACATAAAGGAAATTAGCTGGTGATTCCGAAGCCTTAATTTGCCACATTACATCAATCATCCTCCAAGAACATGAGCTCTGCCTTTAGTCTGGCATGCAAGTTTAGCTTGGTTACTAAACTTAAATGTACAGAGCAATTAAACATGGTTCTGCAAAGCCCCTAGGACTTATAGCAACCAAATTGGAGACACAGAATGGTTCTGTTTGTTTGTTTTTAGTTGGCTGGCTGGCTGGTTGGTGTTTTTGTTTTGTTTTGTTGGTTGCTTGCTTGCTGCCTGATAAAAATAGGAAATAGCAAGATGAAATGCATAGTTCCCTCTCCTGTATACATAGAAAGCCCTTTGAATGCCATCTACTTAACACTAGATCTTTCTCATCCGGTAGACCCCACACCCCTTCCCCTTCCCTCCCCACTAAGCCGGTATTACCGTGAAAGTTACTGCGTTGGCATTACCGTGAAAGTTACTGCGTTGGTATTACCGTGAAAGTTACTGCGTTTATGTTACCGTGAAAAAGTTACTGTGTTGATGTTACTGTGAAAGTTACTGCGTTGCTATTACCGTGAAAGTTACTGCGTATTGCTCTACCTTTATTTCTGTTGCTGTGGTAAATTAGCTTGGCCAACAGCAACAGCGGGGAGGAAAGGGTTTGTTTAGCTTACAATTCCAGGCCATAGTGCATAAATGCAGGAAAGTCACAGCAAAAGGAGCTTAAGAGAGCTGGTCACCACAGATCCACAGCCACCAGCAGAGAGAAATGAATGGACTCATGAGGCCTGCGTATCCCTGCTCGGCTCAACCAGCTGTCTTCATTCTTACAGAGTTCAGGGTCCCACGTCTAGGGAGTAGAGTCCCCACAATTGGCTGCATCTTCCCATGTCAGTCTACAATCAAGATCCCCCACAGACTTGCTCACGCGACAACCAATCTCGATGTCCTACAATTGAGGCTCTGTCTCAGTTGATTCCAGACTGTGGCAAGCTGGCATTTAAAATGAACCATTACATTGAGCCACCACAGCCTTGCCATCATCTTCTGGTGCCAAGTCCCCACTAATGCTGCCCATCAGTCCCACCAGACTGCACACGACTCACTTTGCCATCTAACACCCTGTGTCCTTATCCACCAACAAAGTGTACATTTTGAGAAGGACAGCTTTGTTACAGGCAGGTAGTACTCTTTGTTCCTCCCCGCCGGCCTCCCGGTCCTGCTGCCACGGTCCCGCCGCCACATGAGCCCCAAATAACACTCAGAGACTCTGTATTTGATACAATCCTGTTGGCCAGTTACCATTATTGTTTATGGGCTAGCTCTGTCTTAATTATTAACCCATTTCTACTTATCTAAGTATTTCCACGTGGCTCATCTTATCCGGGAGCCACGGCTGGCGTCTTCCTTCCTCCCTGGTCTACATCTTGACTCCCCTAACTACTTCCTCTTTCCTCCTCCTGGTCTCCTAGCCCTGCCTATCTAGTTTTCTATTGGCCACAGGCTTTATTAATTAACCAGTATGAGAAGCATATTTACAGAATAACATCTCCCATCACAGCTTGGTGGGGACGGCTCGCCACTCTGCACCATCGGGACAGGTGGCCATCAGTTGTTGACTGAGTTAGTTTGAGCCTCTTCCATCTTATACCCAACTGCTTAAAGTAGCACCTTGTGACACAATCTGTCACTGTTCCTCGCCTGTCCCCAAGAAAGCAGCATTGCTCCAGCTCAACCATTGGGCTTTGCATGAGGGGCACCTTAAAAGTTCCTGGGTCAGCTGCTTCCTTCAGATGACTGCACCCTGAGAATGTTCCCCTACAGAAACTTCCTACTGTGATGAGTTAACCACTCACCTCCTCCCGCTGCACACAACAAACTTGCTTCCTTTTTCCGTGGTAAATAATAAGTACACAGAGTTCGCAGGCTTCTAGTACACCTCCAATGGAGTGAACAGCCCACCCATCCCAGCTTTTCAGTAGGTATGTCTAGTGCCTGCTCTCTCATCACCCCACGCAGGTCAACTCCAAAGCTATACAGGTTGGAGCAGCTAGTCATGGTGACATACACCTATGATCTCTGCAATAGAGAGACAAATGCAGAAAAATCAGGAGTTCAAGACCAGCCTGGGATACATAATGCACTGTCTTGAAAAACAGAAACAATGACAAAACAGGAGCTATAGAATATCCTGCAAGACAGAAGAAAACACATATCCAGAATTAGGCTCTTACAGAAGTAAACCATTGATCTGATAGCTATGGCTATCTCTGATGGACAGCAAAGACCAGGAACAAGTTTTTTTTGTTGTTGTTTTGTTTTTTGTTTTGTTTTGGTTTGGTTTGGTTTGGTTTATTTTACTGTGGTATAATTTTTGTAAACTATTTATTTAAGAAGCAAAAATAAAAAATAACCAAAAAAACTCAGATTTTAAAAAAAAGTTCCAGGGTCAGTAGTGCTGTGATTAGCCTGTATTATGCAATAGGTATTTTTCTGTAGCCTGCACTTTGTGCATTCTCTCCATGGAGAACTACATTATCAAAGGTGTTTGTTTCCTAGGAAGGTCACAACAAAGTTCCACAGATAGGAAGGAAGCTTTGAAAAACAGCGCTGTTTTCTCTTGTCATTATGGTGGCCAAAATTCTAAAACTGAGGTGACAACAGGCTGGAAAAAGTCTAGGGGATAATCCTTCCTTGCTTCTCCCAGCTTCTGGTGACTTCTGGTAGTCCTTGGCTTATGACAGCACAATGGCAGTCTTTGTCATTGCCCCTGGGGTTACCTATTTCCTTGTCTCTGTATCTACAATTCTTATGAAAATCAGGGCCCCACTCTAGTCCACCGTGACTCCACCTTGACACGTCTACAAACATGCTTATTCAAGTAGCGCCACACACAGCCGTACCAGGATTTAGGGCTTGAACATATTGGGGGAATCTAAGGAAGGAATGGCTAAACCCCCTATAAGACATTATTGTCCAGACCCTAGGTAACTGCACTGTGCATGAAATTGGTTGTGAGGCAGCCTGGGAACCGAAACACCATTTTTTAAAATTCCAATTCCAGTTCCCCCTCCCTCCTGTCCTCCTGCTCCCTCCACTCCCCCTTCCTCCCATCTGCTCCATAGAGAGGGTGAGTCTTCCCCTAGGAAGTCTACTAAGTCTGTCCCATCATCTCGTTGAGGCAGGACCAAGGCACCTCTCCACCCCCACCCCCTGTGTCTAGGCTGACAAGGTATCTCTCCATACGGAATGGGTCCACTAAGTCAGTTTGTGCATTAGTGTTAGATCTTGGACCCACTGCCAGTGGCCTCATATATTGTCCCAGTCACATCATTGTCACCTATAATAAGGGAGTCTAGTTGGTCTTATGCAGATTTCCCATTTGTCAGGCCTGAGTCAGAAATCTCTCACTAACTCATGTCAACTGATTCTGTGGGTTTCCCCATCATGGTCTTGACTCCTTTGTTCAAATTATCTCTACTCCCTCACTTCAATTGTACTCTGGGAGCTTGTCCCATTGGTTAGTTGTGGAATATTTTATATTTTCTTCTGTGGCTTTCTTTGTGTTTGCTGATTTCTCTTTCCTGAAATGAGTCAGCACCCATATTTATAGAAACATAATAAAGAGTAATTCTATCAATAAAGTAAAACGAGCTGCCTATCCTCTCTTAACACTACCTGTTTGCAGAGAGCAAGGCCAGCTTCCACAAGCGGAGGTGACAGTCAGGACTCATGCGACCATTATTGACCATCTTCAGGTTTCTGGTACCCATGGGTCTCCAGACCTTGGGACCCTGGAGAGCTGAGATGGTCCCAGGGGCTTGCTTACCCACCATAGGACATGAGCCTGGGCCATCGATTCCATCAGCCTGGAACAGGAACTCCCATACACCGGACCATCGCCATGTTCAGGCTCAGACGTCCTATGAAGGAAAGACATTTTGTTGAATGTGTGCTGGGCATTCTATTGCTTTATCATTTAATCCTCTCATCTGCTAGAGGTGACCTCAACCTATGGGTCATATAGGTAAATTGTAGCTCGTTAAGAAAAGCAAGACACACAAAATCAATCTGGGCTCCTCTGTGATACCCAAAGTGTATGTGGGGGGGGCTACCCTATCTCTCCTCCTGCACACGTCCCTCTCAGCTTCTCAGCTCACTCTAAGAAGCACCTAGGCTTTCCTTTCTTCTTTGCTTCCCCTTGCTGTTATAAATACCTAGACCAAAAGCAACTCTGGGAGGGAAGGGTTTATTTCATGTTATACTTGTAAGTGATAATCCACTACTGAGTGAAGTCAGGGCAGGCGCTCAAGCAAGAGCAGAGGCTAAAACCAAGGAGGAAAGCTGCTTGCGAGCTGTCAGCTAGCATTTTAGCCTTGGCACATTTGCTAGGGATGACACTGCCCAAAGGGGGCTGGGTCCCCTACATCAATTAATCAAGACAAGAGCTGACAGACATGGCCACAGGCCAGTCTGGTCAAGGCAATTCTACCACTGTGGCCCTCTTGTCCCAGATATCTCAAGGTTGTATCACGCTGACAAAAACTAACAGCACCATGTTCTTTCAGGGAAGTGTGGTTTTTTAGCAAAGCCTTTCTGTGTGGTGAGGCCATTTCAAAGCCTTAGGCTTGCTGATTTTCAATTAATGCTTTCTCTTTAAGACAGGACAACAGTACAAGCCACTCATCTCCATGACATAATCTTACAAACCCTAGTAATACAGGGCAGGCAATCACAACTAGAAGATTTCAACGCAAAGATGACAAATTAGCTCGCCTTTTCATTTCCAAATCCCTTTCTATCTCCATTTTTTTTTCTTTTTTTGCTTTCTCCCATATCCAGAGTCGGCCTCCCACCCATTTAATTGCTTTTCTGAGTCATTTTTTAAATCTGTCCTGGAACTGTCCACCGAAGACGGCAACCAAAAATTGCACTCTGTAGTGGCATGAGATTTACTATTTAAAATAAGCCTCTGATCAGACAGAATGCTCGGAATATTAATCTAAGCTGACAGAATGGCTGAGAGTGCAATGCTCTCATTTCTAAATGCTCTTTCATTAATAGGATCCCCTCTCTAGGCTGAAAAAAATAAAATTCTAAATCACTGAGAAGAGAACAGCACTAGGAACACCAAGTCTGTAGACAGGGACCCTCTCAGGTTGCCCTTGAATGATGCCCTAGGATGCAGCCCTGGGATGCTGCCCTGAGATGCTGCCCTGGGATGCTGCCCTGAGATGCTGCCCTGGGATACTGTCTTGAGATGCTGCCTGGGATACTGTCTTCAGATGCTGCCTGGGATGCTGCCCTGGGATGCTGCCCTGGGATGCTGCCCTGGGATGCTGCCCTGGGATGCTGCCCTGGAATTCTGCTCTGGGATGGTAGCTACAGCATTTTACTTCTCAGTGTGTTCCAGAAGGAACGGGTTTAGGTGAGAGAAACCCAGAGGCTGTTTCTTTTCCTTCACGGGAAAATAAAGCCAACAACTTTTTTCTAACTTGATGCATTGTGGGAATAACAGCAAAATCAATAACAAGCCTGAGAAACTATTCTTGTTTAAACAGAAAGCAAGATTTTTGCTCTAACCTTCTTAAGTATTTTTTTCCTGTCAATGGTAAAAGAAAAACATACTGCAAAGAGAGGCCGGAAAAAGAGAAATGGCCAGAAACCAATCTGTATTTCAAGGTAGAGAAAGGGAATGCAAAGCTGGGGATATGTCCACACTGACACCACTGCCACCCCTTGTCCCCAGAAAGTCACCTGTGGCTATCTTACACTCCCTTCCTAGTACACCAAGAAGCTAACCACTGCATGGCTAGACAGGTTTGCCTCTCTCTGAATTTGCTAGAACCAGGCAGCAGGCACCTCATGCTGGCTCCCAAGGGTATAGTGTTTCTTTTTGTTTTTCTTTTTTTATTATTATTATGGGACCCAGTAGACATCATAGCAGTAGCTTAATATCAGCCAGTACCTAGCACAGTGGAGTATATACAGTAAATGCACAATAAATGCCAAGTGTATTCAATAAGTCGATTTTAGCTAATCTTTTCATTGATGTTATCAGAGCCATCAGAGACTCATGGTTATGGCAGGTGATTTAAGAAATCCACGAGATGACACCAAGAAACTTGAATTTGGGGCTGGTGAGATGGGTCCACAGTTATGAGCACTGCCTTCTCTTACAGACCTACATGGTAGTTTCCAGCCATCTGTGGCTCCAGTTTCAGGGGATCTGTGGACACCAGGCATGCCTGTGGAACACATGCATACATGTAAGAAAAAAACACATAAAATAAAATAAAATAAACCGTAAGAAAATAAAATAAACTCGGGTTGTAGGCCAATCTTGGAAGTCAATTTGCTGTCTAAGTCCTGGACTTGTGTTCTCTTATCGGATTTACCCCTCAAGAGCAGGCCTTGCCTCAACCAGCTGTTCATCTTTTGAGTGTCCCCATCTTTAAGGGATACTGATACACTGGAAGTGTCAGAACACATGTGCAAGATTTGGCACAGAATGAGTGTCCCATTAATGATATGTTAATTCCCTTCTCTTCTCCAGCTAGGCATTCCTGAGTCCTCTGGAGACTCAGATATTTCCACCTCCAAGGTCCTCATGTCTCCTCAGAGGGCGGCTTGGGGCAGGCTGCCATGGGAACCACTGTTAATACTCCACCTCAGGTAAAACGGCACACCTAAAGAAATGTAAGGACCTTCCTCTAAACGTAAAGAGAAAAGAGTCAGAGTCAAACTGGATTCCCACCTAACAACTTGTATCAGTGAGGATGCCTTCAGCCACCAGCAGGGGCAAGCCCAGATGAGTTCAGCCACAGCAGTGAGGACAGGTGCTTCATGATGGGCCAATACTGAGCAGACTCACTTTGAAGACAGTGCCACTAAGAGCTAATTGCTTTGTTTTACTGTGGCTATCAATCCACATATGCCTTATAGATGCTATAGCGTCAAGGTAAGGAAAAGTGCCAATCACTTCCTTCCCCATCTCCATTGAAGAGCAAAGAAATTTCCCCAACAATCCCCTAATAAAATTTCCCGGCTGTCACATTAGCCAAGGAAGGTCTCACACACTATTGAGAGAACAGGGACTATTCCAGCACCAGTGACCAGATCACTTAGTTCAAGATGGAAAAAAACAGAGCTCTGCCAACACAGGAGGAGAGAATGGTGGGCGTTAGGTATGTTTTGACACTTTATCGTATTAAACTTGGTCTCCTTCTGTTGTTAACAGAGAATCCGGTGTGTTTATACCAGGATTGTTGAAAAGTTTGCTTTTTTGCAATTAGTCACACCAAGGGTAGAAAACATGCTCAGCAAGTGAAAGGTGGACCTCCCTCTCAACATGACTTCCACACAACACTGCCCCCTGTGTGCCCACAACTACAGAAGAAGAAAAAAAGCATCTAATCATGAGATCAGCTGACCTGATAGTTTTGCTGCTAACAAAAACAGAGGTGAAGATAGCATTTTGTTGAGTACCTACTATAAAACAATTTGCAAGCCTGAGCCTCACAGTAACCTGAAAAGACTGGTTAGCTTGCTTTTGCTCTTCTTTTTTGTATGTTTATAATGTGTGCACATGTTTGTGTATGTGTGGGCATAGTTCACGCATGGAAATTAGAGGACAAACCTGGGTGCCAGGCTCTTGCCTTCCACCTTATTTGAGACAGGGTCTCTTTAATGTTTGCCGGTGTGGTGCTGGCCCCTAAGACAGGTTTCCACACCCACATTAAGGATGAAGAAACCAGAGCGGCCAAAGTGGCCAGCTGATGGTGGCAGAAACGAATCTTAAGTCAGTCTTAGTTGGCTGTCAACACCACTGTCTTAGTCAGCGTTCTATTGTTGTGAAGAGACACCGTGACTGTCTTAGTCAGGGTTTCTATCGCTACAATGAAACACAATGGCCAGAAAGCAAGTTGGAGAGGAAAGGGTTTATTTGGTTTACATTTCCACATCCATCTTCATCACTGGAGGAAGTCAGGACTGGAACTGGAACAGGGCAGGAACCTGGAGGCCGTGGAGGATGCTGCTTACTTACTGGCTTGCTTCATTCACGTGACTTTTCCGGCTTCCTTTCCTATGGAATCCAGGACCACCAGTGGGGATGGCAGCACCCACCATGTGCTGGCCCCTCCCGCATTGATCACTGATGGAGAAAAAGCCAGCTGGGTCTCATGGAGGCATCTCCTCCACTGAGGCCCTTCCTCTCTAAGGACTCTAGTTTGTGTCCATCAATACAATGGCCAAGGCAATTCTTATAAAAGAAAGCACTTAACTGGGTCTGGCTTACAGTTTCAGAGGGTCCGTGCACTATCACTATCGTCATGGCGGGGAGCGTGGCGGCATGCAGGCCCAGGAGAGACACAGCTGGAGTAGTGACTGCATCGTGACCACAGGCAGCAGGAGAGTCTCTGTGCCTGGCAAAGCCCAACCACCTTAACACATTTCCTCCAACAAGGCCACAACTCCTAATCTTCCTAATCCTTTCAAAGAGTTCCATTCTCTGGGGACTAAGCATTTAAATACCTGACAGCTGGCTGTTCTTATTCAAGCCACCACACTGATAATCTTTCCACTCTACGCAGACCCTTGTGACTGAGGAACCCACGGAGATGATGAACACAGGTTTCCATGGCAGGCACAGTGTAAAAAGAGCAGGTATTTGGCCCCTAGTCACATTCAGAATCCCACTACTTTTGTGGTAAGAAACAGATTTAGTACCCTCATCTTCCTTCAGCCTGTCTCTGTGGCTGCTATGCAGAGTTTTCACTTATGCACACCATTTCTAACTTATTCTTCTGTCTTGCTAATGATAGGAAGCTCACTGCGGCATACTTCCATAAAGCATTATCTCATTATCTCCTTTTGCCTCTCTCTGTAAAGTGCTTTGTAGCACAGAAAGTGGGGTATGGAAAAAATTAATCTCATTAAACTAATCGAGAGTGTCATGACTGCTCAGTTATGACTCGGATGCATTTGTAGGAGGGCCTGTCTATGCATCAAGTTTGTCCTTTATTTTTCCCTCCCACATGTACCCACCAGCTTCCCTAGCAAGGAAGAAATAACTCTAAACACCAAGCTCTTCAGAAGTATTGTTGCCACCAGCAACCGAGAAAACCCCAAGTCAGATCCCGACTTTATGTGGCTGATGAACAGACACTCTGGTTATCTCTTTTCAAGGACACTCTGGTTATCTCTTTTCCATCATTATCCTGTGAAGTATAAACGCCAATGCTGAGCACACCATGCTGTCATCCAAACAGCTCTGAGATGGCCCACTCTCTCCTAGACTTTCAATGTACACAAATATACGCTGCTAGTTTTGTTAACACAGGTTCTTTCTTGCTTAGCTTAGGAAACCCATTCCTGCCTCAAGGTCTTTCTCCAATGCCACATTTTACAGGTCTTCTCATTGGTTGGAGCTCAGAGAATTCTGCCCCTGGGTTCATTTGTTCATTGAGCAATGGAAGGTGCATGGTTCTAATGCAGACACTGGAAATTCCATGAACAGAAAAGCAGTCAGGGCTGAGAGACAGCCTCACCCCGCTGGGTGACAGCCCCGCCCCCCTGGTAAGGAAGGCACTCTCTTCTCAAGCAGGAGGACCTAAGTTTGATTCCCAAATTCTACTTTTAAACACCAGCGTGCTGGCTCAAGCCTGTAATCCCAGCACTGGAGATGTAGAGACAGAAGATCCCTAGCTGCCAGTCTAGACATAATGATGTGCCCCTGGTCCAATTATAGACGTCAGAGCGACAAATAAATAGTAAATAATTGTTCTAAGGGGCTCAGAAGATACTTAACACTCACCTCTGACCTCTACACATACACGCTAAAATGTGCACCCACATATACAAATAAAATAAAGTAATTTAAAGGCATGGCTGCCTCTACCACACAGATTACCATGCAGCTAACGGCCCCTCCCAAGAATTAGGCTCTTTCCTGAGGAGAAAGGTGCAGCTGCCCAGGGGATGAGCAATCTGAAGATTTGAGGCCTCCCGGACCTCCCACTTCCCACTGCTCATTGAGGTACTTCTCAGTGTCAACTTTCCTGGAGCCTTCAGAGCTCAACTCCAAATCTAGTCACACACCTACCATTGCCCGCTCTGCACCAGACATCTGGCTTGACAATCTCTGTATCCACCATCTGGTAAAGATGGTCACGCTGCTTCAGTTCGACAAAGGAAGAAACGGAGTCCCATAAAACTAGGGAACATCTCCTTACGAGAGCTCATGCATAGATGCCAGAACCAGAGTTCAAACACATGTCCATGTGGCTGGCATTCTATCATTCTACATAGCCTAAACCTCTACCGGCAAAATAAGAAAAGTTGATCCCACTGCAACCTTCTCATAGGGTCTTTATAAGCATCAAACAAGATATTTACGCACAAGGAATGCAGATAACTCAATTGCCTTCTGCATTCTAATCGGTAAAGATAAACACCTAAATTTTCACAGATAACCATGGTTAGCCATCACTGATGACCTAGGGTCCTTTAGTAAAGGACTTTTCTCAGCTCCAAGACCAAAATGTAAACCATTCTTTTTGAGACAGACTTCCATATAGCCCAGACTATAACTGAATTAAGTTAAGCAGCAGAGGATGAGTTTGAACACTTGATCCTCCTGCCTCCACTTCCCAAGTTAGGATTATAGCCATGTGGCGCCACGCCTGTTTTTATACTGTGCCAGAGATGGAGCTCAGCATTTTATGTGTGTTAGCCCAGCCCCCTACTGAGTCACATACTCAGTCCTCAAATGCAAATTTCCTACTGGCATACTCCTCAACGATATGCCAGGGCAAACTCAGCAAATATACACTGTGTGAAAGCCCTATTAGCCTGCCCTCGAATATAGTCCTATCTAGTAGAATAAGAACTCAGGAGACCTAGGAATGGGCCCCTGCAAGACTAGGCGTGTTGCAGGGAAAACGTGAATCGAGCTCTCTATCGTGGGCAAACACTCACCTTTGCTGTAGAAAGGTGGGGGGGGGGGAAGAAGATGCCCCTTCTAGAATTTTCCTGTCATTTATAATGATACAGAAATCCTCAACAGTAGAATCATGAGGAGAAAAGAACATATTCCTCTACTGTGTATAATGGAGAGGAGGTCCCTTCTCGGAAGCCCTGGCTCTCCTAGGACCCATAATACTGACCAATTCCATAACATGAAACCCACAGGGTCCCCCTGCTTCTGCCTCCCTAGTGATTGGGTTAAAGGTTTGAGCCACCACACCTGGCTCCCACAGTCTCTTTAATAAGGTAGTTAGCACTATGCAAATGCATTTCCCTAGTTCGTTATTGTGGCTAAGGCGCCCTATACTTTCACATTACACTATCAAGACGGTTACTTTCTATATGATCCTATCAGCCTGACTGTTTCACTGGAAGACATCAGTTTTGAAGTATCCTTACACATTCATGTCTAAAGCCATGTCAGTCGCTGCTCAGTCAATGAACACACGGGCGCTATTAATGTCTAAGCATCTGGTCTCCCAGAGGACATGACCGTAATTAAGTATCATTTTGCGTTTTCTCACTTGTGTACCCACTTCTAACAGGTTGAACCATTTCCATGGCCATTTCTTTCAATTATTTTGCAGTTCCCTGTTGATGAAATGGGTTTGTGGTTCACAAAATTCATCTCATAAGTCTGCAGGCCATTTCATTGTGCTCTTATTCAAAAGATGAAAGGAACTTGAAGACAGGCAATATTAAAAAGAAAAAATCTATTAAGAACAAGTACAAAAAAAAACAAAGAGGCAAAACCACTCATAAACTTTTATCTTTCTTATAATGCTCCTTTTGGAATGCTTGTCTGTCAACTTCAGTGTCACAAGATGGGAGAGGGAAATTACTTTTCCAGAATATTCCACAGTTCACTCAACAGCAACCCAATAACGAGCCTCCTTCCCAGATCAGCTCAGAGCCTACACACGGAGGTGGAAGGCAGGACAGTGCCGTGCTTCAGGCTTCGTAGTTGTCAGCAAGACTAACAGATTTCACAAGGATCCTTTAAACTCGCTGAACACCGATGCACTTGAAAGATGCATCAACTTTCCGGATGAAACCATTAGGAAAAAAAGTAAGGCAGAGCCAAAGGTCAAGACCGAAGTGAGCCAGGATGACGTGGTCTCTTGAAGATAGTGTCTTCCCCCCAGAAGCCTTCTGTGCCTCAAATCTCCACTGAGGAGTGATTGCCCTGGCAGCTGACATGAAGCCAAGAACATCTGTGTTTCTCTGCTCATAGGCACAGAACTGGAACCCATAATAATGCTGCATCCATCACACCCCAGTGGGAAATCCCAGCTAACTCCAGTGTTCTACCTAAAGTAGGCGTGAATCAGCACTGGGCTAGAGTTCCCTGAAGATCACCCTCAAAGGAACTGAAGCAGGATACAAAGAGTGAAATGAAAAGATGGAATCTTTTAAGCTTTCTTTTTCGACTTCCCAGGAGGGTTGCATGAAAAATGAGATATCATAAGGGCAGAAAGAAAACTAGAGAAATACGGAGCTCTCCTCTGAAAGTAAATAACATAGTTGTTTGTTCTGGTGCCAGATATGAGTGACCATGACCTGGGGAAACAGATTAAGGCTGCTTAAAAATCCATGTTACAGGCAAAGTAGTTACAGGACAAAGGAAGTCATAAGTCAAAGGATTTACCAAATGCACTGGTAGGGACCACAACCAGGCACGCTTCTATCCAAGTGGGGAATCTGAGACACGTCTCAGGTGTGACCTTAGCTTTCAGGTTGATGGAAGCTAGTGATTCACCAAGAACACATTTAGAATATTTTGGTATCCCCTGGATGTTAGTTCAGACATAGAACTCAGCAATGAAGATGTCCCAAGGGACTAAAATAGACCCAAGATAATTTGGCTCCAGCCTAGAACATTTTAATTCTCCACAACCATACATTTCAATCCTTCAGCCTTGTAGAACCTCTAACACAGGTGTGGCTCTCCATCAACCCCACCCCATCGTTCACACCAGTATGTAATTTTCTGAAAGTACAAGAAAGACAATGGTGTTGCCACATTTAGGATGCCCCAGTATGTGAATTGTTGGTTGAAACATTGAGTAGTATCTTTCATATGTTATGAGCATTTTTTTCTGCCAGCCTAGTCCCACAGCCACTCCAGCCCCAAATAACACACAGAGAGGCTGTCTTAGATATAAAGCTGTTGGCCTGTTACTAGCTTTTCTTATTGTCTCGCTCTGTCTTAAATATTAACCTATTTCTATTAATCTAAGTATTTCCACGTAGTCTCATCTTACCAGAGAGAGGGTCTAGGCCTCTGTTCTCTTAAGTCTCTACATGTTGACTCCTCCCTACTACTTCCTCAAATCCTCCTTGTCTCCTAGTCCCGCCTATCTTGCTTTCCTATTGGCCAACAGGGCTTTATTCATTAACCAATAAGAGAAACATATTTACAGAATGACATCTCCCATCATCCATGTCTTTTTCAAACAATTAAGGAGGAAAATATCACAGTATAATCTTCTGTCCATCAAGATTGCCTTGTCTGGCTATAAAACTTCCTTAGACAATCAGACAGCAGTGTATAGAGCAGAGGTCCATTAACCGGCAGGGTCAGTGATCTCTCCAAGAACAAGTCACCTGGTTTCTGCAATAAAAAAAAAAAAAAAAAAAAAAAAACATACTGAAGCTAGACTCTTGATTTCTACTCTTTTTCAATTTTTAAGTTTAATTTGTATTTTTTAAATTTTTGAGATGTTGAACATTTAGTAAAATACATATACCATATATATATGTGTGTGTGTTATATATATATATATATAGCTTTGCCATTATCATTTAAACTTGCTGACTAATTAACATATCAAATCTCCATCAACAGCCAACCTCTCTGTAAATTTTGATCTGAGGGACCTAGTCTTGTCTTCACTTTAGACTGTGAAGACTCAGCCTGTAGGTTATAAAACAAATTTGAGATGGAGAAATGTCATCTATCTGCTCCTTAGCCATGGAATTTACTGTCACCCATACAGAGGTCAGACTTGATGCATATCAGGCATGTATCAAATCTGACCTCAAATTTAATGTCCATGTTTGCAAGAATGTTAGTGCAGGATATTATTAGAAGGAAATCACCACTTCTGTAGAAGAGGATCATCATTAAGCAATGAGACGTCATCATGGAGAACTTTCTGAAACCAACACTTTAAGTCACCATCCCCAGACTGTGCTATAAGTTGACCACCAAACTCATAAAAAGAGTTTAACATGCAAGGTTATATGTTAATGACGTCAAAAGAGCCCCCATGACGAGTCTGATGGAAGAGCAGGCAGGCAGACAAAGGGGTCTCTTGCCATGAGAAGGTCTTCGCCAGCAAAAGGCCATCTCCAATTGGACCCCTTAGCTCTAGGACCTACATAAACGTTTTTTGTTTTTTTTTTTTCTTTTAAAATTTCCTGCCTCCAGTATTCTATTATTGTGATGAAGACTTCGAATTACAAGTGTCAGAAGCCTCAAGTATGGAAAGTACTCCAAGGAGGAACAGCATCTTTTCAGCTTTCCAAAGAATGCTGGGAAAGTAATATTCCAAAAGACAACTCCTCACCTCCAGAGCCTGGAATAGCTTCCTGTTGCTGGCGAGGTCGAGCAGCGGCTCTTCTACACCCCAGCTCGGTGCCTGGCTGGAACAAGTTACCAGTGTGCTGTTCCTTTGCTGTGTATTCCTATGATTATGTCCCACATCGGAGGTGTGTTTCACTGGCCAATACCCCATCTGGTCCTTTCCTGTCTTTTCCTTAACCCGGGCGCGTTTGACCATTGGCTTCCATCCTCTTCCCTCCCCTGGATACTCACAATGATTCCTGCCTTCTTACTTTCATGGCTGCCCTTGTCTTGAGCCCTTCCTCTCAAACTCTGTCATTCCTGCCAGTGTATCCAGATCCAGAGAAAGCACTACCTGGCTGTACCGTGAACCCGTTATCCCATTTTCCTCCTGTTAATCTTTCTTCTTTGACCTCTCAGAGCACGCGTCAGTGGTACACGATTTGGTTCTTGATGTTTTATCTAATTTATCTAATGCTCATGCTCTGGTTTCAAGTGACTTGTGAAGTCTTCCAGGACAAGGTCAGACAGTCTACATCTGTGCTAGATTGCAGGGGGGGCACCACACTCTTCATTCTAGGCTGCTCAAATATTTCCTCTGCCTGAGGCCACCCCAGGGAACCAAACCAACAAATCCCTGGTGTGGCACACCTGCTGGCTTCAAGGCAGCTTCCCTGGTTGGTTCAGTTTCCTTGTTTACATAAGAGCCTCACAGGTGAAAATCTAAATGAGCCAGAGACTAGGGAGCCTTGGCTGATATTAACGCTCATGAATATTTAGCAGGGTTGCTCATTAGCTGCTGTACCAAGGGCTCCCTTGCAGTCACTGAGCTATAATGACTGCCTGCTGGCATTTAATTGTGCTCATCCAATAGCAACTAAGCCATGGGGGAAGGAGGTGAGCTGAGACGCGCAGTACAGTGTGGCATTATGGTTTCAATCAAAGCTGCACACAGTCCTTACGTCCTTCCAAAGTAATTTGGGGGTAGAAGAGGGTAGCAAAGGAGAAACTTGCAGCTATCAAACTAATCCTCCAGCACTCATTCAGGCAGCTCAGCTAACATGACAGCTTTTATGTTGGGCTAATCTCATGGAGGAAAAAAAAAGTTACTACAAATATTAAAAAGAAAAGCAAGCCTCTGTACAGGAAACTGCTTGGGATCAGAAGGCCTAGTGTTACCCAAGAGAGGCTTAGATACACGTGGAGATCCGAGCAGCTCAGGTATCCCCGTGTCAGCAGTGACAAAGACCGATATCGTAGCCATCCCGGGGGAATGAAGTCTAAAGCCCCGCACTGCCTGCCGGCTTCAGCTATCACACTATTGAAACACTGGACCCCAAGAACTTGTAATTCTCATAGGAATCTCACAGTGAGAGGAGAAAAATGCTGAGGCTTCTTCCAGCCAGAAGAGGAACTGATCTCCCACAAAAACCACCGTGCTGGAGAGACTGGAACAGGGACAAAGACTGGTCAATGGCGGGTAGGACTACACCTTGATGTCGGATGGCTTAGTGACCATACCTGTGGCCCCTGTCTAAAGGGCCTAATGGTGGGTGTCTGACAGGGTGTCATGGGACCTCTTAGCACCTCTTCCTAAGGTGGTCTCACGGGACAAACCTTCTTTTCTACTTTCCAATGTTGTTTGTCGTTTTAACTGACCTCTCGAGTACCAGTGGGCATTCCTTGCTTGTTAGGACTGCCAGAGTTCAGGCTCTGATCTTAAAACCACCCCAGTAGCCCACCAGACACATGGAGATACAGTGAACAGGTACAGAGTAAGCACCTAACCAGTGCTACCCTAGAGGAGACATCCTCATCGTTTCTAGCAGGCACATTCACTCTAACACTTGACTCCTAGGGATGTAGACTAGGGTGACAGGAACCTGCATGAATCCAGCTTACCATGATCAGGCCCCAAAAACAACACAAGACATCCCGTCCCCTCCCCCTCCTCCTTTCCCTCCCCTCCCTCATTATAAAATCATATCCTGTCTGAGTCAGGACTTGATCCTGTGCATTGAGCGTCCTGAAAATGCTTCAGTGCATAAATGACTACATAATTCAATTCAGAAGAGTCCCTTGTTGGGCACTGGAGATATAAAAAATAGTATAAAATCAGATTCCTTGGCACTAAAGGACTCGTTGAGTCCCAGAAATGACATAGATGAATGGTATTTCATGAGAGGAATAATATTCAATTTCTGACAAACAAACAAAAGTCTGCCTGCCTGATTTCTCCACAAATTTGAAAGATATGTTTGAAACAGTCCACACTAAAATACGGTTTTATATGAAATTTATTCTGACTCTCACTGCCAAAATTGGCATGCAATGAAAGGCCTGACCATCAGGAAATATAAGGTAGAGGTGTTAAATTGTCATGGGTAAGGACACTCCTAGATAAAGCTTGCATTTTTATTTGGAAGAGAGACCAAATATACAGGTGGTGATTTACAAGGGAGTTGCTTCTCACCAGAGCAATGTTGTATGTTAATCATGCTGAATTCTATCAGAATTGGTTATTTAATGGCGGTCAATGGTTCTTAAGAAGAGCCAACAATCTGAGTCACTGCTATGATTCTTCGCCAAGGCAATGTTTGCCAGTCCTTATCCCCAACAATGACAACATCCTTCCTGACTGGCGTTGTTGTACCTACTGTGCAAGTAAATTCAGGCAGCAGGCAAGAATTACATCCTCAAAATGACAACTTGGGGAAAAGTATCCCAACTAGGAACTAAGTCCCAGACTCTGTGACTCCAAACTCTGAGGCTCAGCAAACACCCAGCGTTGCTCCTGGGAGACAAAGGGGCCAGAATGTAAGAAAGACATCACAGTGCTTCCCCCAGACAAGCCCCAAACACAGGTGCCTCACCATAAGATCAAGAACTGTCCAGACCAGGGATTGACAGCTTTGTCTTTGCGAGAGGAGCTGGACGACACACAAAGCATCTCTCCTGAGGAAGCCATGATGTGTGGAATGAGCCCAAGGTATTTGCTTCACTCGGTAGAGGACAAACTTCCTCCAAGAGTGAAGCAGCTCTGTCACGCTCACCTGGCCACGGCCTGTCCCACTTACTGTCACTTCCTCCCTCATTCCGTCCTCTTCCCAGAAAGAGCCTCTATTCCAAACCCGGAGTTAATCACTCTCTTGCTTTTCTCTTTGAATGTCACTGCTTACATGTGCCTAGAAGGCCCCACCTAGATTAACCTGCCTGAAATCATGGTAATGTTTATACAAAGTGGACAGGGTCCAGAAAAGAAAGCCACAATCACCACAGTCACAGTATAAAAGCCACTGGCCACGTAAGAAGGATGGAGCCCGTGAAGAGGTGACGGCCTCCCTTCATGCTCTTCTAGCAAGTTCCTTCTGATCTTTTATTGACTCCTGTTTTTTCTCCTTCTATGGAAATTCAGAGAGAAGACACCTATGCCCCAGGGTGGGTTGTTTACATTTGATATCTAAAAGATATTTCCATGTTTACATATTCATAATTCTTTCCCTCACAAACCAGAAACATCTCCACAAGTTAGAATTATCCCTGTCTCCATGTCTTGCAGACAAAACAGAATCCCAAAGTGCATTCCTGTCTTTTCCTCCACCCCTCTGCTTTCCCTTCTCACGATGGCCAGGACTGCAGCCTCCTAGTGCCCAGGAAGTCTTCCCCCATGACTCTGACCTGTTCTCAGTGACAATATGTTTATTAATGCCTGTGGTTGGCTCACTCTTGGTAAGCTTAGTCAAGAACCTCAACTTTGTTTTCACTGCAGGAGATTTAAGACACCCAGCCTCTTTCCTTGTGCTGGAAGACTGACACACTCTCTCTCCCCTTGTCCCCAAACACTTTAAGAGAAGCAAATTAGAATTTCAACTAACACAAAACACTCAAACCCATGCCTTCTGCTTTTCCTCTCCTGCAATCTCCAGTTTTCTTCTAAGAGCTGCATGGCTTTAACTCATAAAATTTCATTATGCGGTTCTGCACCTCTGTTGACATCCCATAATTTCTCATGACTATCAGAGTCTGTGGCTCAGCTTCCAAATTCAGATAAAAACAAACATGTTCCCTGATAAATCACAAGTTATGCAAGCAATAAATCAAAGGACAATTGCTCTCTGTGGGAAAATTTTGTGCTGATTCCTTTTAAATAATTGACCAGCAGCCAGGAGATTCATCAACATGGTAGTTGACTCCAGACCGAGTCCGCCTTTCCTACAGGCGCATGTACACACTGGCACGTGTTAAAGCCTTTGTAATGTCCCATTTTTCCTCCACAGTAGTAATGAACATGGAAATGGGTAACCCATAGCTTACAACACACACTCACACACAGAGTTAAACCCTTTCCGCACAGCATTTGATCCCACACCTCATTAACACTATGTCACAGGTGATGAGCTTGAGATCAGAGATGGATGGTGAGTAGCCTGCATGGACTCATGCAGTCGGTGATTGATTGGTAGACACTCATTTTCCCTCATGATACACTCAACTGGATGCTCAATAAATGTCTGCCACGTTGGTCAAATGAAGGATGTATGGAGGCTCAGTGGTGGGGGTGCACTGAGCTTGCAGAGGCCTTGAGTTTAACCCCCAGAATCAAAAGATAATACTTAAAACATAAATATTTGGAAACGCTCCAGAGACTTCAGAACGACACGAGCTCTCACCACCCCCGTGGGTGGCAGGTGTGCTACCCTTGTGGGTGTTCACAAGGCAGGGACTGTTGTCACTCCTTAGGATCAAGGAGAGGTTCATGGGCCCTGCTCCTTCCCAGCTGAACTACTGGCAACTGGAGGATGACAATGTGTTGACATTGTCACCAGTCATGGACCCACTTATGAGCCCGCTTGGCGCCGATGGATAGTTCCAAACCCAGGCTCACAGAGAAGGCCCTGCTTAAACTTAGAGGATCTCAAAAGAAAACAAGGCAAGAACGTGAGAAAGGGAGATAAGAGAGGGCAGCGGGTGAGAGAAACCAGGATATATCATGTCCACATGTGAAACTGTCAAAGAGCAAACGTAATTAACACAGAAAAGTAATTGAATCAAAATTTCTTAAACAAAATTAAGGAAAAGGTGAGACTTTAAATAAATCGATACAGACTTTTACTGGCAGTAATGTTGGCAAAGGTAGCACAGAAAGGATTCATAGAGGTAAAACATGGCTTCAATAAAGCAGCTCGGGGACACAGTAGGTAAACTCAGCTGGGGGACAAGCTTGAGATCCCCCTCCAAATATCTGCACGACCCAAACTGGCCTTCTGGCTCCTTCCTCGGCTATGAAGGAACAAGAGTGGGGAGGTCTCACTTAGCATGGCAGAGCAAGCACTTACTGTGCTGTCTAAAAAACAGGAAAAAAACAAACCCTCCCTACAAGTTCAGTAAATGCATTTAAAAGAGCATTTTGAAATCTAACAAGATGAGCAAGCCAACAATAACAAGATTTAGAAACCAAAAGGAAGAAACTGTGTTACGTCTGAGGATAGAAAATTAACACAAGAAAAAGAAAACAAGCAAAAATGAGAGCTCAGCTATAAATTGAAGAGCCTCTTTCTCCCCCCCCCCGGAATAAAAGCATGGGGCAGCATAAGTAGAAAGTCTAACTGGTAATTAGACCTAGGAATACCCACCACACCCCAAAACATACTGGTAAGAAAAATCTTCTATTTTCATCCAACAGGCCTGGAGGCTGGGGGGGGGGGGGGACTTCAAGGATGCCATGTTGAACACAGGAGGCTATGATATGGGAAAATATTATAGGCCTTGCCCTTCCCCAGCCCAACCTCTTCCCACCTCCTTTCCAATTTCCCTTCCTAAGGGTTCCTAAGCTTCCTCAGTCACGTTCATATCATCCAGGTAGAAAAAGAGAATGTTTTCTCTGGGAAAATCAGAAGTCTAGGGAAAATGACCTGGTATTGAAAGAGCTTGAAATTCTCTGAGGCAGGAGCCTCCCACCCACCAAAGAATGAAGCCTACACTGCCAAGACCTTGATAATTTTCTTAGGCATCAATTAAAGAAAACCAGCAGAAATCTTAAGATCCTTTAGCCCTTGAGAAAAGTGTCTAATGTGAAAGACAGGATTAAAACAACACACAGGAAAAAGGTACGGAACCTGTGTGCAGGGACCAAAGAAAGACATCTAATGGATGCTATAATTTACATCTTCAGAATGGTGACACAAGAACATGGTGTTATTTTTTAAAAGAACACATAAGTATGGTATAAAAAAAATAATAAGAAGAATTTGAAAAATATAGCAGAAATGAAAAATGCAACAAAGGGTAGAAAAACAAAGTTAAGGGATTTTTCTAAATGTACATATTTAAATGGATTAAGGGGGTGGGTATAAAAGGAAAAAAGTAGAAAATCAACACATGGAACAAGGCAAATCAATTAATGAGAGCCTCAGGAGCTAAGAAAAGGAAAAGAGCCTGGTGGGAAAATTACCAGAATATGAATTCACTTAAGGGGGATATCCCAGAAAACTTGTGTTACAGATTTGAAAGACTAAGAGCATAGTCTAGAGAAAGAAGAGAATTTAAAGAAAGCCGTGGCCATCCGGTGGGAATGGGCGTGGACCCTAAATCCACTGGAGAGGAGAGTCAAACTCTAACTAGCAATCACACCGCATTTCCGGTGGAGATGGTGGAAAGGAGAAGTAGTGGGAAGTGGGAGATATCTCTAAAGTCCCAAGGAAACGACTAGGGCTGTGACTCCGTGGTAGAGCACTTGTTGGCATGTGCAAAATCCTGCACTCAGTCCCCAGCACCTGAGGAAAAATTCTTCACCAGGTATATCCTCACACTAATCTGGCCATTGATGGGGTGCAGAGGGTTGAATAGCAAGAATAGCAGAGCCAAGCCTTCCCAAGTTACCTTTTCCATGCAGTGTTTCTTAGAAATCTACATCAGGACAATCTTCACCCAACCCCAAAAGAACAAGTGGGAAGTCACGGGAACTAGTGGAAGGAATCCAACCCAGGACATAGCGGAAGGGAATGTACAAAAATGGAGAGAGATCAGCACACACACATGCACATGTATACTGATGGTGTGTTAGTCAAATATATATCCTATCCAGTGGACTGAATGAGTATAGACTTCCGCATAGACTTCCGCATAGACTCACTGGGGATGGGTTTTGTGGTTTCAAGAGCCCTATGCCAGGCTCTCTCTCCTCCTCTCTCTCCTCTCTCTCTCTCTCTCTCTCTCTCTCTCTCTCTCTCTCTCTCTCTCTCTCTCTCTCTCCTACCTGCAGATAAGGATGTAAAGCTCTCAGCTAATGGTACAATGCCATACCTATCTGCTTCCTGCCATAATGGCCATGGTCTACTCTACCCTCTAGAACTATAAGCAACAAATTCAATGGTAAAGTTGCCTTGGTCATGGTGTCCCTGGAATAGACAGCAATGAAACAGAAACTAAGAAAATATGTATATGTATTCTACATGTTTACCTTAGCATTAGCACTAGTGTCCCTAAAACAGACAGCAACAGAACAGGAACAAAGAAAAAAATATATCTACATACATACATACATACATACATACATACATACCATGGCTTCCTAAGCATAAGCGCTAGGTGTTAAGTTCCTAAAACAAGTACTGAGAGATGAGTCCAGGGCAAATGACACAGAGACTTCAGTCACCTTTGCCTATGGTAGGAAAGCAACAGTTCATCTAATGCTGAAAAGAAAAAGATACGTTTATGGAGACTTCAGAGAAGTCCAGGTGAAGTTGGTGAAGACTGAAGATACTAATTACCTCTGCGAATGAGTGTCAGGAGCAGAGTGAAGGGTGACAAGGGACTGCTCCTTTTTGTTATAAATATTATATAGAAGATTAAATTAGCCCATCGGCAGTTCCACAGGTTTCTGATTGGATTTTCAATTGATAAATGAGTTCAATTTGAATTCCAAAAGACTTGTATGAATCACTCTTGCTAGAATCTAAGGGAAGAAACTTCTGCTTTCCCCTTGACATCAATGCCAGAGTTACGCGTCCTACATATTGTCATAAGCTAACCTGGTTGTGTAAGGACTCAGGCATTACGCTGGCCTGCCCCTGTCACCTGGCAGAATGCATTCAGGCAGCTGGATCCATGACTACTAGTCTGGATTCAGGTGCAAAAAACCCTTCAAAAGAAAGACCCTGCCCACTTATGTTCTCTTTCCCGCTGTTCCCCTGTGGCAGACAGGACTTTTTCCTCTCTCCCCATTCTCTTCTGTCCTCTCTCTGTCTCTGTGTCTCATTGCCCCTTTTCTCTCCCCCCCCCCACTTTCTCTTTCTAATAAAACTTCTCACTAAACTTTGTCTGCCTGGCACGTTTGTCTCCTGCCTTGGTCACCCTCGCCTGCCATGGAATCACCGAGGTTCCCACACACTTTATCCTAACAGGATGCTTCCTATCCGTGCACCCTGTTCATCTCTGAGAAGTTTGGAGCAGGTTTGCACCCTGTGTAAAGCAAGTTGTTTGGTCAGATTGATGAAGTAATAATAATGAACGCGGTACACTAAAAACTGAAGCACTTGTTTTAAGAGGAGACGGCAGCCACTGGAAAGATGGCTCGGGATTAAGAATGCATACTGCCCTTGCAAAGGCCCTGCGTTTGGTTCCAAGCACCCATGTCAGGCAGCTCACAAAAGCCTGTAACCTAGCTGGAGGGGACTCGGTGCCACCTTCTGGCCCCTAAGGGTACCACCTGCATGCACTTCACATAGACATGCACCACCTGTATACCTCACAGACGTGTGCACACATACATAATTAAAAATAATAAAAGCACATTTTTAAAAGAAAGAACACCGTAATAGATTCTTTGCATCTCATCCCCCACCCCCCTCGTCGGAACTTGTGACAACAAACCTTAAAGACTAACAGGCACTAGGAAGCAACTGCAGGAGCCACATAGGTCATGTCCCGGCTAATCTCATTCCAAATGGGAATTCCTTAGTGGTATTCTGTTTAAAGATAGGAACAGAAACTGCCCTTTCTTGATGCTGTCAGACTCTGGCTATGTGAAATTTTAACATTTCCAAAACAAACCGGGCCATGCACATGTTAATTAACCCATCTTCCTATAATACATATATATATATATATAGAGAGAGAGAGAGAGAGAGATGAATCCATCACTTGTAACCCCCACTTATTTGTCAATGAATAAATTTCAGAGAAGACATAGTGGTACCCACCTTCCTGTGGCCTCATGAGCTCCACACCCTGAACTCGCTTTCTTTCACATCCCAGTTCCTGGGCCTCCGTGGGAAGCCATTCACCTTGCAGCAGGTCTGTCGGGTGGCCGTGCCACACTGATCAGTGAAGGGATCTACAAAGTAAAAAGTAAAAATCTGATTCTCCCCTCCCTTGCAAATTGTCTCCACAGGGGAGCAGGCTGATTGATGCACATGCAGGCTGGCCTTGCGGAGAACAGGGTGAAGGCGTGTGTGTTTTCTCATAGTTCACAGGTCATGAAGATGTGCTCAGTAGGCAGAGAAAGGTGTGCTTTGTCCATGAACCCCTTGGTGGTGAGGGCATGAGCTCCCAGCACTAATCTCAAAGCATGGAGGATCCAGAAGCATGGACTGATCTGGAGAGGGAGTCCCAGCACAGCCATGCAGTGTAGCCATGCAGCATAGCCATGGAGGCCAAGACACACTGTGGATCTCATCCCACTTCTAGACCCCAAACCAAGAACTGCTAAGTCACAATCTTTAGGGGAACCCAGCCTCTGGTTTCAGGCAATCTCAATGTCTGCTTTTAAGGTAAACACAATTACTATAGCACAACCTGAGCTTAAATGTAAGAAAAAAACCCTGAGGGACAACAGAGAGACAAGGACCAGGGGACATAGGACAGGAAATCAGTCCCTGGTCCCAGAGTTCGATTCTAGCCTCTTACCAATTGCAGCACAAGCAGCACGACTTCAGTGAAGACAAAGCCTAGCAGTCATCTTCCTTTCACATGTAATAGTTATAGTAAGTCACAATGAACCAGATCATGTAAAAGTAATAGTAAGTCACAATGAACCAGATCATGTAAAAGTAATAGTAAGTCACAATGAACCAGATCATGTAAAAGTAATAGTAAGTCACAATGAACCAGATCATGTAAAAGTAATAGTAAGTCACAATGAACCAGATCATGTAAAAGTAATAGTAAGTCACAATGAACCAGATCATGTAAAAGTAATAGTAAGTCACAATGAACCAGATCATGTAAAAGTAATAGTAAGTCACAATGAACCAGATCAAGGCAAGGGTCCAGCTTACTTCCTTCCCCTGATATTTCTGAGTTGTCTCAAAACAGACCATTCACTCCATTTACAGAGTAGACAGTGTATCCTTCTGCATCCCATGGATCTTACCAACTGTAATCAACTATAATCCTATCGTGAACACCTCTAGAATCACTTGATGACCTCATCTGAAGTCTTCAGTCACACCTCAAGAACAGAAGTGACTTACGCCCCTACCAAATCCTCTGTATGACAAGCTAGGAAAGCAGTGAACTGTGGCTCACCTTTAGGCTTTAGTCACTCTTAAGTATGTCTTCCTCTCTGACTCTTCTTCCACAAGTCCACACCCATTCCCATGCTCACACCCATGCTCACACCCATCTCCCACCCATCTCACACCCATCTCACAACATCTTACACCCAAGCTCACAACATCTCACACCCATGCACACACCATCTCACACCCATCTCACACCCATGCTCACAACATCTCACACCCATCTCACACCCATGCACACACCCAAGCTCACACCCATCTCACAACATCTCACACCCATGCACACACCCGTGCACACATCCAAGCTCACACCCATCTCACACCCATGCACACACCATCTCACACCCATGCACACACCCAAGCTCACACCCATCTCATACCCAGGCACACACCCAGGCTCATACCCATCTCACACCCAAGCACACACCCATCTCACACCCATGCACATACCATCTCACACCCATGCACACACCCAGGCTCACACCCATCTCACACCCGTCTAAGGTGTGTCTTACTATCTCCTGTGTGCCTCCCTTTCTCTTAAACCCTTGAGCTGAAGTCGAAATTAACAAATCTTTACTAAACCTCACCTCTGTTTCATATGATAATCCTAAATATTGCAGATAATCTTTTCTGCAATAAAACCAGGAATCCAGTTTTAGTTTGAATGGAGGTCCTTGAAAGAGCAGGTAATTCCTCAGCCACTGTGGGTGACAGTGGGAAGCTGTGCTCCTGCCTCTGTTTTTCGAGCTGCTAACCACTCATGCAGACACCCTACACATCATCCCTGTTTTCTTTGACTTTGATGTAGCCATGAGAATACTGAAGGTTGTGACACAAACCATCCCTCGTCCTACTCCACACTACCATATGGCTTCCTTACCCATAGATAGACATTGTGTCCTTAGAATACATTCTATTAACCTGTATAGGCTAATTCAGTCATCCAATTTCAACCCTTTGTACTTTCCCAGTTTGATGGACTTCAAAGTGTTATTGACCTATGCTAAGTGAACCAAAATATTTGCATTCTTAGAAGAATGCACTCCAACCATGCAAGGCTTCAAAAAAGATTCCTGCAGAAGATCCAGTGTGGGGACTGAGGTGCTTTAATAGAGAACACGTCAGGGACATCTGTGAACACTACCCATACGTGACCCTGACTTGGCAGGTATGCTGTGCTAGATACAGTTCACTCCCTGTGCTGGGAAAGGAAACAATCCTACAACACAAAAGGAAATACTAGGGAGACGGTCAGAACAGTGAGAGCTCACATAGAGAGAAAAAGAAATCACTCTGTCTTACGATGCTCTTCAGATGAGCTTAGGTAACAGTGCAGCGTCCAGAGGTTTAGAGGAGAAAGTGGGTTGCACCAGGCAAGGAAGTGGTGGTGGAGAACCCAGGAGTGCCTATGGCATAAACCCATAGGGAAAGGGAGCCTCTTTGCAATGGGTGCCTCAAGACATATGCAGATCACACGGGCAAAGCCTGATCCTAGCTTTAGTAGGCCATGCCTTTCTGGGCTTCAATTGTCCAGTGGGATAAGTGTGCTAGGCAAAAAGGGCTACAGCATCTGATGTTTTGTAATCAATTAGTGGCTGAGTCTGAGAGAGAGTCCTGTACCAGTGAAGTCAGAAAACAGAGGCACAGAGAAACGTATGGGTACCCAGAGCCCAGGCTACGATGTAAAGGGAAGTAACTCCACCTGCACAGGTGCTCTGTCTGGAATGCAGACAGCCACAAGTGCAACCTTTAACCTTTCCATTTCACAGGTGTAAAACCTGAGCCTCATGTAACCTGCTGAGCAGGCCTAGGGCTCTGCGCTTCAGATCTCCTGTCCTGTCTCATAAGATTGCGTGCCACCCCACTGGCCCAGAGGACTTCACTCGTCTTCCTCCTGTTTACCACAGAAGTGAGGAACTTCATTCTCAGACTCCTCTGTAAGTCTCCATATCTTCCATTGCACAAGGCATCACCGAGTCCCTAGCACCAAAGCCAAGTCAGGCCCAGGGCAGACTCAGGCTCAGCAAGGGCTGGCTAAACAGAGCACGTAAGCAGTTGGTTGTATACAGAGTATTGGTCCCACCTGGTCCTACATTCGTTTCGTCCCAAATAAGCACACAGAGAATTACATCAATGATAAACTACTTGGCTAATGACTCATACTTCTTACTGGCTAGCTCTCTCTTAATTACTAACCTATATCTATTGATCTATGTGTTTCTATGCTGTCTTAGCTACATGATGTCTCTCCCGTGACCTCTCTCCCCAGAATTCTCCTTGACAATCAGAATTCTCCGTATCAACCGATAAGAGAAACATATATAGAGAAGAACATGCCCCAACACTTCCTCTTTTCTGTATAAACAAAAAGAAAGATTTTATATATATAACAAAATAGTTATCAAGTAAGAGCTATAGTTAACAATAATTAGTTCATTAACATTTGACAAAATTTAAAGAAAATGTTCTGTTATTTATATTATCTTTGTGAGTCTAAAGTTTTATATGTAACTTGTCTTTTATCATAACTAAGAAAACCCATAACCATAACTATCTGTCTTCAACTCCATCAAAGACCTCAGAAGGATAATATATCTACAATTGACAGAGACATCTAGCTGCCTGGACAGTCACCCAAAGTTCCTCTGTAGCATTGGGGCATCCATCTTCAGCCTACCTGCCTAGAATGTCTGACAGACTTCTCAGTGAAGTAGGAAATTTGAAACTATCCTGCCTGTATTGGCAGTTTGTCAGTCATTTTCCTCTGTGTCCTGTAGAATGTCTGGCAGACTCTTCCATGAAGCAGGAACCCTGCCGGACTGTCCTATCTTGTTTTACAAGATAATCAGTCACTTTCCTGTGGGTCCTGCCTGTCCAATTTATACAGCATGCAAACAGTCCAGGCAAGAGCAGTTTTTTGCCAAAATGGCCATTTCTGCCATGTCAAAGGCAAACTCCATAACAAGTTTCTTCAATGTCCATCTTCCTCTCTGATGTAACTGGTGTTGCCAGGAGCAGTTTTCATTATCATGAAAAACCCTAGTAACTTATTTTAAATGCCATATTCTGAAGGTCTTTGAAAGGTTTGAAGAATACCTATCCATTTGAAAGATATCTCTATATATCTAGAAAAGCTAATTAACATAACTATAAGCTTTGACTACTATATGTGACTATATATAATCTATTTAATTATACATTACATTTTAAATGAGCTGTATAAATACTATGTCTAAACAAGAATAGAAATATACCTATAACAAAATTGACCTTAAATTTGTATCAATAAATCAAAATCCATACCAATACAAAGTATTCATTTCTATATCATATTTCCCTTAATTTCTTTAGAAGGAGATTGACTGTGATCATTAACCATTTATAACCAACCTTGTTTAAATGAAAAAAAACATTCATAAACAATATTTGGAAATTCGGGCATCATTCTTCAAACTGCTCCCTGCTGTAAGGGGGTGTTGTCAATCCCAAGGGGATCCTGAGAAAACCCAGAACCCTGGCTAAATCCTGGCTGTAGTTGTCTGCAAGGCTGCATCTTGGATGTTGGATCACCTAGGCCACTGTTTGAGAGGTGTTTTGTTAATCAAACCATATTAGTCTGGAAGGAATCCATATCTGGAAGGAATTTCGTCTTCTATGGAAACAAAAGCAGAACAACTTTTCCAATGTAACCTGCCTTTAGACTTAAAATTTGAAATCAAGGCATTTTTAAAATGTATAAGTTGGATTAATCCAGCAGCATTTATAATCAAATGTCCTCTAGCATCTGTCGCTCCTTCCTCAGCAATCAAACAATTCAAAGAAAACACAATAACATACAGTATCCAGACTCTCTGTGTATTTTCCGTCCTTATGTGGCTTTTTTTAAACCCCATAACCGGGATGATATTAATTAATTCAACTCTAATGAATAGAGTTCATGTATAAAAAATGATTATAGCCATCTTCCTATGCCAGATAGCATAAGCAATAAAGAACCATAGCTTAATCCATTTATTCTGCCATGAACTTGGTGGTAGACTTGAGGGAAACATACTACTAACTTGTATTTGAGTTTGGCCAGGTACAGTGGAAAGAAAGACCTGCCCAGACCCCTCCACAGGGAGAAATTCTAAGCCTAAGAACGTAGAGCACCATCTCTAACTAGGAGTCCCTGTCTGGTCCAATTGAGTCTGACTCTGGTAGTGGGGAATGTGGGGGGTGTACCCCTCTTCCTTTTTTCTAAACAAGCCTTCCATAGGTTTTAACACCTCCACTAAGGTGAGAGTACTGGGAAGTGTTAAATAATTCAGGTGTGGTAGCACACTCACAACCTTAGCACTTGGGAGGCAGATGCAGAAGGATTGCCACAGGTTCAAAGCCACCCTGACCTACATAGTAAAACTCTGCCTCAAAAAAAAAGTGCCAGTAAGGTATGGGAGAGGAGAGGACCTCCTAGAGAATGATAGGTGATTTAGAATATTGTTTTAACTAGTCAAAGATGTAGCATGAGTGCTAATTAGTCTTAAAAATAAAAACCGGAAGTCAGATAGCAGAGTAAATGCTGAAAGATCAGAGAAGTAGAGGAGTCAGCCACAGGCTCTTCTTACCTGAAAGTCCTCAGACTGAAAGTCCTCAGACTGAAAGGCAGGAAGCTCCTGTCTCCACCTGATTATCTTCCTCCCTCTGCCCAGCCATGTCACTTCTGTTTCCTCCTCCCTAGTGCTGGGATTAAAGGCATGAGATCCCATGTGCTGGGACTAAAGGTGTGAGCCACCACTGCCTGGCATCTATAGTTAACTAGTGTCCAGCTCAGCACTCTGATCTCCAGGCAAGCTCCCCCCCCCCGCTACCGGCTGAGGAGTTGGTAAGAAGTGCCTGTGGCTGGCTCCATGACTTCTCTGATCTTTCAGCAGTCACCCCACATTTGATTCTGGGTTTTTATTATTAAGACCAATTAGATTCATGCTACACAAAGATGTGTTACATTGTTTATGCTGTGGAGTATTACTTTAACTGTGTAAGCATGTGTTACATCTGTCTATGCTGCGTTTGTTTAATTATGTAAAGATGTGTTGCATCTGTTTCACCTTGCCTGCCTAAGACATCTGATTGCTCCAATAAAAAGCTGAATGGTCAATAGCTAGGTAGGAGGGGATAGGCAGGGCTGTTAGGCAGAGAGAATAAATAGGAGGGAAAATCTTGTGGAAGAAGAGAAGGGAGAAAAGAAGGAACAAGAGAGAACAAGGAAGGCACCTAGGGCAAGAAGTCAGGCAACCGCCAGCCAGCAGACAGGAGGAGCCTGGGGGAGAGGGGAGAGAAGGGGGAGGGGAGGGGAAGGAAGGGAAGGGAAGGGAAGGGAAGGGAAGACAGGGGAGGAGAGAGGAGAGGGAGAAGGGAGGGGAGGGGAAGGGAGGGGAAGGGAGGGAGGGAGGAGGAGGGAGAGGGAGAGGAGGGGGGAGGGGAGGGGGAGGGGAAGGGAGTGGAGGGGAGGGAGGGAAGGGGGAGAGGGGAGGGGAGGGGAAGGGAGGGAGGAGGGAAGGGAGGGGAGGGGAAGGGAGGGGGGAAGGGAGGCAGGGGAGGGGAAGGGAGGGGGGAAGGGAGGGCAGGGAAGGGAGGACAGGGGAGGGGAAGGGAGGACAGGGGAGGGGAAGGGAGGGGAGGGAGGGGAGGGAGGGGAGGGGAAGAGGGGAGGGGAGGGGAAGAGGGGAGGGAAGGGGAGGGGAGGGAAAAGTCCCTAGGCAAATGTACATAGCGATGAACCAGTTAATTTAAGTTCAAACGGCTAGCCTAAGCCAGGCCCAGACTTTATAACTAATAAAAAGTCTCCAAGGCGTGATTTGGGTGCTGGCTGGTGGCACAAAAGGAAAAGCTGGAACATTTAGGAACACTTGAGAGTCGGAGGAGAGCCAGCAATCAGACAAACGCTGCTCTCAGGCCTGATCAGAGAAGCGTCCTTTCGCAATGGATGAGCGTTAATGCAAAGGCTCGTCGCTGGTTAAGTGCCAAGACTGTTGCGTGCTCAGCCCTAAATGGGGCGTCTACAGCACACATTCCAGTGCTCAGGGAACATCACCAAAGAGGGGGCAGGAAAAGTGTAGGGGCTTCGAGATCAGAAGAGCACCGTGAAATGCACTTGTCTAGACGTGGCATGGCTGTTGCATGAGACAGCACAAGATGGGGTCCAGCATGTTGTTCTGAGTGGAGGCGGGGCTTTTCAGTCCCTGCTCCCCCTGAGCAGCAGCTAAGGGTTGCCAGGAAAGAGTCATGGCCTTCGGTGCTGTAGTCACTGGTAAATCTCCCATACTCCCTTAAGTAACCTCATACCCATGCTTATGCAAACACTCCAATGTATTGGGGCACAAAAAAGAGATTAAACCCGGAAGGGGAGTTGTTGGGAGGAAGGGATTTAGAGGGAGGGCAATAATAGAGGGTAATGGGGAAATATGTGTGCAATTATACATAATTACTGTGCTATCATTGTTATATGCGTGATACATGTAATTATACATCATGTTACATAACACATATAACAATATATTATATAAGATGTAAATCATTAAAATAAGGATGGAAAGATGCTACCTAGTTCCCAGGGTGAACTGCCAGTCGGCTGCTGTAAGTGACAGGATTCAAGGGTCCTTTCCAGCAGGAAGCTGTGTTCGCCGCCTGCCCATCTGCCCTGCTTCCCTGCACACAAGCAGCTCCGTCTTCTCCTACTCCACATGCTCAGCCCTGGAAAGGCCACCACAGCTTGCCACAGTCACCATCTCGTGTTCAAAGCCCCGAAACGCCAACCTTCTTGCTTCTCACATGACTTTTGTGTCAGTTACAGCACTTGGTATCACCGTCAAATCAAATCAGATTTTATGGGCTTGCTGTGAGAATCTCTCTGGATGCCTGCTACTCTAGCTGAGGGTCGTCATGTGCTATCTGAGGGAACAGAAGAGCTAAGTGAAAAGAGGAAGAACCTTGGCTTAGTCCACCCTCCTACCATGTCCCAGATCGCCATAGATGTCCACTCAACACCAGCCCAGGGTGTGAGTCAGGGCCAGGTGGTGTGGCTTCTGTGTCCTTGTAATAATGTGCTTCTTATCCTTTATGTCTTGCGAACATTTCCAGCGACAATAAACTTTTCAGAGTCCCATTTGTAGGCAATAATCCTTTTTGTGTTGTTTGATTGAGAAAATCTACAAAGAATTGCTCTGAATTTATTTCATTTAGAAGTTAATGTGCATGGCACACGTCGAGTATATGTGAATGTACCTACCTACATAGGAAGCAACTTTTTACTCGGCCTAGGGGCAGGACGAGTGAGTTCCAGGTCCCCGCTGTCATTTACAACTCAAGCAGACCTACTACCAGCCCAGGCACTAGAGCCACCTCTCCATGACCAGGGATCCTGTGGTGTTTACAAAGGGTACCTTGATTCCTGTCCACAACATCCTGAACCACTCCCTCCCTCCCTGCGCGTGCATGCTTGCTCATATATCTGTGCTCGTGTGCAGCTGCCCGCTCACACATGTGGAGGCCAGAGGTCAACCTCTAGTGTCAACTTAGTCTTTGAGGCAGGCGCTGTCTCTCACTGACTCCCTCACTGATCCGTCTGATCTGGGCAGCCAGTGAGTGCCAGGGACCCTCCTGACTGCCCTTGCCCAGAACTGGGGTGATGGGCACGTGCCACTATACCTGGCCTTTCAGTTGGGTTCATGCTTACACGGCAGGCACTGTGCAACTGAACTGTCTCCCTGGAAAAACAGAACATGCCCTGCTTTTCTTTCCAGAACAAAATGACATGAATAGAACTATCTTTCCTTTAAAACAAAGTGTGTTTGCAGGGCGTGGTGTCACAAGCCTTAAATCCCAGCACTCAGGAGGCAGAGGCAGGCGGAATCTCTGTGAGTTCGAGTCCAGCCTGGTCTACAAAGTAAATTCCAGGACAGCCAGAGCTACACAGAGAAACCCTGTCTTGAAAAACCAAAAAGGAGTATGTTCAATACATGTGCCCCAAAAATGACAGTGCATATAAAAGAAAGAGCAACTAAAACTGACAATGTCAGGGCCCTGGAGAACTGGCCCTACCTGGCAACACTGCAGACCAGCACAAGTCGGTTCTGTCTTGACGTCCTTGGCCTCTCAAGGTTCCCAGGGCAGGTCTGTCTGTCCATGTAGAGTGTCCGATTCCTTCTACGAATCTGCCCACTTTCTATCCCCTTCCCCAGTTCTACCCCCACACAGAAAGGTTCACTAAACCCTGATTCAATGGATGGTGACCAATGACCACTTCCCCCCTGGGCTGACGTCCCCACTCCTAGGGTGGCTGATCTTGCCAGGTGCTGTTACAGACCAAGCACAAACATTCCCATCTCCCCATGCCCTGACTCTTCTTTCTCCCTCACAACTCCGCGCTCTGAGAGCAGAGAGAAGTTCTACGTAATTCGCCATTGTGATGAGTGCCCTGCACTTATCTGCTCACATTCTAACACAGAGAAACCCTGCACATCGTCTGCAAACTGTCTTCTGGTTCTCAGCCTAGACAGTGGACGTATTGCCATGTTACTACCCAAGACAGAAGTCTGCTGGTATTTTAAACAGCTGCTTCCATTGTGTGGGGATTCTCGGTCCTTTAATCGGGTTTGGGCTGACCTTTGCTCTGACACACTATAAGACTCCTTTAGAGCACCCAGTACAGTTGAAGTCACTGGGCTCTGCCACAAGGAACTTTAATGTAAGAAATGCCTCACATCTTCCATCTGCTCAGAGGGGCTTTCCTTGCATACTATATTTTGTGGAAGGATGAGAAACGTTCCTCAGAGGCTTGTGTATTTGAACACTCAATCACCAATTGGTGACACTGTTTGGGGAGGTTCTGGAACCCGTGGGAGATGATGAACCCTTGGGAGATGCACCCTTGCTGGAGGGATATGTCACTGGAGGAGGGCTTTGAAGATTATAGTCTAGCCATACTTCTGGTGTCCAGTCTTTCTCTCCCTCTCTCCCTCCCTCTCTTCTTCCCTCCCTCCCTCCTCTTCTCTCTCTGCCCCCCCCCTTCTCCCTGTTTCCTATGTGCAGACAAACCCACTTCCTGCCCCTGCTGCCATGCAACACCCTCCTCACCCTTGTGGACTGTAGCTCCCTGGAATATACATAAGCCAAATAAACTCCCTTCCTTGGGTTGCTTAACACCAAGAGAAAAGTAACAAATTTGCTTCGCAGTAACTACATTTTAATGGTTGGTTTTGTGACCTCATAGCCTCTGGCTACAGAGTGCACTGTTTGTTTTAAAGTTGGTGAGTGAGCACCTGTACACTGGGCCTCAGTGATCCTGCCCAGGGGGAAGATGTTTCCTAGATCATTTACTTTGCTTAGAAGGCAACATGAAATACAGAACCCACACCCTGACCTCAGCTGCACAGAGTTCTCTAGAAACTGAGAACATTGCAGCCCAGAGGCCAGACAGTCTGCATGTCCCACATCAAATCGGGTTCACAGGGCTCTGATTGTAAGCCGGGAACAGTACGACGCCCTGTGGAGAGGGTGGATAGCAGGTCTTGCTGCAGGAGAGCTTATATTTTTGTACTGACAGGGTATTCATGCCCAAAGCTCTGGATCCCAAATCCAATCCACAGCCCCAAAGAGGTACAAGCAGGCCCGCATCCGTCAACAAACCTGAGCCACCATCTGCGAAGTCAGCCGAGTCATTGTGATGGCACTGTGTAGACAGTTTCAGGACGTGGAGGGAAGTGACTAATCTCACAGAGACCAAAGGGTCTTAAGGCCGTTGAGTCAAGGCATGCCGGAAACCAGGCAATTCGGTGGAGAGTCATTTTTCTCTCCAAATGTAAGTGTCATTCTTTATTGCTTTGTTAGGATGCAGACATGCAGCTGAGTAATAACTGGAGATCGGGGGCCATCAAACAGTGTGACAGTGACACCAATGTTTACATAGTCTCTGCCCCTGGGATGCTCAGAGGCTCTTCACAGTTACTTAAACTATAAACAAGCATCTCTGTCATGCTGCACAATCCATCTCCAGACACAGAGTCCAGCAAGACTGGAAGCAGAGTCTGGCACAGCCAGCACGCGTGTGCCCCTAACAGCATCTCTACTCACCCTACGTTCAGCTTCCACTTATGTACTTGTTTGTCTGTTTCTTCGCTGCCTCTGCATCTCGATCGCCTGCTATGGAAAAGCAGCCAATGTTTAAGAGGTTCTCAAGTGGCCACTAATACTGCACAATCAGCCCCAGAGTTGGGTTGGAGCCACTGGACTACTAGACAAACGTGAATTGTGTCACTCCTGGGTTGAGGCAATTACAATTCTGGGCTGAAGAGATGCTATAGCAGTTAAGAGAGAATACTGCCTTTGCAAGGGAGCCCGGTTCTGTTCTCAGCTTCCGTAGCAGGCAGGGCATAACCCCCTACCAGCCCAGCTCTTCTGGCCCCGGCACTCAGGTAGACATACATACCACACCACAGACACAAAACATAAAAGGAAATTATGTTAAAAATAATTGTTAAAAATAAACTAAATATTCTCCCATTGCTATGGAGACCTGAGAGGCACCCTGGGGAGGGGGTGTCACATGGAGGCCCAGGGGGTCACAGGGAGACCTGAGAGACTCACAAGAGCAGGAACAGAGGAGCAGGAGCCCTCGTCACCAGCTGGGGAACAGATTCTACCTAGCATTCCTCAGACTCTGTATGTGAATTAATGTGCTGTGCTGAGCCGCTGGGGTAGCAGGGTTTACTGTCACCTCCACACAGCTCTACCTATCATGCCATAAACAATCCATCAGCCATTCTCACCTCAGCAGTTACTGCTGGCAAAGTCCCAATTGCCCACAATCCCCTCTCCATGTGGGCACAACCCCAGAGTGACTTCCTCTCTCTCTCCAGCACAAGAAGATGAGTCCTGAGTTCGCCTCAACAAATCACTGTCCTTGGCGGGTTCAGTAAGCTGTGGCAGAGATCTACCTCTGAACAGGGAAAAATAACTTTTTTTTTTTTTTTTTTTTTTTTTTGGTAATGTCAGGAAAGGCTTTCTTGTACGTGGCCCCACACACATGCACAGCTCTAAGGCTAAGGGCAGAGTCTACACGGTGAAAATGGTGAAGAAGACGGACGGAAGGAAAGCGTGTGAGTTCTCGAAATAACTTATGAGCTAACCAAGCAACTTTGGCATCCCTGCTTTGCTGAATTAGTTGTCTGAAAACTATCTGCCACTCAAGTCAGCAGTTTCAACCCAGCTGCAGCAGATCGGAGAAGAGCTTGAGGAATAGTCACACCCCAAGATTCTGTGCTAATCCAACTGCTCTGGAGCCCAGACGTCAGCCCCAAAGGACAGACCGCTGTGGGATTCAAGGACAGCAAACAAACCTTCCTGATGACTGTGTCCCTGGAAACACCAGCCACAGGACTTCTGCAAATATGCACACTCGGCATTGCTACGCAGAAAAGAAGTCCACACTGCAGAGAGCCGGTCAGAAGGACATGGGCCACCTCCCTCCATCTGCCACTGCTCGAGGGCCTCACCCTCTGCAAACTGTGCAGACAACTCCCTGAGTAGCAGCTGTCCCGCCCCTTCCTCTTATTTTCCTAGGACTGGGAGGAGGGCCCTGACTTCTTCCCACTCCCCATGCTCCTTTGTCTTACAGAGCAAGGCGCCATCAGAGTCTGGAGGGTTCTGAGTCCAGATGAAGCCTTGCTGGGGCTCACCCTGAAGCCACAAAGCTACCCATCCATCGCATGCCAGTAGGTCAGAGCTTCACGGGTGTGGCTCCCAATGCCTTCATACACGCATCATATGGAGTAGGGAACTTGATTGGAACGGAGACTGGGCAGGACCACAAGAGCCTGAGTTTAAAACTACTCCGCAACTTTTGAGATTTAAAGCTAAATTCAGTCATGCCTTTTTCGGGTTCTTTCTGTGTTATTGTTCGGATTTTAAATATCCTTCCTCCTTGCTGCAATGTATTTCTCACTATGGGCCCAGCAAATATGGAGGCAAGCTATCACGGACTAGAAACGTGAGCCAAGATAAACCCTTCATCCTATTGGTTGATCGTCTCCGACATTTGGCATAACCACAATCAGCTGATTAACACCCAAGTTCTTCAGACACTGACCATGGGTTGGCAAGGCATCTCTGATGCTGGATATTGGCCTGCTGACCATGGGCTTTCGCACTCCAGTGAGCTAGCTCTGGATTTTTCAAAAGACAGAAGCAGAGCTACAAGAGAAGATAGACCTACACAAGACTTTCAAGGTCTAACCTGGGAACCAAGGAAACATCACGCTCTGACTGCATTCTGTCGGGTACAGTGAGTCAAAAGACTAGTCTGCTTCTTGTAGTAAGACAGAGGATTCACTCCTAAGTATAAGAAGCCAAGCCACATGGCAGTGGTGATGGGGTTAGGGAAACAGTTTTTCTTGTAATGTCAAACCACTAGATTCTGTCACTGTTGCATGCTTGCCACCAACACTGTCACCCTGCTGTCCTTTCTGTCACTATGACAAAACACCCTGACCAAAACAAACTCGGGGAGGAAGAAGGGTGACTTGGCTTATACTTCTAGGTTACATTCCATCACCAGGGGACTTGAGCAGCTAGTCACACAGCACGTGCAGTCAAGAGCAGAGAGAAACAAACGAAACCAGCTGTCTGCTTGCTTCCGCTCATGTCTAGTCTTCTCCTGTCCTGTATAACTCAGGAACCCACGCAGGGAATGATGTCATCTCCAGTGGACTGGGTCTTCGCACACTAACATGCCCACAGACAGAGACGCCCACAAACACGCCCACAGACAGACACGCCCACAGACAGACACGCCCACAGACAGACACGCCCACAGACACGCCCACAGACAGACACGCCCACAGACACGCCCACAGACAGACACGCCCACAGACACGCCCACAGACAGACACGCCCACAGACATGACCACAGACAGACACGCCCACAGACAGACACGCCCACAGACATGACCACAGACAGACACGCCCACAGACAGACACGCCCACAGACATGACCACAGACAGACACGCCCACAGACAGACACGCCCACAGACAGACACGCCCACAGACAGACACGCCCATAGATACGCCCGCAGAGCAATCTGATCTAAACACTTCCACAAAGGACGCTTTCTTCTTGGACAATTCTTGGTTGTTCCTAGTTGACAATTAAGAATTAATCAGCACGAACGTCTGAAGAGCTCTGTGCCACAGCGCTACCAAGGCCTGAGCAACAAGGTGTCTTTTGCGAAGCTGCAAGAGGTAACTCTTGAACAGTGAGAGGCTGCTCAGAGCAGCCTCTTTCCCTTTGGAGAGCTGTCGGTTCACCCAGAGTGAGGTATCCAGTTCCAGAGCCGCAGCTCAAAACTCAGATGTAATTTCCAAGAGAGCGTCCTCACAAAACCCCATCTCATAAAGGCCGCTCTGTGACCTTGAACTCCCAGGACAAGCGCACTTCATTTCTCTCCAAATTACCTCCAAACAATTACATTCGCATTGCACTCATGTCCGGCAAGCCGAAGCCGAGTCCTCCAAATTGTCCGTAATGTGAAACATGACTAACTCCTTCCCCAGGCGAAGATTTTTGCCTGGCGTGTGTGGTGACATCGTTTAAACAGATTCTTACAAATTGAACTTCTTATGGAGTGTGGAAAGTGCCGTTCCGAATGTGGGGAGAAGTCTTTGCCGCAGGAGGCCAAGTCCACCAGCACCATGAGCTGCCTCGCAATGCCCCCCTCCAGCCACACGGAAGCTCCCAGGTAAAGGGGACACACCCACAGGACCTTTGTTCTACTCTACTGTCACCCCCAATACCTTGAGTGTCCCAAGGGACACTCTGTGTCCATTGCGTTTATATCTCCGTGGCAACAATACTTTATAGAAGCAACAAAAGGAAAAGTAGTTTTGACTCACTGTGAAGTCAGGCTTCAGTCTAGTACTGTGAGGAAGAGATGTGGGATCTCACAGCAGTGGGAGTGTGTGGCGGGGACTCTTCACTTCGAAGAGGAGGAGGAAAGAAATTGAGACCCGGAACGGGGGTGGGGGCTGCCTTATATTCCTCAAGGGGGCACCCTGGAGACCTACTGCCACCAGCTACCTCCCAGGGGTCCCACAACCTCCCAAAACAGTATCACCAGCTGGAAACAACTGCTCAAAATACAAGATTTAAGCTCAAACAAGCACATTGTACTGCTGGGTGTGTCCTGGACTTTTCAGGTTTTCAAAGTGAAGGGAAAGTAATCCAGTGTTCTTTTCCATATGTTCCTTCTATTTTCTTCCAAATAAAAATATTAAAATACTAGAAGTATTACTTGTGTTGTGGATCCAGAGGCAAGGGGGCAACATCCAGCATCTTTCTCCATCCTTGTCACTGTCCACTTTTTAAGACAGGGTCTCTGGCTGAAGCTGTGGCCACCAAATTGACTAGCCCGGCTGGCCTCCTTTCTAGGGTTACGGACCAGCACTGCCTCACCTGCCTTGTTCTGTGGGTGCTGGGAGTCCAAACTCTCCAAACTCACATCTTTTTCTTGCATAGCAAGCAGGCTGCCGATGGAACCATCTCCAGCCCAGAAGTGTTATTTTGTTGAGGGTAAAGGAGAACAAAGGAGAGATTAAGGATGAAAAAACCAACTTGGCAGCCAAAAATGTCAAATAGATCAGTGGATAAAGGAATCACATCATCCGGTGTTACGAGACTGCCTCTGATCTAAATCACTCTGTTCCATCAGCATCAGCCAGGAGAGCTGCACAAACAAGGCCCACTCATTCGCCACTCAGCTCCTTCTCCTTTCCACAGTTCCCTTTGCAGCACGTGACCCTGTGGGTAGCCCCTAAATACGTTCACCCCAAACCATGACTCCAGAACACAGCTCAACCCTAGCCTGTTTATCTTAATTTTATTTGACAAGTAATTTGCATACATATGAGTAATCTATATACTTATGGGTCCCAAATTTGTTAATATATAATGACTAAATTAAACTAATCAACAAATCTATAACTTCAGCTACTTAGCCTTGTTGTTGTTGTTCAGAAGTCACTAAAACTGTTTTAGCAAGTGCTAAATATATAATAGATCATAGTTTTTAAAGATGTGTTTATTAGTGTGGTGTGTGTATGTGTGTGTGAGTGTGTGTATGTGTGAGTGTGTGTGTGATGTGTGTGTGTATGGTGTGTGTGTGTGTGTGAATGTTCCCTTGAGTGTGGTGGCTGTGGAGCCCAGAAGAGAACGTTGGATCTTCTGGATCTGGAGTTACGAGTTCTTAGGAGCCATCTGTCATGAGTTGGGGAACTGGACTTGTGTCCTCTACAAGAGCAGTCTATCATCTTAACCACTGATATGTGTCACCAGCTCCTCCAATGTGTCACATTGGCCATCATCCTGTGCAACTATTCTCTCTAGCTTATTCTTTGGCTAAATGAAAGGCCTTACTCCTTGATGGGAGGCCTCCTTTGCTTTAGCCAGCCCCTCCCTTGTTGCTGGTTGAAGCAATTGCTCAAGGATTGGAGAGGGTTTCTCCAGGCAGTGCCTATATTTCCCTAGTGAACCATTGGATCTACCCACGGTGTCCTTTATGGTTTCATATCCCTGTCTTGGCCCCTAAACATCCACAAAAGATAGCCAAGCATCTCCAATTGCTTAGATCTCTCCTCAGCATTTTGATGATTTGCCAAGTTTGGCAGCAAGTTGATCATAAAACCATAAAGATCAATCATTAGCAGCAAACCAGAAAATAGATATGGTAATGTTGGGTTCTTTGGGGAGAAGGGGAAATCATAAGAAACCTTTGCTCAAGCATGTAATTCTGCCTGAAGATGACATTGTGAGCCATACGAGTGCACTAGGAAAGGAGAGAGGGAAAGAGCCTTCCAGACAGTCATGCCAGGAGAAACAAAGGCATCATCTGCTGTCAAGACACCTTGAATATGCTTGATTTCATCTGGTCTCAAGAGTTAAGTGGAGATGTGCCTGGTTAGTCCTTGGATGGGAGATTATAAACCAAGCCTTGGAAGAAATAAAGAAACACAGTACATACAACATATTGAGTCACAGTACCTACAATATACTGAGACATGGTACATAAATATGCTGAGACATAGTACATAAATATGTTGAGATACAGTTAGAAATACTATGTCCAGACACAGTCCATACAGTATATTGACAGACAGTGCATACGGTACATTGGAACACAAGCTTCAGAGAAAGTGTTGCTTTAGTGTGGCTATTCTCAGCCTGTGGGGCTCAACCCACATACAAAAAAATAAAAAATAAAAAATTGGAAAATGCAGATATTTACATTACAATTCATAACTGTAGTGTGTAAGTTTCCGCCAGCCCGCCCGCCGCTGGTCTGGCGTCCTGGCCCCCAATAACATGCAGGAGACTCTATATTTGATACAATCCTGTTGGCCAGTTACCATTACTGTTTATGGGCTAGCTCTGTCTTAATTATTAACCCATTTCTACTTATCTAAGTATTTCCACGTGGTCGTCTTATCGGGGAGCCGCGCGGCAGGCGTCCTGCTCCTTCCCCGGGCTACATCTTGCCCCGCCTTCTACTTCCGCTTTCCTCCTCCTAGTCTCCTAGCCCCACCTATCTAGATTTCTATTGGCCACAGTGCTTTATTAACCAGTATGAGAAACATATATACAGAATAACATCTCCCATCACATAACTAGCAAAATTACAGTTATAAAGTAACAACAAAAATAAATTTATGCCTGGGAGTCACTACAGCCCGAGGAACTGTATTTAAGGGTTACAACATTAGGGAAGTTGAGGACAGCTGCTTTAGTGGATGCTAAAGGGATTGAACACTCATGGTAGCAACAGGAAATTCCTCCTTAAACTGGGAGATGGGCGGTGAGGAGCTTAAATATGACCTGGTCTGCTTCTCCCTGTTACTGTGGTAAACACCACAACAACAGGGAACTTAGGGAGGGAAGGGATTATTTTACCTTAAAGGTTATGGTTCATGATCATTCTTGAAGGGGACCAAGGCAGGAGCTGAAGCAGAAAGCGATGGAGGAACGCTGCTCACGGCCGTGCTTTTCCATGGTTTGCTCAGCTTGCTTTCTTATACAGCCCAGGACTACCTGCTCAGGAGAGGCAGAGCCCGCGGTGGGCTGGGCCCTCCCACGTCAATCACTGATCAAGAAAATGCTCCATGGATGTCCACGGTTCAATGGGGAAGGGGCAGTTTCTCTATTAAGGGTTCTTCTTCTCAGGTGGCTAATATGGAAAAAAAAAATCAAGGACAACAAACCCTAGCACAACTCCAAACTGCAATCCTCCCTAAGAAGATTAAAAACACACATATTAGAGCTGGTGAGGGTGCTTTGCTTGCTGCCAAACCCAACTCCTCGAGTTTGATGCCCGGGACCCACATAGTCAAAGGAGGGAGGGATCCTCCAGTTACCCTCATCTCACACACATGTCCTGTCATGTACACACACACACACACACACACACACACACACACACACACACAACTATAATAAGATAAAATTTTAATTACACATAGTCAGCCCTTCTGACACAAATTTCAAGAAAATTATTTCCAAGCATCAATTATTTTTTTTTTTAAGAATCAAGAAAGCTGCCTGAAAATAGCTCAAAGACCATACCAATACCTACCTCTGCAGTCTATAATTTAGGGAGCTGGAGAGATGCCTCAACATTAAGAGTTAACTGAGTTCAGTTGCCAGCACCCACATGGTAGCTCACAACCATCCCATCTGTGACCCCCGTTCTAGGAACCTAGTACCCTCTTCTGACCTCCCAGGCCACACAAATATAAACTAGCAAACAGTCATACAAAGAAGATAAAATAAGTAACCCTAGAAATAAATTTCAAATCTATAATTTATTGTTACACAGATGAAACTAAATCCTTCTGTGGATGAAGATCACTTGGGTGGCCTTTATTCATGCACAGCCTCTCTTATCTACCAACTAGATATGGATAATACACAAGATTCTATTTCTTGTCTTTGCAGAACTATATATGCAGTTCTTCTAGAAAATGCAAACCCCCGTGAGTTTGGAAATCTGCAGATAGCAAAGCATGAATGTATTTAAAGGTTGGGAATGTAGCAGCAGTCCAAATTGCACAGTGCAGCCATGCAAAATGAAAGCAAAGGAAGAGTCGAATAAAATTCTATCTGGGTATGCAGGAAAATGCTAGCTTGTAAGTAGTTTTGAGGGGTGTTGGGATGGATGTATTTCCGACGTTGTGGTTTCAATGTTGCCTGAATTACGAATACCTTAGAAGAGTGAAGAAGACACCTTAGCTTCCTCAGGCAAAGAGACATTGTCTCCTGCTGACTTAGCCCATTATGAGATAGACTAGGCGATTAAACCAAAATGAACACGACAGAAAGATAATTGCATATCGTATTTAAAACGCATTCCCAGCACCACCACCAAAAAAAAAAAAAAAAAAAAAAAAGATCTAAATTTCAAATTAATAAAGTCAGGCAGAGAAGTGGTAAGTATTTCAGCACAACTCATTATGCCAAACAGCATGAATAACTCAATAAAACAAAACTAGCTACAGGTGCTTGACTTTAGACATCACCAGAGAATTTCATTGCTTTAGTTCAACGCCTGCAACAGAGCAGAGTTTATTAAAGACACCTGGGAAATAGGGGATTCGTGACCAAAGTTCCTGGTCAAAGCTCACTGCCAAAGCTGAGTGAGTGATGAGCAATAATTTCTACAGTCTTGTTTGTATAAAGAAAGCAGCAAACATGTAAAGAAAATGACCAGAATGCAGTGGACTTATTAGGGAAAGGGAGTCTGTTAGGACCAACTGATATCCAATTCTACACAGAGCTAGCATCCCATCATTCTGTAACAGCAGATATCTAAGACAAAGAAAACTAGGACAAAGTTAGATAACAGAAGTATTAGGAAAATGGTACACTTTTTTATTCTAATTCTTCATGAAATCCAAACAGCAGGAACCCTTTCTTAATCCTGTGTTCTGTGGTCATTTGTAAACTAAATCATTCCCATAAAATAAGAATCATTTTAGTGGCTACTCCTGAGACTTAGAAAGGGCCTCGTCCCCACTATGATACCACAAGCTAAATAAATAAGGGAATTTCTCTCCTGATTAAAAAAAAAAAAAAAAGGGAATAGCAAATACTACATAAAGAATGCTCTTTGTTTTTAAAAAGTGGATCAATTGATGGTTAGTGTTAGGCAAAGCATTGTGGATTTCTATGATAAATTATGACTTAAAAAATAAGTCAGGAAAACTTCACTTAATGATGGCATTCTATAAGGCTTACATTTGCTCTAAACACATATTCCTCCAAGCTCAAAGACAGATGCCAGTGACATTTACAAAAGAGAGATGTTGTCATTTCCAGGCAAGGAAGCATTTGTCGTCTTCTGGCTAAATTTACAGCTCCACTGAAAAGGAAGACACGGCAGGGTCACACTGTCACACTGTCACATTTCGCTTACAGCTGTGACGGAGTGAGTGCTAATGTTGCTGGAAGGTTGGCTTCCAACTGGCCAGCCTTTAGAAAAATCACCACCGCTGCAGTCACCAACAAGTGCTCTAACAACAAACTGAATGGTGACGCCTTCTCCTTTATATGAGATGAGATCCTGTTATACAGACCCTCGTTATGCAAACCTCCTGCCTCAGTCTCCCACACGATGCAGTTACAGGTGCTCAACCACACTGAGCTGAACACAAGAGCTTTCAATAGCACAAGAGCCTGTGCACTCTGCACTACACATATTTCTTGAATGTGTGTTTCAATCATTACAAGATCGGCTTTTTAAATTTTATAATATTATTATTTAGCTGTTTTTGCATAATTAAGTACAGTCAACATTCCAAGAAACTGAGAACTTAGGTGTGGCCAGCATCCCATGCTCCCGGCCTCCATCACTGTGGGTGTGCCCAGCACCCCATGCTCCCGGCCTCCATCACTGTAGGTGTGCCCAGCACCCCATGCTCCTGGCCTCCATCACTGTAGGTGTGCCCAGCACCCCATGCTCCCGGCCTCCATCACTGTAGGTGTGCCCAGCACCCCATGCTCCCGGCCTCCATCACTGTAGGTGTGCCCAGCACCCCATGATCCCAGCCTCCATCACTGTGGGTGTGCCCAGCACCCCATGCTTCCGGCCTCCATCACTGCAGGTGTGCCCAGCACCCAATGCCCCAGCCTCCATCACTGTAGGTGTGCCCAGCACCCCATGCTCCCAGCCTCCTTTTTGCTCTGAGACTCAGATCACTCCCCAGCCACTCCCTCACACCATCCAGGGGCAGCAACTTCATCAGACTCAAAGATTCCTTGAGACACAACAGTGAACTGTGGACCAATTATAAGTCTGCTCTTTCTCCACCTTTGTTCTAGGCACTGAAGATGAAGTTGTCCTCATCAGGCTTGTTTAGTCCAATTGTGGCTGCGTAAACATGAATACAGGCGCACAGCAGCACCTCCCTCCCTCCTGTGAAAACGTGGTGAGAATATCTTTAAAGCACCATGTGTATTTGCCAATGGTCCCCACGATCCAGGTGTTTTTAATGAACCACGTGGTTTAATTTTGAGTGTAGCCTGGGAGCCAGGCACTATAACGTCCACACTTTAAAGAGAGAAACAGGCCTGGGGAGGTCAGTGGCCACCATGGATCACACAAAGGATACGTGGTGATGAGAGGTATGCATGGGTTACCCGCATGAACCCTCTGCTTTTGGCCTTGGTGCAGTGAGATTTACACAGAGGACGTGATGAGCTCCATCTCATATGGAAACTGAACAATGAAGACATCCAACGCCTCAGATGGGAGTTGACCCTAAGCTGAGTCCAACGGAGCGGAGTGCACAAGACGGCAGTAAACATCCAAGCCTCCCGTGAGTCTTCCGGATGAGGGCTGCAGCCATGTGCTGTACAGGTTTTGTAACAGCCTCAATCGCCAGGACCGAGTGAAAGACAATGCTAGGTGCCCATACTTGCAGTGCCGCACTAGGGAGGTGAAGGCAGAAGATCCCGGGGCTCACCGGAAGCCAGCCTAGCCTGCTGGGTGAGCCGCAGCCAGCGAGAGACCATGCCCCACAAAACCAGGTGAAGAGCTCCTGAGGAATGACACTCAAGGAATGACACCTGTGGGCTACACACACACTCACACACACACATACACTCACACACATTCACACACACTCACACACGCACACACACTCACAATGCACATTCACATACGCACACACACACTCATACACACACACACACAGACACACACACACAAACACACACAGACACACACTCACATGCACACAAACACGCACACACTCACAGGCACACACACATGCACACACACTCACATATGCACGCACACACACACACACACACACACTCAGACACAAACACACACACACACACCTACTTACTCTTACAGGTAGTCTCACTGTGTAGCTCTGGATAGCCTGGAATTCACTATGTAAACCAGGATCACACTGAACTTACAAAAAATGTCACTTTCCTCTACCTATCCGGTGCTGGGTTTAAAAGCATGTGCCACCATACCTGACTTCCAAATTTGTTTTAATCAGATAAAATCTATATGCTATTCAATTCACCCATTTTAAATGGCATATCTTAATTATTTTTAATATTTATCTGAATTATACAACCATAATCACTATGATTTCAGAACTGCTTCATTACTGCCAAAAAGTAACCCCACATACAACACAGCTTCCTTCCTTCTCCTCAGTCATGAGATAAATGCACAGATGATCTATGTCTGTCTATGAAGATTTCCCCACACTGAATACCTTCCATTTGTCTTTTCCACTAGGTTTTACAATTACAGAAAATAATAGGTTTAAAGTTTACCGATGTTATAGTCTATCGATACTTTCTTATAACGGCTAGCAATTAATCCATTGCACAGACAGAGCACGTTTTGTTGATTCATTCATGGCGGAGTTATTTCCTCCTTCAAATTATGATGAATAATGCTACCATGAGCACTCATCTATGAGTATATCTTGCCTATCTAGCGATAGATAGTTCTGAATTGCTGATGATAAGCCAGCTAATGCCCCGTCTTTTAATTGAGCTCCTGTTTGTTTGAATGCAAACCCGGTATCTATCACAGTAGGCAGCCTTCTCGGAATGCCTTTGTCTCAGTTTCCCCACCGCTACTTGCTTGTTGGTCCAGCAGTCCTTTCTCCTCGGGTACGCTTGATACCCGCCGTCAAGATCAACTGACCGTAAAGGTGTGAATTTCCTGCTAGGATCTTCCATCCATGCCAGAACCCTGCTATTATTTAACCTCCTGAGGAACTACCAGACTGTTTCCCAAAACACTGAACTCCTCCAAGAAACGTATGGGCTTTGCATTTTCTTTCTGCCCTTCAACACGGGTGAGTATCCATCTTTTTGTTGTTAACTGTCCCGCTGTGAATGAGGTGGTACCTCCCTGTGGTGCTGATGTGAATTTTCCTGTTAGCTAAGCTCATGGCTTTTTGATGCCTACAGTTCTGGGGTGTGTCCCCCCTCCATATTGAAATGAGAAACTGTCTTCTGAGAAGTTGTCAATATGAAACCATAGGATCTATTGCCCCCTTTGGTATCAGTGGCACTTGAAAGCCCCGTAGGTGACTAAGAGGGGCCATTAATGATGCAATAGCGGATGGAATATGCTCGTATTATTGGGATTTCAAAAAGAAAGAAACAAAAAGGACCAATAAAATTCTACCAATCAGAGAGGGTCAGTCCAAGGCCCTGCTTAAAGTAGGCACTCACTTTTCTAAATGACAAGAAAAAGGGGAATTGGGAAGAGCAGAACGCAGTCTTGTGAATAGCCCCAGGGAGGATCTAGGTTATCCTTGCACACTAGACTGGAGATGGGATCCCAGGAAAGTGTCTGAGGTTGTAAACCCAAGAACAGATGGGTATGCTGAGCGTTAACCTGCAGCTGCTGATGCTGCAAATCGGCTGTCACCATCAATGTGATCATGACCACTGCTCAAGAGCACAAGCTGTGTGTCCACCCTCCTCACCTTTCTAACAGCCTCCCTGACCCTGAGATTTGTATGAATCACCGTGCATTATAAGAAATCATAGAAGCCACTTGCTAGATGGAGTTCTAAACGAAACATTAAAACGTGTTATTAAAGAACACTACCTAATGCTCACCCCTGTGATTTATTCAGTATGTGATATTTATCAGTAAACCCAAGTTTCAAAACAGTTAAAAGTCACTGTTAGGGATGAGACTGTCATTGATCAGATTGCCAATTCAAGCTGAGACATCACCTTCCTGGGGCCCTGGCCATAGCTGAACCCTGGGACATTTGTGACATGCCATTGTACAGCTGGTAGTCCATGCTGTCCACACACCCGATCGCATAGGTGATCTTTAAGGAACTTTGAAAGAACTTTAAAAGAGCTGTAAAACCCTGAAGAGAACACCTTTGAATCTGCCCACCCAGCCAGCCATTGCTCAGCATTCTCCCTCCTGAAGGGCCGCAGGACCTTACCACCTGCTCAGTCAACCTCAGAGGAACAACTTCCAAAACCTAAGGGCAGTGATGGCCTGGCCGCTAACTCTAATCTAAGTTTCTTCCAAGAGCATTCAAGTTCACTGACGTAATGAAATAACCCCGGGGGAGGGGGGTCCAAAGCTCTCGCTTTGCAGATGCGGAGGCTCGGAGAAACATCTCAGTCTTGATGGAGGACCTGAATGCCACCTCTCTCTCTGCCGGACTCATGCAGCCTTGGAGCAAAGGACACTGTTGGGGGCCAAGATGCATCCTGTGGTCAAACGTTCATCACCGAAACATTTGTTAAGGGGGCTGAAAGTTTCCACGCCGACCCAGCGAGGCCAGGTGGCTCCCATTGTCTCAGTTCACATTCATCTAATTATGGGTAGGTACAGTAATTAGAAACAGACAGGGATCAGGAAATGGAAACCTCTAATACAATTCTGTGTGGAAGGGGCAGCATTCACGATGGTGAGCAGCTGGGGCTTGCACGGTCTGGTCTAAGGGAGGTGAACGGAGGCGCATTCCAGGAGTAGACAAGATGTAAAGGACAGGTCCCAGGGTCTACACACTACTGTCCCTTCTGCGGCTCTGGGCCGGGACACCATCCAGCTGTATATGACACAGGCTATGCAAGATTCCCTGTGCATGCGTGCTTGTGGTGAGGAAGTAGTCCCAGGTGTCTTCTCTCTGCGTTAGCCATCGTATGAGGTGCATGGCCTCATTTGACAAAAGAGCTGAGGGTTAGAATTTCTGAGTTATTACCTTTTGTCCCCAAATCCTAGTTAGAATGGAGTGAAGCCACACCCACTCCACCCACGTGGAGCCAGAGTTCTGGCATCCTCTATGCCACACCATCAATCCCTCCCACATCAGCAGTCTCCATTCCTAAAGAGGACCAAGCTCAATCCGACAGGCAGGGGGCATGGAAGCACCAGGATCCCTCAGAACATTGCGGGATGGAGCAAAGTGGACGCTGGAGTGGGGCATGCCACGCACTGAGAACGTGCCCTTCCCTGCAGTTAGGAAAGGCCCGTAGGAGTTCAGGCCGTCCGTGTTTCGCTTTCAGGAGACCCCGGAGCCATAGCTACCATTGGTACCATCTGGCTCAGTTGCCTGCCGCACTGCCATGTCAGCTGAGCACGGGGCCTCCAGCAGACACAGTTTAGCAAGTTCACAGCTCAATGATCCCCTAGGTGAATTACCCACACTCTGGTGCCAGATTTTCCACAAAGCCAGCTGCAGGTGGCTTCTCCTGGTTGCCATCTGTCCTGTCAACAGGACATGATATATAGGTCGTCATTTTCCCCTCTGGTACCCACCAACTGGGCTATAGTAGTTGTGTGGCAGTTAGGGGCTCTCTCTGTCATCTCTCTCTGTCTCTCAATATCTCTGTGTCTCTCTCTGTCTCTCTCTGTGTCTCTCTCTGTCTCTCAGTGTCTCTCTCTGTGTCTGTCTCTGTCTGTCTCTGTCTGTCTGTCTCTCTGTCTCTCTCTGTATCTCTTTCTCTCTGTCTCTCTCTGTCTCTCTGTCTCTGTGTGTGTCTCTCTCTGTTTCTGACTCTCTCTGTCTCTCTGTGTCTCTGTCTCTCTCTCTTTCTCTATGTCTCTCTCTGTCTCTCTGTCTCTCTCTGTCTCTGTCTCTCTCTGTCTCTGTCTCTCTCTGTCTCTCTCTGTCTCTGTCTCTGTCTCTCTCTCTGTCTCTGTCTCTGTCTCTCTGTGTCTCTCTCTGTCTGTCTCTCTCTGTCTCTCTGTCTCTCTCTGCTCTCTCTCTCTCTCTCTCTCTCTCTCTCTCTGTCTAGAGGACTATGGCCCATTATTGGAGAAGGTATGAAGTGGGTGTTCCACTGTGTCCTTAGTCAGGAAGAAGAGTGAGGGGAATGCCAGTCCTCAGTATGGCCTTTTTCTCTTTTTCCTCATTTTGGGATCACAGCTCATGGGGTGGGACACCCACATTCTTAGGTCTTCCTTTCTCAGTCGAATCTCCCTGGAAGCACGCTATCGATATGCCTCCTGGATGATTCTCAAGCCAGGGGAGCTAATTGTGGAGACTAGCCAGCATGCTTCCCCGGCCTTCCCTCCTTCTGCAGTTTCAACTTCACACCCTTTGTGATTGCTTTTAACCTCCTTTGTTCTACCTGCCACCTCCAACTACAATTCAAGGCTGCAATGCTCTGATTTTGTCTGATTGGGGGCAACCCCTCCCTGCAGAATTCTACCTGTGACTAAGGCCCACCCTCCTTTTCCCTCAAGTTTTCCAGGAGCTTCCGGGGCACATTTGATTTACTCCTTGCCTGCCTGACAAGAAGCCTAGGAGACCCTGTGGGCACCAGAACAAAGACCCGAGATGGGAAGAGTCACCCATAAATACGAGCATATGTGTACACACATACACGCACACACACACACATGCATGCATGCATGCATACACACACACATACACATACATACATACACACACACATGCACACACACATACATACACACATACACACACATGCATACACACACACAAGCAAGCACTCATCTAAGTACAATCACACACACACGCACACACACACATGCATGCATGCATAACACACACATACACATACATACATACACACACACATGCACACACACATACATACACACATACACACACATGCATACACACACAAGCAAGCACTCATCTAAGTACAATTACACACACACACATGCATGCATGCATACACACACACATACACATACATACATACACACACACACATGCACACACATGCATACACACACACAAGCAAACACTCATCTAAGTACAATCACACACACGCACACACACACACATACATGCATGCATGCATACACAAACACATACACACACATACATCACACACACATACATACACACATACACACACATGCATACACACACACAAGCAAGCACTCATCTAAGTACAATCACACACACACACACACACACACACACACACACACACGGCACTCAGCAGGCTGCCTTTTGACTTGTGCTTTCCCTGATGCCATACTCCAAAATGTCAAACCTGAATTGTCCATGCTTCCAGGGAAACACGGGGCCCTGGCATCTTGCTAGACTGGGTTCCACGACACAGAAAGTAAGCACCAGGTGTGGGAAGCTTCCTGAGACTCAACCAGGGTTCCTGAGCAAATCATTACAAGGGGAAAAGAGGGAGAGAGAAACACAGTTCAGAAGAAACTCTAAGACTTAACTGCGTGTGACACTTGTTTGGGTCCTCACTTGGACCAAGAAGAAAAAGAGGAAGAAAGAGAGGAGGGCTGGAGAGATGGCTCATCAGTTAAGAGCATGAGCTGCTCTTCCAGAGGACCTGGGTTCAATTCCCAGCACCCACATCGCAGCTCACAGCTGGGGGGTATCTGACACCCTCACACAGACATATATGCAGGCAATGCACCACAGAAAACTAAATAAATCTCCAAAAGAAGGAGGAGGAGGAACAGGAGGAGGTAATGAACACTGGCTGGAATTAATGCTGTTGTTTTACGTGTGTCGTTGGATTCTGATTTTTTTTTTTCTTACAGTGCCTCATTATCCTCTACAGCTGTCTGTGGAAATATTTATGGATGAAATGATAGGCTTTGGGAGATTTGCTTGGAAACAGTCCGGGGTAGAAGAGAGAGGGGGCATAGCTTGGAGGAAGTTGTCTCTGGGTTGACAATAGTTGGAGCCCATGACTGGAATGTGGAACTTACCACTTTGCTAAGTGATTGCAATGTCCCATGATGAACAGGAATTTTTTTTTTCTTTCTTTAAGGAGGAGGTTAAAAAGCCCAGGAAGGCTTCCAGATCAGAACATCCCAACTCTCTCCAAGGCTCTGTCTCAAAATCAAGGAGTCCTCCTTCCCAGGACAAACATCGAGGCCATGACTTCCTGCCCAGGATGTAGGTCTCTCCTTTGGGTCACCCTGACATTCTGCATAGATTTGTCATGGGCCTGGCATCCCCTTGACTTATCCCCTCTGCCTCTAGCCTGCATTAACTGTCCACAATATTGTTGGACTAGATAAATGAACACCGTACTCTGGGCCCTCAGGTTACCAACTGCAGACAGAATTGTGCATGTTATAATTAAAAACAACAACTCTGCCTCTATCTCTTCCTTGATGTGTGGCTCTGGGCAAGAATCTTAACCTGTCTGTGTTTCCCAACTTATAAATCACATCAGCTGCTTGCCTCCTGCATGCTGGTTCCAAGCATGACCTTCTGTTGCTGCTCCTCAGGAGGACAGGAGAAGCGCACAGGTGGGAACTGCCCAGGTCCCCACAATCAAGGCAGCTCCGTAGGTGCCCCAGTGGCCCTCAGCTTCAGAGGTGCAGGCCCTCTAGCCTTCCGTCTCCTTGGAACTTGCTCCCTGGAGTCCGTCGAGGAGTCTGCACAGACTTCGTGTCCTGGGCAAGTTTCATCACTAAGGTTCTTGTAATGGCAAGCATCCCCCAATGTCATTATAGAACAAGTGTATCCCCATTTGAGACAAACCCACTACACAACCAACCCAATGAGTGGTTGTTAGGGTGTGAGAGTCTCTTCGAGGAACAGGGTGCCCCACTGCGGGAGACAAAAGAAAATCCTGCTGGCAGGTGTGGCTTGACAAGCAGGAGTGCCTGTGAGCCCAGGGACACATGCTGGCGACCCATACAAAACCACCGTGCAGCCCGGCTACCGGACAGCCTGTGTGGAATCAATCGGTCCTCGAGAGTCCCACCAGCCTCGTCCACACCGTGCTGGGCACCTGTACCTGCCACCATCAACACTTCCCAGGACCCAGTGGAACAGCCAGTAAGGCTGTGGCTGAGTAGCCTGGCAGCTGCTGGTGACTGGTATCCCTGGCTCCCCCAAAAGCTCGGCAGAGGACAGCTGAAGGCCATGCTGCAGTAGGGTAGGAGTCTAGTTCCATGGCCTAGAACCGATTAGCAGAAGGGAGGGAAAGGGCTCAGGACGCTGGGGAGAGACATCATTATCTGTTCATTGTCTGATTCTAGAACACCGGGGCCTGGTGGAGGCAGCGAGATCCGTGTGATGGCTCAAGCCAGGCCTGAAGGGGATAAAGAACAAACATACCAACAGCGTGGCTCTGGCCAGTAAAGTCGCTCGCTGCCAACCTGTACCTGGGACCCAATGGAAGGAGAGAACTGTCTTCTGGCCTCCATGTCCCCTGCTCCCCAACACTAAATAAAATCCAATTTCACAAAGAACATGCTAAAGGTGCCTCGTCCAGGAAGCTCACACATAAGAGACAGCCGCAGTGAGGAGCTAGCTCCTGGGAAAGCCAACTCAGCCATGCCTGTGAGGGCTGCCTGAGTCCCTAAGATGTTCCCACAGCAGCCCAAGTCCCCAGGTCCCCACCAAAAGCCACCCTCCCCAGAGTTCACTCCAGCAATGGTGGGACCAGGTCTGGGCATAAGATGCCTCAGGCACACTTGAGCAAGGAAGGGGTTAAGCCTTAACTGTAGAGGGACCTAAGGGGATTCGAGAACGCAGCCTGATAGGGGTGTGCAGGAGTCCGGAGACAACTCCCCTTAAAAGACTGCAACTCCAGGCTAAAGCGAAGGACGCCTGCGCCTTCTAGTGGACAGACGCCCACTGTCTAAATGGCTCCAGAGGCCCTCTTCCTTCAGTGGAGAGGACCCAGCAAGGGACCGCCAAGAAAAAGAAACAAAACCAAACCCACTGTGGATCGCCCTGCAGGCTCCAGCCCAGTCCCCTTCCCTCGCTCCTCCTCAGCAGTCCCCGTTGTCACACCCTCCCTGCAGCCCCTTCCCAGCCGGCTCTTTTGCTCTCGTGTAAAACTCACGCTGTGGGTGAATAAAGGAGACTAAAATGGGGGTCGGGAGAAAGTCCGTTGCACCTGGCAAAGCCTGGGCTGAATCAAGTTCCCATGTGTGTGCTCACCCGAGGGGCGTTTCCTGGTGGCGGGGGGGGGGGGAGGGGGGCACTTGCTACATCATCGGGGCGTTATTTGCACCCTGCTTTCGGATAGTGCAAAGGTGGACCACAGTGGGGAGTAAGATGGACCCTGAGCTCAGTGATGGGGCTTGGAGTTCCCGGGCACCAGTGAATGGAAAGCCGGGGAGAAAAGCAAGACCTACACCATCCCTCAGCTCCTGCAGCCCTTGCAGACATTCATCCCTAGGGATGTCCCGCAGCTACAGGAGCCTCCAGCTTCCCGTGGACGTGGAGCTGCCCGAGCTACGCCCTCTGCCACGCCCCATGCTCAGGCCGGGTCTCTGTAGCTTTCCCTGTCTGTCCTGCCTTCGTTTGAGGAAGCCGACTGGGTTCTAACTTTGGGTGTCTATGACAAGCAACACTGTTAAGGAGTATTCGGAGCCGCGCCCGCCCTAGTTGTCTGGGTGGCCTAGGCCATGCTCCCCCACCCTACCCCATCCCACCCCACCCCACCCCCCTCCAATCCCACCCCACCCCCCTCCCCAATCTACCTAGGTCTGTGGCTAAGAACCCCTTGATGAAGTTCTATTGCCACCTAGTGGGCAGATCCGAAACTGCGTCAGGGCCACGCCCAACGTCCTGGTACAGGTGGGCCAATTGAAGGAAATGAAAATTAATGTGTGACTTTAAGACACAATGAGATTAGAGACTCCCAAAGCCTGTTTATGTAGAGGCTAAGACCGGTGTCTGTCAAACGCTGGCCAAGGAAGGCGTGTGCAGCCAGGAGAAAGCTGAATTTGCTCGATTATCAGAAGAGTCAGCACCCTGAGCTGAGCTAACATTTATAAAACAGTCATCATAATGAGCCAGGCTGGGACAGAGTGCTTCTAGCAAGTTCCTGCCTTCACGTTGTCACCTGTTATATAAAGGCAGGTCATCAGAAAACAGGCTCGAGATCCAGTGGTTGCTAAGTGCGGAGCTGGGACTTGAACTGGGTAGCAAAGCTTTGGTCACAGGATCATGCAAACAAAGGCTGTTACACCAGAAGCTGCTGTCGTCTCCAGATTCTGGAACCAATTTATATGGGCTCAAATTTCGTGTTGGCAATTTAGGCTCTGTGCCAAAAGAAAGCAATAAAAAAGGAACTCACCTCCAGCCCCCAAACAATTTCTGGTGGCCACCGTTCTACCCCACTTCTATGAGCTGGGTGCAGGCACATAGCCCTGTCTGGTCTCTACGTGGTCCTCTAGGCTGCTATCAGGAATAGCGCTAGTGAACATGGGAGTGTCAATAACTGTGTGTGGGGGTGGATTTTATTTCCTTTGTGTTCATACCTTGGAGTGAGGTTTCTCCATTTTGGCCTCAGGGATATTGCATTTAAATATGAGACTAAATCTGTCCAAAAAAAAAAAAAAAAAAAGGCACTCGTCCATAACCTCCTACGAAGCGGTCATCTTTTCTCCCCCATCCCCAGCCCCACCCCCGCCCCACAGGTGAGGTTGGCTGCTCGTCCCATGCAATGTGACTCTGGCCGCCTGCACACACAGCCACCTTGGCAGCTCCTTTGCGAGTGGGTGGCTCGTGACATGGGGCTTCACATTTTGGAAGAAATAATAACTTTCTATTTCCTATTTCTTCTCTATTCTACCCCTCCTACTCCCCCACCACAGATGAGATTTACCACACCAGAGCCCTGAAATTCCAAGATCCACCAAGGCAGCCGAGGGTGAAGAGATCTGAGGTTTGGCCTCCTAGTTGGCAGCTTCCCTGAAGACCTGAAGAGTTTCTGTTCAAGAATTCTACCCAACTGCCTCTACTTCTCCATCTATACAGTGAGAAGCAGCTGGTCCTGCCCTCACAGCTGGCAGCTCAGTGATTGGCTGTCAGTTTGTGCCCAGAAAAATCAAAGAGCTCCATTTGAAGATTCAAATGGCCTGCTGTCCTCCATTTCAAAGATGTGTGCATTCAGAGACACCGCCGACTATTTTAGAAAACAAGACAGCCAGGAGGTGGCGGTGCATGCTTTATGTCCCAGCAGGCAGAACTCTGAGTTAGAGATGTGGAGGTGGTGGTGCATGCCTTTAGTCCCAGCAGGTGGAACTCTGAGTTCAAGGCCAGCCTGGTATACAAGAGCGAGTTCTAGGACAGGCTCCAAAGCTACACAGGGAAACCCTGTCTCGAAAAACCAAACCAAACCAAAACCAAACCAAACAAACAAAAAAACCCAGCTACACAGGCCCCGTGATCAAATGCCCTTGGCACAGGGCATGGACAAATGCAGTAGTAGAAAGAAATACTTACTTCTCTGTTCCCCACCAACCTCCAAATCCAGGCAGGCCTGTGGATCTAACAGCTTTAACCACAGCCAGAGATTTACATGAAAATTAAATTAAATAAAAAACGTCCAACAGCCTGGAAAATGCATTTCACTTGCTCCGAAAGTCAAGTGGGATCAGATCAGCCTGGAGCCTCTAAGTCACCAGAGTGGATGGGGTGACAGCATATAGATCCTGTATGTAACCACTTACTAGTTCGTCTAGTTGAGTTCACAGGTGAAATTGTGAAAGGTTCCCATCTAATCTGTCCTTCCCCTTCCTTCAAGACCCAGCGAAAGGGTGTCCGTTGGGTGAGAACCCCACAGTCATGCTCCCATCGCCCATGCACAGCAGCCCGGCAGGCTCTGGAACTACCTCATCAACGTGTAGTGTCCTTAGGAAATTTTTCCTGGGTGTGGTACGTGTCACCCTGGGGTGAGGGCAGGACTTACTTGTCACTTGTGTGATTTCCACATACTCTGGACGTTGGCTCTGGGTAGGACTAGCACTTCCTGGACACTTACATCTCAATTTTTGACATTGTCAACTGATGGGAGATGTTATTCTGTATATATGTTTCTCATACTGGTTAATTAATAAAGCACTGTGGCCAATAGGAAACAAGATAGGCAGGGCTAGGAGACCAGGAGGAGGAAAGAGAAAGTAGTAGGGAGGAGTCAAGATGTAGAGCATGGAGGAAGGAAGACGCCCGCCGCGGCTCCCTGATAAGACGACCACGTGGAAATACTTAGATAAGTAGAAATGGGTTAATAATTAAGACAGAGCTAGCCCGTAAACAATAATGGTAATTGGCCAACAGGATTGTATCAAATACGGAGTCTCTGAGTGTTATTTGGGGCTCACGTGGTGGCGGGACCATGGCGGCAGGACCGGTAGCAGGCGGGCTGGTGGGCTGGTGGGCTGGCGGCCAGCAGAAAACATGCTATAACAGTCAACCATTGTAAGTAGACCTTTCTGGAAGAAACTAACAGAGGAGCTCCATCACTATCCTCTAGTGGGGCTCTCCTGTTGCTCATCCAGGCGTGCTGGGAAGATGACTCCGTGTTTAAGAGCATTGGCTTGATCTAGAGGACCCAGACCATTTCCCAGCTCCCACATAGTGGCCCACACCTGTTGGTGACTCCAGTTCCAGGTGATCCAACACCCTATTGTAGCTTCCAAGGGCATTTCAGACATGGTACATAAATATACTCATGCACACATACATACGCATACAATTTCAGTCTTTGGAAAGCTAACTCTTGACATAGGTTCACAGCTGAGCATTGTCTAAGGAAAAGTAAAGAATACTCTCTTCACCTGGTTTTCCAGGACCATTCACCAGCAAGTAATCCTTGTGCCAGCTGACACCAGGAAGGAGCAGCAAGGGACTGACAAAGGCGACAGAGAGGGGAAACGAGAAAGAAGTGTTGGTGAGTGGGTCACTGCCATTGGCAACAGAAGCCTGCTAGCACCAGGCCCCTCAGAATGTTCCTGAGAGGCAAAGAAGCGACAAGCAGAGGTTGTGAGTCACTGATTGACCCCACCTTATAAGCTGAAGGTCATACATGGCATGTTGGCTCACTAGCACTCTGGGCAGATTCAGGAAGAGATGGGTACAGGAGCTCCCATGGGTGACTGTCATGGTAGCCAAGCAGAAAAGGGTCAGAGGCCTTCTGAATTCACTGAAACACACACACACACACTCACACACACACTCACACACTCATACACACACACACTCACACACTCATACACACACTCACACACTCATACACACACTCACACACACTCACACACTCACACACACTCATACACACACACTCTCACACACACTCACACACTCATACACACTCATACACACACTCACACTCATACACACTCACACACACACACGCCACACACATACTCACACACTCACACACACTCACACACACACACACACACACACACACACACACCTCAGAAAAAGACACTACAATAAAGAAGCCATCTTCAAGCAGAGAATAAGTTGTATTTCCAGAACACACCAATGGCCTCATATAGCAGTTACTTTTATTAGCCCCAGTTTATAAAAGGGTGAATTGAAGCATATGCCCTCTATCCTCTTTTATAATTTTTATATCAGCTTCCTGACAGCACCCCAGAACATATCATGTAGGTGGTACCCATCTGTAGCACTGGATTGGCTACAGAGACCCCATGGTCCACCATGTCTGTGCATGTGGTGTACACGTATAGTGCATGTGTAGATGTAGAGGACAGGGGAGGATCTTGAGTATCCTGCTCTGTCCACCTTATTCCCTTGGGTTGGGGTCTTCGCGGAACCTGGAGCTGGGCTGGAAGCCAGCAAGCGCTGGAGATCTTCCTGTCTCTGCCCTCTACTGGGATCACAAGCATTTCCATCATGCCTGCCTGTTCACATCAGTGCTGACACCCCAGCTCAGACACCCCAGCCCATCCCCATGTTTGCACAGCAAGCACTATATTCTAGTTTCCTTCTGTAAAACGCTGACCAAAAGCAACTTAGAGAAGAAAGGATTCTTTCAGCTTACATTTCCAATCCATCGTCCATGGCTGAGGGGAGTCAGGGCAGGAACTGAAGGTGGAAATCATATTTAAAGGCCGCTTACTAGCTCTGTGATTGGCTTGTTTTTTTTCCTAGCTTTCTGGAAAAGCCCAGGACCACACACATAGGTACAATGCCACCCACCGTGGGCTGGGCCCTCTCCCTATCAATCACCATTTAAGACAATCCTCAGGCTAATCTGGTACAGGCAGTTCTTCAGTCCAGGCTCCCTCTTCCCAGGGAGCACCAAGTTGACAAAAAAAGGGACATATGTTACCCATTGATTGATTTCTTCTCCCGCAAAGCAAAATGCAATTTTACAGAGATACACCCAAATGCAAAGATGTTGGAAATAAAAAATTGAATTCTACCCTAACCACAGTGGGTGTGTTTCATCGTCCATTTTAGGCATATGTTCCCAAAGTAAGTCGACTCCATGTCTTCTGTAGCGGAGAACGTCCATGCAGGAACACAAACAAGGCTGGAAGGTGACTCAGATGCTAAAAAGCTTCTGAGCCCAGAGTGGGAAGCCACATCAAGCACTCAAAAGGGAGGCTCATGTGTCTGCCACCATCTCCAGATATCTGGGGGCACTCAAGGGAGCTTCAAAGTGTCCACACTCTCATAAAAGAAATCCTTCATTCTTAAATATTATAATAATTATTATAATCTAGGGAGACACCTAGGACTTTGTTGTGCTTTTTATAAAGTTAAGGATGTATGAGCAGTAAGTGACAGACAGCACACTGAAAGTGTCTACTGCATCTCAGAGTGTGTCTCTGTGACTTGAAGCATCCCCATCTCCAAGTGCCTCATCGAGGTTGAAGTGATCTGAGCCAATAAAACCAGGGCTGGGAGATTCACAAGTTGATCTCAGGTTACAAACTAAGTTCTTTAATAAAGTTCTATATGAAGTCAAACAAGCATGATAAAATGAGTAACATGAAAATCTTACAAATACATTAAAATAAATTGGTTTTTGTTTGTTTGGGGGTTTGTTTTGTTTTGTTTTTCCTGGTTGTTGCTGTTTGCATTAAATACAATGGCTGTACCTTCTGCAACTGTTGTATCAACCAGCAATTGCAACTCTACAGCTACCAGCATGTTTGGCTGCTCAGGCGACATCCAGGTGGGAATTCTATTCCCTCAAGCACTGGCTCTATCACAGTCGCTAGAGGGAAACTACCTAAATCTCCATACTTCTGTAGAACTCGGGATCCAAAAGTTGTGGAATATTATTTTATTCCACGGAGGCTGAATAGCAAAGAACTAACCTTCTCTTCTTGCTTGCATCTCCCATTAAAAGGGGTCCGTCCTTTGCTAAGTCCCCACTTAAGAACCCTCCCTACACTTAGTTCCTCCCTACCACTTCCTGTCAGCTAGTTGCTGACTTGACCTTCTGAAACTAGGTTAATTTCATTTAATCAAGCAAATGTAATGTGCCTTTGCATTGTTAACAAAAGCAGCAGAAACAAATAGAACAGTTAAAATAATATTCCACATTTCCCCCTTTTGTCTAGATAAAAGGGGTTTCAACTTAAACACAGTAAGTCTATCTACAATTAGAGCAATTGCCAAATAAGTATTATACCCATAATGTCCAGTCCATTTGTGACTGGCAAATTTAAATACTCCACTATCTATCCTATCTTAGTGAATCCAAAGTTTTATACCTAATTTACTTTCTATCACAACTAAGGAAAACTGTGACTATTAACTGTCTAGTCTTCAACTCCATCAAAGACCCCAGAAGAATGTAAAATATTACCTAACAACAGAGACATCTGGCTGCCTGGACAGTCACCCAAAGTTCCTCGGCAAAGTTGGCACATCCTTCTTCAGCCTACTGGCCTAGAATATCTGACAGACTTTTCAGTGAAGCAGGAAATTTGAAGGACTGTCCTGGCCTTGTATTGACAGTTTGTCAGTCACTTTCTTCTATGTCCTACAAAATATCTGGCAGACTCTTCTGGGAATCAGGAATTTCAAAGGACTATCCTACCTTGTCTTGGGAAAGTTCAACAGTCTTTTCCCTATGCCTAGACTGTCCAGTCTGTATAGCATACTGTCAGCAGTCAAGGCAAGGGCAGTTTCTTGCCCAAATGGCTAGCCTTGCCACATTGAAAACAAACTCAACATAGAGGTTCTTCAATGCCCATCATCCTTTTATGAAGTAAATTGCAGATGTGTCTTATTGTCATGAAAAGCCATAGGTTATTAAATATCTTAAATACCATATTCTGTAGGTCTTTGATGTGTTTGAAAATCATCTACCTAAAGTATACCTGCTTAATCTTGAAAACATACCTAATGTGACTATTTATTACGTATACATTAACTACTAACCTCATTTCTTAAATATATATTACATTTTAAATGAGTGGCATAAGCACAATACCCCAAACAATAGTATACAGTGTAACACAAATAACTTTCAATTTGTATCACTATGCCAAAACCCATGCCGATGCAAAATAGCTGAGATTAATAGTTGTCTTTTTATCATATATTCTCCTAAATGATAACAAACATACATAACCCACCAAATAGCCAAAGACCATACATTCTTCTTGGGAATGTGGGCACCATTTTCTCTAGACTGCTTCCTGTTGTCTATGAGCAAAGGCATCTTTAGGGGTCCCTGAGAAAACCGAGATATTGACCAAGTCCTGGGAAGACCAGCTGTAACTTCTGTTGATATACGTCACCTGCCAAGATTCCGGAGGTCTCTCCCAATCAAACCTGATCTGTATTAACCCTGAAGGAATACACAGCCTCTTGTTTCCTCTAGGAACAAATGCCAAACCTCTTCCCCAAAGCACTTTTGACTTCCCTTTGACAAAGACAGTTTTGCTTCCATTTTAAAGTTAAGGCATTTTTAAAATGTCTAGGCTGGCTTACTTCAGCTGCTGCCTCTTTCAATCCTGAGTCTCAGCAGCTGTCGTTTGCTTATCAGCAATCAAAAAATTCACAATCGACACAATAACTTTCAGGATCCAGACTCCCTGAGTGTACTCTACTGTTATGTGGCTTTTCCTTTCATATTACTTCTACTCTCTTTAAAAACTTTATTTTTAAGCTATTTATTTCTTTCTATGACTGTCTGTACCCTTTTTCTTTTTTTAAGCCTACACACATTGTTACATTGTTAAACCCTGTATCCTGTTAGAGGCTTTTTTTTTTTTTTTTTTTTCATCTGATTCTATCTTTACTGCGTATCTCCATGAGCCTTTAAACTGCTCAGTGGTGTAGCTAGAATCCCTCTGCAGCTTTGGCGGCTGGCTCCGCCCACTTCTAGGTCTTTGCGAGTCGAGACAGGTTGGAGGTACTTGCTGTTTAGCTGTTTCTATTCAGCACTGCCAGCTAAACAGCTCTTAAAGGAGGTGTGTCCTTTTCCTCTCTGCCCCCACCCCCAAGTGTCCAGGCCCTACATGGTTATTTGTGCTTCATAGCGGTATGCCCAAAGATACATTCTTACTTATGAATGCCCAGCCTTAGCTTGGCTTATTTCTAGCCAGATTTTCTAACTTAAATTAACCCATTTTTCTCCTACATTTTGCCTCTGGGCTTTTTGCCTATCTTTATTCTATGTCTTTCTTTCCTTCTTACTCCATGCCTGGCTGTGCAGCAGGGCCCAGATATCCTCCTCTTCTTCTCTCTCTCTTCTCTCCTTTCTTGAATCTCCAAAAAGTCCGTCCTTCTGCTCAGCCCCCACTTAAGAACCCTCCCTACACTGAGTTCCTCCCTACCACTTCCCGTCAGCTAGTTGCTGACTTACCTCCTGGAATCAGGTTAATTTCATTTAATCAAGCAAGTGTAACGTGTCTTTGCATTGTTAACAAAGGCAGCAGAAACAGATGTACCACACCTTTACACAGTTAAAATAATTCCACAACAGGTTGGGTTTATTTTATTTTTTTTTTTCTGATTTATTAAAACAAAATTCCATGTCCATGCTTCTCAGGGTACACCATCATCAGGCATAAAAATCAGCCAACATTTCCAAAGCAGTTCCACTCATAAAATGATACAGTGCTATTCTACAGTAGCAATTCTTTTTACAACAATCTAGTGTATTCTGTACAATGGGCAAATACTGATACAAACACCTCATAGAGACAGTTAGCCCTTTAGCTGTTGGGAAGTAAGGTCAAGAACCTCCAGAAGCAGTCATTGGTTGTACTAAACTAAATGCCAGATGGCAACTCTCAAGCTCCTAAAAAGTGTTTTTATTTAAAAAACAGATTTACATTCCATAGTAAGTCTTATAAACTTCAAAGATGGGGTCTATCATTGCAAAACACTACAGTTGTCTATGGATAAAAATCTGCATTCAATTGTGCAGTGTTTTCTACTAGATCTAAATTAAAACCTTCATTATTTCCCCCAATTAGTCCATGAATTAATTCTGCTACTTTCAGTTTTAGAAGGCCAGGGCCATGGGTAGCCAGCCGCTTTCCATCAAAGGAAAGCGTCCAGCCAATGTCCTGGCTTACTCTTTCCAGCAAGGAAAATATGTTCACTCGGTGCATCAGGGTCAATACAGAAGCATGCAAATTCTGCCTCGGCGCCACTGTTTGTGACCATTTGGTCTGCTCAAAGAACTAATTAATGTAGTTTCCATGGCAATGCAGGGAGGCGTCCCAGAGGCGGGAGAGGCCCTGAGGGCAAAGCAGTCTGGGAAACTGCAGGCTCAGCAGGCTTGCATCCTGCGGAATGTAGAGCCCTTTCAGCACTGCGATGCTCTGCTCAGTCCCACCTTTCCCCAGAGCCCAGAAACACATCTCCGAGCACCGGCCTGTCTGAGCTTCCCGCCCCTGCCATCCGATCTAATTTCTGCACCCACCCTCATGAGTGACGAGAGTTAGCAGCCAAGAAGGGAACAGCACATTCGTGGGTACGCTCACCTTAACACTTGTTTTTGCCTTCATTTTTCCTTAGGGTTAGAAAAGCAATAGTCTCCCCGTCTCTGAGTTACTTGGGTTAGCCTCATTTAAAGACAGAGTGCAGCTCCATATTGCTTATGGTTAGGGTTTTATTTATTTTAACGTGTCTCACAGTCTTCCCCTGAAGGGCATGCATTTCGGTTTGACAGAAATGCAGTAAACTGTAGTAAGTTATATACAAGCACCTAGTTTGTTTAGTTCCCAGGACGACGGCCACTGCTGGAAAGGAGGGAATGCCTGTTAGCGAGCAGGGCTGCCTGCAGGGCTTACTGCGCCGCCTTCTGTTTTTCCCTCTTCCTAACGAGGCACTGGAGAATGAGTTGTGCTAAGTTAACTCAAGGGTCAGCTTGTCGGGATGCGCATAACTTTGGTTGAGATTTGGTCTCAAAGCACCAGTTAATTACAAAGAGCATGCGGACTACTCCTCACAGTGAGCTAAGTGCCTGGCCACAGCAAGTGAACGGCAGTCTAAAATGCACCGGACACAGGGAGAGCACAGCAAGGGAAGGACACGTTTCTCTGCGCAGGCCACAGAGGCAGCCACTGTTCTCAGGTGGCAGGCAGGGCACTGGGAGCTCAGGTCGGCGGCTTTGCAGCCACCTGCAGTTTCCATTTGGAGGGTTAATTAGAAAGAAAGACTAACAAAATGCTTGAGTCCCCAGAAGGGTGCCCAAGGGGGTAAGCAGACTCCCTGCACCCCAAGTACAGCCAAGGGAAGGGCGCTCTACCCTCCTTAACAAGGCAGGGGGCAAAAGGGCGAGCATCTCACCCCACGCCCAAGTGTCCACAGTGGACAGGAACTGATGCAGAGGACAGGGAGGCCTGACATGCACAACCGGGAAGGTGGGGACCACCAGGGAACGGCATTATTGCGATGAGCTCCGAACCAGACATTTCATGCACTGTAAGATGCCAGGCAGGGCCCCGCCCTCCCTGAACACACATCTCCCACTGGATACTATTAGTGTTTAAAGTTCAAGTCAGAGAAGTACAAATCTCATCCCTAATACTTCTATAAATTCAAATCATCAGAGGAATTCCTAATTCCATAAAATGACAAAGATACGGACAACAGATTGTTAGAAATTGTACTGTCACATGATAATTAAGAAACTGCCATAACTACCACAAAGAACTAACATTTATGCTCCTTGTTCACAAAAAGGCACCTACCCATTGAAACTTTTCATAATCATTTGCCTTCGAGTGGCAATGGAGTTTGGGTATGTAGCCCATACAAACGTCCAAGGAACCAAGGATCCTTCTCAGGGCTGGGAACCCATAAAGGCCTGCAACCGCCTGACACTCGGAAGGGTCACTGTGCACGCCACAAGGCTGCACAGGGCACCGATTGAGTCCCAGTCATCCAGGCTCAGGTGCAGCACCCAGACTGCCACGGCCAGCGATCCCTCCGGCTGAGCTACCAACCCGCACAGACGCGGACTGGTTGGAGGGCCCCAAGCAGCAGCAGATGCCTGCCCTTAAAGGTCAGGGAGGGGACAGCCACCAAACAGCAGGCGATTCTAAACACTCACTGGGCATCACAATGCAGCGTCACTGTCATGCAGGCAAAGCCTCCAGGGCCACTTTCCTGGCCAAGCGCGGTTTCACCCTCGCCAACCAGATCCACCTCTGACATCGGCTCCTCTGTCACAGCATCTCACGTCCTGCCCTACACAGTATCGTCTGCTTTCAGGCAGCTATTCAAACACATTTTGAGATTGCCAGCCCAGGGCAGAGTCATTCCTTAGTAAAGCACTGGAGACGCAAGGGGTCTCACACAACCACAGCTCTGTTGACAGCGATGAGACGAAGGTGAGAACAGGTGGCCTGAATACTTTTAAGGAAACGCTGTCACATACTATACAAGAGTCAGCTCTACATACGCCTCTATGTCCATCACAGTAACTAGTCCTTAAAAGTCAAACTTAAAATGTGGATCTTTAATCAACTCCAAAATAACTTACTGAGATTTCACCTAGCAACCTAGTGATCATGAATCACAGATGGCACTGGCCCCTGTGCAGAGCACAGGCCACTGCGATTGTGTTGGGAGAGCGCAGGTCCGCGGGGGTGGGCAGAAGGCACGCATCTTCCTGGAGGTCTCCTCGGGTAAGGCAGGCTGGGCCACACCAGGACACCTGCCACTCTAGGTCAGACTGGAGCCTGAGAGGGACTCGTCTGCAGCCCCTCCCTCGCCATGGGTGCTAAGAGAGCCCTACAGCACCACAAAACTCAGAATATACTCCAGGAGTTTCTGCCGGTTGCACTGAGGTAGGAAAGTGCTGCTCAGTTCTAAAACAGAGACTCTCTTTTGCTTGGTCTCTTTGAAAACCTGAAGAGAGAGGTGAGAGAAAATACAAGTCAAAAAATAAACGGGGTAGAGAGCATGCTTCTGTTAGCAGCCCTAGATATATGTCCAAGACCCAGAAAGACTGACCTTTTGCTAACAGTAAAGACAGAAAGCTTTACATAAATGGAGGTGTGTGTGTCGGAGGCTAGCACGGTAGGTGTGGGGGTCTAAGATAAGCATGGAGGTGTGCGATGGGGTGTTCCAGGGGAGTTCAGACAGAGCCTTGGGTTTCACAACTGAGAATAAACCCAGAAACAGGCCCTTATAGCAGGTCACATGCAGCTCCGCAGAGAGCGTCATACACGAAGGCAAAGAGAACTGATGTTAATTCTAGCAATGCTAGCAAACATGCAAGAAAGTAAGAGCATATGAAGTAGCTCCCCAGTGGCCATTACTTATAGTTTGGGAAAGAATGTGAAACCCATAGAATCCAAACAGGCCCTCAATATGCCCCGACAACCCTCGCCCTGGGAAATCCATTCCAATCAGCCCAGCAGAAAATGCCTCTTCTGAACCCCAAAAAGACAGAGCAATGGATTAGAGCCACGTGAAACAAAAGGCCAGCACGGTCATGGACACGTACCCCGATATCCTTAAACATTTTCACAGCGCTCTTCACAAGACAGTACGTGGCACTCTCAGCTGCAGAGAGACAAGGCTGGTCAGTGTTCAGGCTCGCACACGCGGGTCTCTACATTGCAGGCTCCAAAAGGAACACAGGAGTCCAGACTGGGGCTACTGGCAACTACCAAGGCCTCCTTCGAATGTAGTGCTATCTCTTTAAACCTATTCTATCACGTACTAACAACACCGAGGAGGAAGGCACACACAGCATCTGTCTTGCAGGGTTTGTGAGAATCTTAGAAAATGTGTGTAAAGAGTTTGAAAACTGGACAGTGATGCAGAGATGCTTCTTGGGCCCGTGTCCACACATGAAGCTCAAGTTTAGAGGCCAAGAAACAAGAGTTCTAGCCCATGTCTGCCACTAATTAGCCAAGGGCCTGGGACAGTTGTCCCTAAAGTGTCACGAGAGAATTAATTATCTCTACATGTCTTCTGGCTCTGAAAGCTGACTGTCCTATAGGCATGCCAAGGGCACACACTCAGCTCTGGTGACCCGCCACGTGGATGCAGACTGGTGCAGAGTGGAACTTCACAAAGGAGCCTCTTTGCTGCCAACGGCTCGATACACTCAGCTGCAGCAAAATGACAGAGAAGCGGTAACTTGTTCAGTGAAAGACTACAGAGCACACAGAACCACGTGGAACATGTATGAATCTCAGCCGTCACACTGACTGCAAAAAGGCAGACACAGGCTACACCACTGTACCACTCAATTTATATGACATACCACGGCAGATCTATGGGATGAGAGGTCAGCACAATTCTGCATTTTCCCCAACTTCCCAAAGGTAAGGTTTATATAATACCGGGGAACATCGCGTACCATACACTGCCACATTCCTTTCTGTCCTGGTGATAAGGTATCTGTGCAGCTTCTGCAGGTACTCAGGCTCGGGGACTGGCCCACTGAAGTTGTGAGCAAAGATGGCAGCAGAGCTGTAGGCCTCCAGCAAGGGCCCCAGGAGCCGCTGGAGAAAGGCGATAAACTGCTGGTGCTCCTTGGATTGGCTCACCTGCGAGTGGAGGCAGGAGGTGAGGTCCAAGGGAGGGAAAGCAGAGCCAGCTGCAGGGCGAGTTGGAGAGAGCAGTTCTTAAGATGCCCCACCCCCACCCCATAGCACGGCATGAGAGCAGCCTGCGGCTCGGGCACCAGCTAACTAGGGAAGAGCAGCTGAGATCAGGGAGCTCCTCCGTGAATCAGTCTTTCCAGGGGACTTGAGGGCTGTCTCCATTCAGCAGTCAGCGAGAGGACATCGCCCCAATTGACTGACAGAAGCATAACAAATTCTCATCGCCGAAAACAGCTGGTCTAGGGCTGAGATCTCCAGGGTTCACAGCTCAAATATAATAGTCACTCGTGCATCGGAAAAAGCAGGGAACAGCAATTACATATCCAAGTGCATGAAGCACGACCACCGTCCAATGTGAAACTAGTCAGACCCAAACAGAGAGAGGGAGCTCCTGAGTGTCATTTTGGAAACACGACCACTGCCCTGTGGAGAGTGGGTACCGTGGGTACCAGATGCCCCTGAGCATCTCTCAGACGTGCTCAAAGTCACCTCCTTTCTCCTTCCTAGCTTTGCAAGTCACCGGCCCCCATTATCCAGCTGCAACGTAAACTTAACACTTCTCTGTTATACACCCAGAGCCCTCCACCAAAGTACCTTCAGATAGCAATCTCGCTGCTCCTCACCAAAATCACTGTCTTCGTCTTCTTCATCACTTCTCCAGTTCAGAGGTTCTGGAAGCTTCTTGTCCCAGGGTTGTTCTGCAAGACCAGGACTGACATCTTCCTGGTCATCTTGCTATTCCAAGAAGATGGCCGACAGTAAGTACGTGTGCCTGGGCACACAGCCAACCACCACCCGACCCTGACGAGGCCATCGTCTTCTCAATCTGCCTGCGTCTTCTCTGCAACACATCCCTCATGCTAACAGTCAGCCTTTCGCAAACTCGAAACCACTCAGGAGGCAGCAGGGGAAGACAGGCGGACAGGCCGAGGCAGAGCTGCAAGATGGAACTTTCACATCTTCTCAAGGCATAGCTGCTTTCCCAGTCCCCCTGAACTACACCAAATCTACCGGACCAGACTTGGCCCCTCAGAAGATAAAAGCTCGCCACGCGTAAGCTCCAAGTACCCTGGCATTCTTCATGTCTCATCCCAGGATCTCTGACTGCCAGAGAATCAAATCAAGGTATGCTTTAATCTAGGAAATAACATTTACAAAAGAAACCAAAATATTAAGCAATCCTAAGACACCTGTGCCCCATCCTTACTGTCCTTCCTCTTCTGCCGTCTGGATACAGAGATACAGCTAACGCGCTTTGTTGGCTGAGACAGCTGGTAGAAACACTGGTTTGAATGAATAACTGGTAGGAGAAGGAAGGCAAAGAGCAGCAGCTACATTAGAGATGCAGGCAGGCACGTTCTCTTACCTCTGCCACCGTGAGAATGCCGTACTGGATGAACTTTCCTACCGTCTCATGACAAACTTGGTGAAAAGTCTGGCAGGGCTAAAGAGAAGTCATTTACAGGTGAGTCGCCCCCGCAGCTCTCACTCCTTCCGCCCCCGCCACCTCACCACCTCACCCATGCCCAGGACGCCCTATGAGCTGAGCTCCACCGCCTTAACAAATGGTCACGACAGGGCCTGAGAGGAGAGTCCCTTCCCAGGGACAGCGGTGCACTCATGTGGTCCCAACCACGGAGAGAGCTCCCGATCCCAATGCCCTGAGTAGGACAACCCTGGGCCCTTCGGGAACTTTTGCCTCTGGTTTTATGATCTCCATGCAGGAGCCATCTCACAGTGAAGACAGTTCATACAAGTAAAGAACAAGAAACCAACACCCCAATAACTCAAAAAGACCCACAAAAAATACGAGCCCCCCTTTAGGAGCCCTATCTGCCCATACCCCTCCCGATCCTGCCCCCCACATGTCAACCACACACAGAAAGCATGTTCAAGAAGACCACATGCAAAGCGTACGCACTCAGGAATGTCCCAGTAATCAGCCATGTGAGAAAAAAGGCAGTACAGTGCAAACAGACTCCACTTGGTTTTGCGTATCCAAAGTGTGCTTACTATGCAGGCCTCGTTTTAAACGTCAGCTGGTTTAGAGACATGATATAGTGAACACACTTCTGAGCCTCTGAATGTGTAAGCCCAGGAGGTGTGGGACAGCTCACTTCCGGCTCATCCACTTATCATCTCCACAAGTGGGTGAGCTGGTTACCGACGACTGTGGTGCCCTCCACAGTCACCGCAGTAACCTGGGGTCTGACTGAGAACTCCCAGGACTGTCTCACGCCTCAGAGCCAGAGCACTGGGCACTGAGCCAGGCACGAACCAAGACAGTCAAGGCCAAAACTAGGTTAGCAGTCCCTGAAATTCCGAAGTGGGACAGAAAGTGGCAGCAACAGGACAAGCATCCTCTAAGAGGAGCGATTAAGCATGGGGGAGCATCGCTCACCAGAGAGATGGTGCCTTCGTTGGAAAGGAGGTAACACAGGCTGGCCGCCTTCCGCACCAGCTGCTCCTGGCTGATGAAGCTACCAGGGCCACCAGCAGATGCTCCGGAGCCTCGCTTATTCAGAACTGCATACAGACTGCAGGCTGAGGAGACAACAGTGGTGTTCTGGGTGACTCTCACATTAGCGCTCACTAACAAATTAAAAAGTAACGGTCTGCAGTAGCCGGAGAAATTTAAATCCCCCAGCATCCCCTTCTGTAAGCAGCTCAGGGCCTCTGCTCTCCCCACAGATCTAACTCACGTCCACGGAAGAAAACGCGTGTGTGGTGTCTCGGTAGGCACCATTTCCACAACAGTGGTACGCTCCCTCAAGCAAGGTGCTGGCACCTAAACCAACCAGGCACCCTGTGGGTCCCTTGTAGCATCAGGAAAATCTCCGGGAAGGTTTCAGGCCCTCACGTACCTATGATGGCTTCCATGATAAAGACATGAAGTACGCCGTTGCTGTAGAAGTTGAGTTCAAAGACTGATGGGACAGTGGTGCTGGGGGTGATAAAAAATTCGTCTTTCCTGCTAGTGTGAGTGATTGTGACACAGTTTCCCAGAAGCTGAATAGCGTGCATAACTACATCTTCCGAATTCCCTGAGAATCCCAGGTCAAAGTCACGGGCTAGGACTTCCTCCTTCATCACGAAGAAGTCCTCCACCAACGTGGAGAGGTGGATTCCCTAGAGACGAAGGAGACTGTGACAGCAGACAGCCTGCTTTCCCCTTCCCCCCTTTCCTTCCTGCTGCGGCTGGTGCCTGGCACACACGGAAACAGGCCCAGACCAGCAACTCGAGCAGGAGACAAGACACTCAAAAGCTGCTCCCCAGGGATGTAGCGGGCAGATGTCACATCACAAAACCTGAGCACAGGGGTCACAAAGGGAAGGAGACACGGGCAGTCTGACAGCCGTGCTGAGTGTCAGTGAGGACCCATCGCAAGCCCCAACCCCAGTGTTTACTTGGCGCTTACACGCAGAACCTACGTGTGGGGTCAAGAGTGTGACAGTGAACATGAAAGGCACGGTCTGTCCCACGGCAGAGTTACACACGCCTATTGTGGGAGGGCAGATGGGGCTCTGACATACAAAGCAAATCTCCTGGAAACTTTCTCCAGAAGAATGCATATTGTGTGTCACTGCAATACAGCTTAAGTTAACTACACAGAGCATCCTTCTACTGTGTGTGTTCACACTCTGGCTCAGTCTCGTGCAAACTTCTTTCCTCGCTGGGCTGGTGAACTCTGGGCAGGGCGCTAGGCTCACTGTCCGTTCACAGCCTCGGCCTGGAACAGGCTCACAAACACCCAGGCTTCCCACTGAACCTCCAGGAGCAGCAGACCTACCTGCCTGTGTCTGTAGAGGAGCAGGCAGGCCACAATGTGGGTGGACATGACAGCACAGGACTTGCTAGCAGCTGTAAGGAAACAGAGCATTAGCTGGCCTCGCTCTGACATAAGAGACCTTGCTGGGCTGCAGGCAGGAGTTGTGGGGCTACCCAGGTCTCCTGCCACTGCAGTTTACCATGGAAATACAACTGAGCCTCACAGCAATCACCAGCCGTGAGACCACATTCTATGATAGCTGCACCCTCAATCCGGACCAATGAGGTCAAGTCCCTAACTGGATGTCTTTACTGGAACACCAAGATCCAAGACCAAATTGCAGGCACACTCTGGACTCTAAGGGCCCCTCCACTGTGGGCCTTGGCAAGCTGTGGGCTACAGTCCCATTTCCCTCTTTGTGGGTTTCCATGTGTAAAAAAGAAAGTATAAGAGCGAAGAAACAGTAGGGCGAAGTCACGCTCAAATTCTAACTTCTACACGGATGGGTCTCATGACTCGGAATGAATTCGCAAACTCCATAATCTCAGTCTGGAGGCAGGACATAGGCTGACGGCCTGGGGACACTTAGTACATCTGCATTTGCTCTTTTCAGTGGCTCTAGAGAAGCAGGGATGGGGAGGCAGGGACACACATTTAAAACACCTATGCTTTGGAGCCCAGCACTTTGAATTTGTAGAAAATTATCATCATATGGAGAAATATGAAATGGAAATTTGTGAGTCTTTTGAAATGACAGTGAATTTAGAAAAATTTCACTTGCAATTAAAGCTGTCTCTGGGGTTTGAAAAGTACCCAGCACCATTTTACAGCCACTAGGGAAAGTATTTATGAAAAACTCAAACATACCAATAAATAAATAGTAAATAGAAAACAATTCACAGCCACGAAGTATTTTTAGAGACTGGAGAGAGCGGCAGCACTGATGGTCTTGCTATGCACCTCACTTCTATTTTCCAAACCGTGGACAACTAGGAAGGATCTGCTTTGGTAGCCATACCCGAGGTGTGGGGACACAACACGTATTCTTAAGGAAGAGTTCTCTGGGCTGAAGGCCTGGCTCATGGGTAGACACCTGCTTAGAATGTGTGAGGCCCACTATCCCATACACACCACACATACACACACACACACACACACACACACACACACACACACACACACCACACACACACACAGACACACTCACACACACAGCACACAGACACACATGCACACAAACACAGACACACACACACACACACACACACACACACACACACTACACACACACACACACACACACACACGCAGACACACAGCACACAGACACACACGAACACGAACACAGACACACACACCACACACACACACAGAGTATCCTCTGGGCAGGAGTCAAGTGGGAAAAGCTACAGCCATAGAGGGACAATGGGAGACACATGTTGAAGGAAGGGACCCTCTACAGCAGTGTACAGGCAGTGATGAGAATCCAGCCAGCCACTGCAATGCCCCATACTGCAACCTGGAATTTAAGGACAGCTTGGTGGTGGGCGCTCGCCCTCTGCTTGGGGCTGGTCTAGATGCACTACTGTGCACAAGTATTCCAGGACTAAAGCAGAAGCTGCTAGAGTGCAGAACCACAGCTACCACAGCTTAGGGTCGGCTAGACAAAGTATGTCTGAAGAAGCACGAGAATTACTGCACAGGGACTGCTCTGTCAGACACCCTCTGGGTGTCACTTCCCTCCCACAGGGACTGCTCTGTCAGACACCCTCTGGGTGTCACTTCCCTCCCACAGGGACTGCTCTGTCAGACGCCCTCTGGATGTCACTTCCCCACTGGGATCTTGCCCATATCAACCTCTGGAACAGGTGAGGGACTCTGAAGAGGAGCTAAGCCGAGCAGACGTCCAGCCTGCTCCACATGCGGTGAGCACCACATGGCAAGCAAGTGTGGAGCTCTACTCACTGAAGAGAATGTGCTCGGCCAGGTTGGCAATCAGCCTCCTCCGGAAGGCTTCGTCTGCTGTGTTTCTGGGCTCGTTGTTGGGTGTGTCTTCACTTTCAGCAGCATCATTAGGCCTAAAAAGATTTGTCGAATCAGCCTTCCACAGCCTCACACTTCAACTTTATTTCTGTTTTTGAGATACATCTCATTCTGTTGCCCAGGCTAGCTAAGTTTCACTATAGAGATTAGGCCCGCTTCAAGCTTGTAGCATTCCTGTCTTCCAGCTGCTGGGTGCCATACATTTACCATACATAGCCCTAACCCACAATATAGCACTAATTTCTAAATGTATGAATAGCTCTGACCACCACATACTTAAAATTTAAATTATAAATAGATCATTTCTCTGGGTCATTTCCCTCTACAATATAGAGCCTAATATGTCATTCTTCAGACAGAGTACTGTATCTATTAATGATAATAGTCTATTAATACATCACCTCTAAACTCACTGGCACAAAGAACACAGGAAGTAAGAGATCATGTTTTAGAACATCTGAAAACTCAACATTTTGTCTACTATAAAGGAAGGCTCTAAATTACAATGAATTTTCAGTTCTGGAAAAATCAATTACTATCACTCTTTTATGAATCTCACTCACTTACAATACGCACAACCTAAGCGACCCCGAATAAATTCAGTTCAGATATTCAAAAGCATAAATCAAATAATCTGACAAGATTCACAAAATCAAAGAGGTCTGCAGAGAGAGAGAGAAAGAGAGAGAGAGAGAGAGAGAGAGAGAGAGAGAGAGAGAGTATGTGTGTGTGCGCGTGCGTGCGTGCGTGCGTGTGTGTGTGTGTGTGTGTGTGTGTGTGTGTGTGTGTGTGTGTGCGTGCATTCCCACAGCCTTTATCCAATCGAGAGGGCTGTCACTGTGCTGAGGAGGGGAACCGGAAGGAGCATGCTCCGGCTATGGGTACCGATAACCCATGGCCCCATGCAGTGCAGGGGTGAGAGTTGCGGACGGCGGGATCAGCGTGGGCCGCACACCCTACCTCATAGGAAGGATAGCTGGCAGCAGTGCCTGCTCCAGAGAAAGGGGAGCAGACGCAGGCTTCTGACGCTGGCTTTCTAAGTACTCCTGGTAAAATTAAAAGAAAGGGAAAAAAGAAAAACCTTCATAACAACGTATACACTACATTTCGATTTCGGCAGTGAAAAGGAACTGTTTATGATACAAGCTTCAGGCCAGTGCGTCATCAGTCCCTCACCTTCAAGGAAAAGGGTTGTGCAAAATCCACTCTGACATAGCCGTAGTTTTTCCGCAGCATTCTGATAACCCCTCTCGCCACACTCCAAAGACTCTCGTTCTTCTTGGGCTTGCCCTACGACAAGAGCAAGGGGAGGGTGCTCTGGTGTGATGGTGTTTCTCCTTGGAGAGGCTCACTATGCTATTCACATCTGTGCTCCCACAGCCCCCTCAGCTGTGCAGAGACGGCCATGGGACACATGCCTGGCTTGGAATACTTTCTCAATAGGAACCTGAGTTCTGTCTTGATTTTTAAAAAAAGGACAATGATACATAACGAAGGGAAAGTGAGTGACTGGGAGCCAGGGCTGTCAACCTTCTGACTCTAAGTGGGCCGGGCCACAGTCACAGCTACCCTGGGATCATGTGACCCGCAGGACAGACTGGACAGGCCTGACTGTTGCAACTGGAACCTGCCAGACAATGTCTGGTATGCAAAGATGCACACAGGGCACAGCCTTGTCATTCACGGGAGGAAATTGATCATAGGGAAGCAGGAAACACTGGTGCATTTAGTATGGATCCCTCAGTTCACAAAGACGCAGCTCCAAGACAGTGAAGGACAACAAAACGTCCTGGGAACTGCTCTCAAGGACTAAGATTGAAAGAAGAAGAATGGGGGGGGGGGAGAGGGGTCCAGCCAGCCTCGTGGTGGATTTGCTTAACCAGTCACCCCACAAGGCACACATGGTAAGGGCACAAATTGTCAAGAGCCACCAGCCAGCTAAAATTGCAGGCCCAGCCCTTATGCAGAAGTTCTGACGCACCGGAAACGGTCTTGAAACGGAAATGAAGTACATACTGTGCCCAAGGCTTCCACACTGAGTCAGTAAAACTGGGCTTCCTCAGACTGCTCAGCTAGCAAAGCCAAAGAGGGCTGTGCCGACTATGGGGCATCGCTCAGGAACCGAGTTCATGCAGACTTACAGCTCTCGCCTCCCTTCCTTAGTCCACACACCAAAGTAATCCCACAGGGCTCCACAAGAGGTGTGCTGAGACTGCAGAGCTGTGTGTGTGATTTATCCCCACACTGCAAACCGCTCCCGGGGTCTGAACTGCATTCAGCCACAAAGCTGCGCTTACACAGGTGATCAAAAGAACCACGTTGCTGCCGTTATTATTATTACCATTATTATAATATAAGGCTCAGCAATGGAGAAAAGCAACCTCTCTAAAAGAGGGCAGACAAGTGGCTCTCCTGCAGGGGCTGCCGGGGTGGGGGGGTGGGAGACTTCTGGGCCCTGAAAAACTTACTCCCATTTCTCGTATTAGTTTGCCGTTGCTTTGCCAACACGACCCAGCCAGGCTCCAGGCTTCACTGAAATTTACTCATAATCGATGCACGTCCTCAGAGAGCAAAGCACGGATAACCTCCCACCATGGTGAAGGCTCTCACTGACAAGGGGCTTCCCCCTCAATCCCACGGTCAAGGCCAGCACTGACACATGAGCTCACCTGCTTCTCCAAGCCCAGAGAAGCGCAGGAGACCCACCAACTGACAGACAACACGAAGGAAGGCAGCTACCGTGCCCACTCAGGAAGGTTTCAGATAGGCAACAAGAATAACCATGTCAGCAAAATGCCACTGAATCCAACGCTAACCGTCAGATACGAAAGCAAAGCCTGAAAGGCGAGGGAGGCCCTGTGCGGGCTGGCGGCTTACCAACTGTTCACCGTTGTAGTGACCTTCGATTATCCGATCGTAGGAGATGCCCACGGGGATGACGAGGATGTCGGGGATGGTGTTGGAGGACAGCGTGTCCACTACCACTGACAACAGTCCTGCCCGAGCACAGGAGGTCTTCCCGCTCCGCGAGCGGGTGCCTTCCAGGAAGATCTCCAGGAACTGTTGCTGCTGGAGAAGTTCGACTATGTGCTGAGGCAGGAGAGAATTAGACATGGACTAAGACCGTGCGATCCAGACCAGGTCAGAACGCGTTAACTTCAAACAAAACTCAGGGGAAATTACAACTTCTCCACTGAGTAAACACTCTCCCCCCCCCCCCCCCGTATCCGTAACTGCAGAGCACCCCACCAAAGCTGTACTTGGGAGACTACAAAAAAATGATGACTCTTATCCACGCAGTCATCTGCCAAATCAAAGAACAAATTGTAAAAGTCTGGGCTCCAGCACATCTCTATTGCTCTCCTGTGACAGCTAGCACTATGGGGTGACGATAACGAAAGGCCATACGCACCCCATGAAGCAAGGCTCTATAGAGAACGTCTTTGCGTCCATCTGGGGTCTCGTCGAGCCTCCTTCTTATGAAAAAGCCCCCGAGCTTGTGAATCAACGTACTACAAATGAGAAAATACATGTATTATTTACAAGGGAAAATGTAAAAAGAAGATCAAATGTCACATACTCCAAAGCATTTTCCATTCAGACAGGAATCCCGTACGTCATGCTAATGTCGACCGTGTAGATGCAGATGCTCATCTCCCACGTTAACGACACGCTCCACCCCCTCCTCAGCCTTTGCAGTACGGCTGCCTAACTTCTAATCCAAAAGGCAGTTCTGAGGTGATGTCACCCGCAAAGGTTACGACACAGTTTTGAAGATTTTAGAATGCTTCTAAATTTAAAAGAGAGTGGCTGCCTTCAGTTCTGCATCCACCGGTGGGTCCTCCAGGCTCTATGGACAGCTCTGTGCAGGGGTCACACAGATGGGTGGCCCTAGCTAAACTAAATGGCTCACAGCCTGGACGGATGGTACAGGAGATAAGAATACTGGCTGCTTGCTGAGGATGCTGGTTCAAGTCCTACCCCAACCATCTATAACTCCAGTGCCAGGGGATATGACATGCTCTTCTGAATTCCTTAGGCATCAGGCACACAAGTGATACTTATACATACATGCAGGCAAAACATTCACACACATGAAAAACATAAATCTTTTGTAAAAAAAAAATATTAAGCATAAATGGGGTCACACAGAGAAAATAAAACAGAACTAAGTCATGAGTTTGAGAAGGGCTGACTGGTAGGGATGGGGCGGGGTTAGCAGAGATGAGAGGGAGACAGGAGAAGCACGAGGAAAGAATAATCAGAATACACCACACACATCTATGAAAGTGTCAAATCAAAATCAGTGGCGGAGCACGGTGCTGCACGCCTTACTCCTAGCACTCAGGAGGCAGAGGCAGCGGGATTTCCATGTTCAGCCTGGTTTACACTGCTGGCCAGCCAGAACTGCAGAGTAAAACCAACCGCCTCTCAGAAATGGAAAAAAAGATTAAAAGAAAGAACAAAATATTTAACACAAAACCTTGCCCATGCTCTCCAGACACTGGGTCTCAGACAAAAAGACACTGGCCCGTGGCTAATTTGTAAGGTGAACAAATATTCTTTGAGGAGAACACTCTCAAATAACCAATGCTTAAAAAGGGGTCCCTCTGATGAGAATAATTTTATCTAACTGAAATCAAATCTAAGCGTCTTTACAAAACAGGAAACAGGAGCTGGAGATACGGCTCTGCAGCTAAGAGCACTTATGTTCTCCTAGAAGACCCAGGTTCAATGCCCAGCACCCATGTGACAGCTTAGAACCCCCTGTAACTCTAATTCCATGGGGTCAGATCCCCTCTTCTGGCCTGTATATTTAGAAAAACAAAAACTAGGCTCATTGCCAGCATATACAGGAATAAATCTATTCTGCTTCCAACCCCAAGTCTCTTTCTGTAACCCTGGAAAACTTGGATATGAAGTTAAAAGTTAAAAAGATTTCCCGAATTCACAGCCTCTTCTGGGCTTTTCAAATGGAGTAGCTGTTTTCAAATAATATTTCAAATTAATATCGCACTGTTGTAAGTAGCAACGCTATATTAAAATGTTATCACAGAAGTCAGGGTAAGATGTGGGTGAAGTGTGGCGTCACTCTGAAATCCTTCAGGATAAATGCATTGAATGAACAATGTCCCCTGAGATGTGTTTTGTCACGGTGGAGACTTAAATGGGGTAAGACTCCAAACAGACAAGTTTGTCTGCAGTCCGCTCTTCTCTGAAGCAAAGGCAAGCTAAGCAATGGCTGCCATGAGTTCCTGAAAAGAAATGCTCAATTATGAGAGATTATCAACACCTGGCACTTAACAAAAGCCTCACTGAAAACATACATGATGTCTCTGACCACAGGAGAGCACCACAGAAAAGCCACCTTAGTCCTGCCACCAGGCCTCTCTGTGTGGCAATGTCTGTCAGTCTGTTCCCCTTGTCTGTCTCTGTCTCTCTCTTCCTGTGTGTGTGGTGTGTGTGCACGCACACATGCACGCGTGTGTGTGCGTGTGTGAGTGTGTGTGCGTGTGAGTGTGTGTGTGTGTGTGTGTGTGTGTGTGTGTGTGTGTGTGTGTGTGTGTTTGAATATGACCAGAGCATAACCACAAGTGTCATTCATTAAGACCTATCTGCATTTTGAGAGCAGGTCTCTAACTGGCCTGGAACTTGATAAACAGGATGGGCTGGCTGGCTGGCCCAAGAGGCCGAAGGTGCCACCTGTCTCTGCCTCCCCGACACTAGGGTCACAAGCGACACCACACACCCACACTTTCTCACACCCCAGGGCCTCCAGCCTAGCAAACAGTTCACCAGCGGCACCAGCTCCCCTGCCAACCTTTCCGATAATTTTCTAACTTAGCTTCTCTGTTCATTGGTGCTGGGAAAAGATGCCCCAGAGTGTGACATGCGTGTCCTCGTCCCTGTAGTGTGACATGCGTGTCCTCGTCCCTGTAGTGTGACATGCGTGTCCTCGTCCCTGGAGTGTGACATGTGTGTTCTAGTCTCTGGAGTGTGACATGCGTGCCCTAGCCCCCAGAGTGTGACATGTGTGTCCTCGTCCCTGGGAAAGCATATCTGTCCTGTAGGCCTCCAGCTGTTTGTCTGTGCCCCCGTTAATGACTGTCCTGTAGGCCTCCACCACCCAGCCACTATGCCAGCTGTTTGTCTGTGCTCCCGTTAATGACTGTCCTGTAGGCCTCCACCACCCAGCCACTATGCCAGCTGTTTGTCTGTGCCCCAGTTAATGACAATTTGCGTGTCTTACTCACGTTTGCTTGAAGCTCATCAGGACAAATCCCACAGACCTCTGCTGGTGGCACCAGTCTGCCCAGCTGCAGCGCTCTGGGGACCAGGACAGAGAGTCGTGGACGCCACTGTGGGAGGCCCCAGCTGCTGGACCAGGGGTGCAGTTTCTGTGTCTGCCCTCCTAACTCGTGTCGGGTCACAGAGCTGACCTCCGCACTCTGTGCTACCTGGAGTTGAGAGCTGCGTTTCTCAGCTCTGCCCAGTCCTCACTGGCCCTCGGTGACCAGGCTTAGCTAGTAGAAGTGGATCCAGGCTCCCTCACCTCTGCGGAGCCCACAAATGCGCAAGCACTAACTCAAGGGACTCAGCTCAGTAATTCCTTCCCAGTCCGCCTCCGCCCCGAGAGCATGGCTATTCTAGTCTTCCGATGTAGTCACTTGCCTGAACGCTCAACAGAGTCAGGGTTAATTTCTTCAAGGCCAGAAGGTCTGAACCCACCAGTGTCAAAGCCAGGACAGACGCCAGTCCTTAGCTTAGGGTGCTTTTGATCCTGCCCTGTGTGGCCGCCACCTCCAGCCTCCGGCCTTTCCCTCATCTTCCTAGTATCCGACTTACCTACCTGTCCATCACTCGCCTGCCACCACGCTCTCGAGTCTGCCTTTGAACACCCTGCTACCTTTGAGTAGAATGCACAGCGTCCTCTGGAAATGCCAGCAAACCATTTGTGCTGACTGGATTCTCTCCATCACCGGGACAAGGTAATAGCAGTTATACACTCTCACCAACCTTTACCTACCATGGACCAGCACCTCACCTTCCTTCACAGATCTGGTACCACATCTTACTTCATTGCTTTTTAATAACCTCCCATCCACCTGATAAACACAGCCTACCTAACCGCAGTCCATCACGTATCAAATACAGAAATATGGCGATGAACAATGCCTTGTTTTGTGTGGCAGCCAAAGGTTACACAATGAAGCATTACTTTTTTAACAAAAAAGGCCAATGTCACTTTTATAACATCAAAATATAATAAACACAAATCCCAAATTCAAAACAATCCTTTTGTTTTTGTATCAGAGACTCACTATTACAGCCCTGACAGACCAGGAACTTGCAGTGTGGACCAAGATGGCCTAGAATTCAGAGATCCACCTGCCTCAGCCTCTCCAACACTGTGATTAAAGGTGTGTCCAACATGTCATGTCTGACAAAACGCTCTTTTTAATACCTTGAATTTCAAACACAGCTGCGCTCACCTGAAGATGGGGATGTTGAGATTGTTGCCCGAGGCAATGTACGGTGCCTTGATGTTGTGGCAGAAGAGGATGAAGGTGAGCAGTAGATAGTCGATATGGGATCTATGCACCGGCAGGAACAAGAGCGGCAGGTTCGTCTAGGGCAGAGGGAGGTGCCGACGTTAAAGCCCAGGTGTCAATGTTCCGGCCCCCTCTGGCCCTGCACTTTAGTTAGTCCCTCATCACTGGCTCATCAATGACTCACGCTCTACACGGGAGGGAAGAGGGGAGGGGAAGGGAGGAGGGGAGGAGGACACGAGGGGAACAGGAAGGTCGAGTGGGGGAAGAACAGAGAGGGAGAGCAAAGAAAGACACCTTGACAGAGGGGGCCATGGGCTAGTGAGAGACCCGGCTAGGGAACCTGCCAGGGTCCACAAGGGCGACCCCAGCTAAGAGCCTGAGCGTCAGTGCAGAGGCCCCTGAACCAGCCTCCCCCTGGGATCCAACTGGAGACTGCCCTAGTCGTCATCATAGAGCCTTCATTCAGTATCTGATGGAAGCAGATGCAGGGACCACAGCTGAGCACTGGGCCGAGCTCCCAAAGCCCAGTTGAAGAAAGGGAGGTTTGCTAATACAAGCAAAGGGGTCAGGGCCATCCTGGGGACCCCCACACAAAGCTGACCTGAGCACGGGGGAGCTCGCTGACTGTGGACTGACAGCGGGGGAGCCTGCACAGGACCAGACGAGGCCCTCTGAATGTGGGTGACAGCAGTGTGGCTTGGGCAGTCTGTGGGGCCACCGGCAGTGGGACCACGATTTATCCCCAGTGCTTGAACTGGCTTTCTGGGGTCCGTTCTCTTTAAGGGATGCCTTGCTCAGCCTAGACATGGGGAGGGAGGGGCTTGGTCCTGCCTCAAAGTGATGTGCCAGACTACCTTGACCCTCTCTGAGGAGTGGATTGGGGGGTGGGAGGAGCAGGATGAGGGGAGGGAGAGGGAACTAGGATTGGTATGCAAAATGAGAAAAAAACTGTTTTAAAATAAAAAATGATTTCAAAATGCGCCAATAATTTGTCAGTGCCAACATATCTAGATAAAAAGATCCACTAGTACAATAGCAACTAGTGTGGGAAAAACAGCTCGAGGTTGGGGTGACCACACCTCTTCCGGGAGGCGCTCTTCATTGTGAAAAATGAGCAGAGGTTTCTGGAGCCAGGCTTGGTTTAAAACATGGAGAAAATCACTTCCTATCTGTGACCTGGGCCAGGGTTTCCCCTCTACCTCCTCTTGTATTTATTTTGCTGTGTGACTTGGTGTTCAGGGTTTTGAGGTGACTTATAAAGAGAAGTCTGTGCACTTTTGACAGACACTGCTTCCCTGCAGAAATGCTGCGGCAGCTGTCACCAAGTGTGAGGCTTCCGGAAGGCTCCAAACCCCTAACCGCACAGAGGAGACTCTAACAGCACAGCACACTCGCAGGACAAACGGAGTGATGAGACAGAAACCCTTACCTCTGTTGCGGCTTTGACCATCTCAAGCTGACCCTTGTGAATCTGAATGTTCCAGAAGAAGCTGTTGAATAGCTTTAGCAGCACCCAGCCAGTCAGCCTGAAGAAATAAAAACATTGGAGTCTACACAAACACAGACAAACGTGTATATATTATAAATCTGTATCCAGCTCACTTTTGCCTCCCACAGCCTGAGCCTACAACCTAACCGCATTTGTAAATGACTTCACATGTGTGCACGTAGGTATCTGGACGAAGCAATGGGTGTTCCGATGTAAAACAGACACGGCTCACAGAAGTAAGTATCTCCTCGCTGTGGACTGCGAACACTCTCCTCTGCTAGCACTTACTCCTTCAAAGGTGAAGGCCATGCAACACTAGTGACGAAAGGATCGTCCTAACACACGCAACCACTGCCTGTACGACTCTAGACTCAGCCATTTGAGGAGAGCAGACCACATCCACAGCAGAGTGGCTGCTACCAATCAGTGCGGGCTAAGGCGGATAGATCCAAGCCTCCGCTGTGCCATCCACATTTGAGGGGGTGCATTTAACCCTGAAACACAGCGCTGTCTTTTGTTCACATCTTTCCCCTGAGCTCGGAAGGGAAGACCCAACAGTTCTAATCTACTGGATGGAAACAGCTGAAGTCATCCTTCACCTTTACTACCTACCTGATCATGCCTGGGGAGACCGTAGCAACCATCTCCTGCAGGATCTTCCGGGCCTTCTTCTTCACCTTCTGGATGGCTCTAGACTGTTGCTGGGCAGATCCATCTGTGTTCATCTCAGCAGCCACTTCAGCAATCGCCTCCTGGACTCTGATGTGAAAATAAAAGTCAGACAGTAAATTCAGCATTTTCTGAAGTATGCCAAGTGAATAGGGTGGGAAAACAGAACAAAACGTCCATTGTCTTTAATAGGAAGAAAGCGCATGTTCTCTTGAAGTAGTGTAGTGGCAAGAGAAAGCTCAAGACCGTTGGCCCTTGTTGCCTGTCAAGACTGATGGCCAGGGGCTGCAGGGATGTCTCAGCGGTTAAGAGTGCGCACTGCTCTTGCAGGGACCTGAGTTTGATTCTCAGCACCCACATCGGGCAGCTCACAAGTGCCTGTAATCCCAGCTCCAATGGACTGGCAGCCCTCTGGCCTCCCGCACAGATAAACACATATAAACAATCCCTTACAAAGTTGGACAGACCTAATGATTTTACTGAGGGATTGCCACGGAATTTGAATGCCGGTCGTGTTACACTTTAGCAAAGGAAAAAGACTGTTACTCCTGTGAATATAACCCACAGTGGAGCACGCACTCAAAGAGGATGCGAACTTTGTGAAAACAGCTTCATGCAACCTAGTGTAATAAAGTAAAAAAACTGCCACAAAAAAGTCAAGAGGGTATATGATTTTCTTTAGAAATCATAATTTGTCATTGGTTGTTATTGTCACAACACTAGAATAGTATGTAAAACCCCCTGAGAAGCATTAAAATGTATATAACTATTTACTTTTTCTCTTGTCCAATTGAACCTGTCATTTTACCAAGGCAGGGCTTAGGATCAAAATCAACACAGCAATAAGAACTGTGTGAAGAAAAAGCTCACCCCGCAGAGTATGGAGCAAGCTGAACTTTAAAGAAACTGCCCCAGACTTCCTAGCTCTCTGTGCTCTCCCCTGACCTGAGGCGCTGGCAGGGCCTCTCTGCAGCTCCCTACTGACAGAAACTTCTCCCCAAGAGACAAGATTCTCTGCACCTCCTGGAATCCTTGTCAGCAGGTAGGGAGGGCAGGGTTAGGGTGGTGTCACTAGCCCTCTGAGGAAAGCTTCCAGCTACCTGGGCGATCTAATCATTCTGTCTCTGCTGAAGTTCCAATCTCATCTCTTCTGTAGAGACCTACTACTGTTTGCTCATACCCTCCCCCCCCCAGTTGTTTATACCCTAAAACTCCTAAGGGCCCTTGTTCCCCTCCCCCTTCGAGGACTCTGGTTTCTCCATGCATTAGGCAGCGGCTCTGCTGGAGGCTGGTACACTTTAGTGAAGGTGGGTGATTCTTTCCCTTGGCAGTCTGCTGAGGTCAGCCTCTCTGACAGGTAAACATTTTCTCAGTGAGCAAAGACTCATCCCCAAGACTGTAGCAGTGGCTTCCTATGACAAGGACTTGGACTTAGGTTCTCAGTAGCCATTAGACAAAATACCAAGAACTTCTCTTTGGGCATCAAAACAGAAAATGGGTTGTCCCCAATATTCATGCTATAGAAAACTGATGGGAACCCTAGGCACCTGTGCACATATCTCCAGCAGTAGCGCATGACTTGCCTTTCAAACTCTAGAAGACTACTCAGTACCCAGTCCATAAAACAGGCCTATCCACCTACGTCACACTCTTCACCGCACCTGCCTCTCCCTGACTTTCCCCCGCGTCTCTTTGCGGTTTAACACTTACTGTTCAGAAATGTAAGCGTTTCCCTAGGGAAAAGCAGAGATGATGGAAGATGTTATTCTGTAAATATGTTTCTCATACTGGTTAATTAATAAAGCACTGTGGCCAATGAGAAAGCAAAATAGGCAGGGCTAGGAGACAAGGAGGAAAGAGGAAGGAGTAGGGAGGAGTCAAGATGGAGACTGGGAGGAAGGAAGACAATGGCCGAGGTTCCCAGATAAGATGACCACGTGGAAATACTCAGATAAGTAAAAATGGGTTAATAATTAAGACAGAGCTAGCCCATAAACAATAATGGTAATTGGCCAACAGGATTGTATCAAATACAGAGTCTCAGAGTGTTATTTGGGGCTCACGTGGCGGCGGGATCTTGGAGGCAGGACCGGTGGCAGCCAGCAGGAAAAACCTGCCCTTAACAGAAATCTACAGAAGAGGCTTAACTCCCTCCGCCCTCCCTCCGCCCTCCCACCGCCACACATCCAGCCTGGCCCCAGCTCATCCGCAGTGTCCCACACTCACCTGCTGCTGTTCAGAACATTTTCAGTGACACAGGTGGCAAACATGCCCTTATGGACATCCCGCTCTTGAACAAAAAGGATGTAAGAAAGACGTCTTGCCAGCCATCCCCGGTGCCTGCAACACACACACAACACAAACCTTCTCAGCAAGTCCCCCAGCACACCCCCACCACGGTGATTTCCCACCCACAGAGAGGGCTTCGGTCTCTTATTCCAGATGAGGGTCCCAGAGGTCAGGATGCTATGCAGACACTCTGACTCATAATTGCTTTGGTATACTCTCAGGTAAAACTGAAACTTGGAAAGTGTTTATCAATGCTTAATTTGTCCTATTTTTTTTTTTTCTGAATAGTAATCCAAATCTAAAAACAAGAAAAATGTGACTTTCTCAATATCATCACAGAGACAGCAAGTAGATGTTAGCCGTCAGCTGCGTATGGGCAGGGGTAGACAGCGGTGTGTACAGCTTCGAGCCACAGCGTTAGGCTACAAACGGGAAACTGGGAGGTCTCTTCCAACACAAAGGACTAATTTTTGTATTAAAGCATTCTTCCAAAACAAGCACAGAGTCTCAAATTGAATTAAACGCTAATCAACCCAAAGACATTCAACTTTCGGCTATCTCACTCAATTTTGCACTGAAAGCACACATCAGGTCTATCTAAGGGAAAGGACACACTCTTGTAGGTGACAGCCATGAACCTCACTGTAATGATTTAAAACCACAAGCATAAGGCAACATTATTATTTCCTCTACAGTGAGACTGACAGAAGAGTCAAACACGAGGTCAATAACTCTGAAAAGACGCAAAGCGCGGAAGTGTCTGCGAACAGCTTCTCACGGGTCTCCTGATCCTCCTCTCCTGTCTCCAGCTTCTGAAAGGTTAGCTCTCTGCATTTCATTCTTGCTAAACTATTTTCAGTGAATGTCTTCAGATGGCCAATACAAAAAGCCCAAGCGCTCTCCGAATGCCTTTGCAACCTATGAAACATGACGTCTGTGTGGTGTGGAAGTTAAGAGAAAAATGGTACACGCCAATGTGTGGGGACGAAGTGGGCACTGCAGCAGGACAGTGCACACCCCGTTTATAAAAGCTTTAAAGCCTTTAGCCATTGTCATTTAACACACAAGCAGCTCACAGGCAACTTGGTTCAGGTAAAATAGTTTGAGCTACCATCAGTCAATACAGCTGACGTCTTTTAAAATATCTTAAAAACATCTCCAAACAGGGCAAACAGACAAAAAAAAAAAAAAAAAAAAAAAAAAAAGAAAGAAAATTGGCTTCCTATGTAAATAACATGAAGAACTGTTTCTTTACTGAGGATCACAGTCATGTCAACTAAGAAACAGGAAATAAAAGCAGATTTCATAGACCAGTCTCTTCTCTCTGCTTTAAATTTAAACAAAGGAGACAGAGAGAAACCTGAGAAATGGAAAGAAGATACTTGGATTCAGACTCTGGCTTTATTGCAAAGGCAAACTTAACACAAAAGTGGGTCTCGACACTCACACAAAACCCTCTTTCCCCAGTAAAAAGCAGTGTCATCGAGGTCCAAATCCATGTACTGCAATCTTGGATCACCTTTCACAGAATTTCAGCATTTCTCATGACCAAGAACACCTCTTAGCGCCTTCGGGCGTCCATTATTTGGGCCATAAGGACCAGTGGCATTGTGGCTGCTGTCTCTCTTGCTTCACAGACACACGCCCTAGCTTTCCCTTTTCCTCTTGACTTACGAAGCAAAGGCTCCCTGACCCCTACCAAGCTCCAGGCACTGGAATTCGGAATTCAAAACTCACTTTTTAAAATTATCTCTGGTAAATAAATCAAAGAACATTTACTGCAGGGAGGGGACCAACAGGAAAGATAAGGGACAAAGGGAAAGAGGGAGCTGAATCTGAGCACAAAACAGTGATGTACATCACGAAAACATAATGAACTCGCCATTCTGAACAATAGGTGCTTACTATGAAAAGGTGCATTTACTCCGGAAAGACTACTATGTTCAAGGACTCCTCAGAGTGGGGAGGTTTTTAATCACTTCTTCTATTTTTTAACTTCCTGTGTTGGTCTGCAACTGTACACATGTGCTGGTGTGTGACTGCACACGTGCTTATGTATGTCTGCACTCATGTGAGCATATATAGCAGTCAGAGATGATGTCAGGAGTCAGTGTTCTCCTTCCATCATGGGTTCCAGAAATCCAACTTAGGAGGTCATCAAGCTGAGCCATCTCGTTGGCCACATTTTTATGTTTTGAGATATGAAACAGTTACAACGTATCATGAGACATTCAAACCTACATCTCTTGTCAAAGAAATGCTTCCTACTACACAGCAAAAGTCAGTATCTACATGTGTTAAAGAATACCACAGGTGACAGCTACGCCACATGGGCATGCCTGGCAGTAGAGCAGCAGTAGCCGTGACAGGCCTCCAGCGGCTGGCTGGCTGTCCTGCTTCTAATCTTTAGATGAACTTGCTTGTTTCAAAGGGTCACACTCTATCCACTCTAGAAACCGCGAGTACACCTTAAAGTAGCTAATTAGCGTTACGGACTTTTACTTCTAAGACTTATTAGAAGTATAGAAAATGTCTTTTTACCTTGTGTGAGTTTCGTTGATGTAAATAACATTCCGCAAACCCAGAGATGGGATACTGGGGTTGAAAAACCTTTCCTATAAGGACAAAATGAATGCAGACATCAATTCACAGCTGGATTGGCGGTCATGAACGCCAGTGATGACTCCAGAAGACATTCAAAATTCAAACTAACAGGAGGAATTGCTGCTTCAAAACTTAGAGTGAAGAAAATACACGTTTTATGAAACAGTACTTTTCATACTTTAAAGACAGTCACACACTCAAGTTTAACTGTGAAACCCTAAAACCAAAGGCCATGGTAACCCTTCCCCCACCACGGGCCCTTCCCCTACAGAGCAAGGACCTGCAATCCGCTTCAGCTCAAAGTCACAGATTGCAGGGTTACTCAAGTGCAAACTATTATCCTGAATACCAGTTACTGCTGAGTTAAACCCTCAGTCCACCGCGTGAAACTTACCCATTGTATGGTTAAGAAAACTAAGGCCACCAAAATTTGAGCATTCAGACATTTCCGTTCCCTAAAACAATTGACCATCTATCTACTGGTCACCTAAAGGTACATCTACCAGTCACTCTCTTTACAAGAGACCTTTAAAAGACAGTCTACCCCTTTAACAATGTGGGCAAAACAGTCAAAGTCCAAGAAATAAATTCAAAAATATGTGTCAATAAGATGTAGAAATTACTTCAATGAAATTCATTATTAAAAAAAAAAAAAACAAAAACTAGAGTTTCAAAGAATGGCTGTCAAAAAATTTACTAACAAATTATTTTAAATGAGCATGGAAGAAATTCAAGATGAACATAGTTCCATCCATTACTACCTCTACACAAAAAGCATCGGCCTGTTACAATATATCCGCCCAACCCCAGGCCATAGCCTCACCACCTCCAATAACTTGTGTGGAGCTCTGGATGACAATACAATGTAGCACTGAGGTTGCAATATTGTTTGGGGTAAAACTGTAGTTAAAGTATCTTCTTGCATTCAAAATTAGAGCTAAGGTATTATCTTGCATTCAAAATTAGAATTAGGTGAGAGGTCAGTCTAAAAAGGAAAGCCACATGGCCTTCTACTTAAAGTTTGTTTCCACTGACCTCTGAATCTCAACTGGCCTCACTCCTGGACTGGCAATCTTCATGCTCCTTCAGTTGTAACAAATTCCTGCATGAAGGCACTGACTATTTAAAAGCGACATCTCTAACAAGCCATTCTTCAGCAGGCATGAACCCTGAATAAGAACTGCTGGGCTTTGCCTAAATGTCACCAATGTTAATAAAGTCCTTCATGCCAGGCTCAGAAATGTACCTCCTACCAAGCCAGCCTCCAGGGGAGAATTCACACAAATTATAAACAACCTCTGTACACAACAGTGTCTGATTCCTAAATATTTGGTCCATTCCAAGGACAGCTTAGCAACTAACACAACCTTTCAAAATGTATCTTTTGCCTTACAAGAGTGGGGAAGGAAATTCTCCCGTTGCTAACTCATCCCTCTACCAAACGCCATTAGCGGCTCACCTTTCACCCAGTCGGCTCTTCTCTGGGAATTAGGAAGGTGTGGGCATGCTTATTTCTCAACAAAATAACAAAAGCCAAGGGCATTCACTGAGGCTAAAAGTCAGCACCTAACAGGTATTGAGCGCCCAATCAACTCTTTGGATGTTAACTCAAAGTAAAATCTATCCACCTCCCAACTGTAAACCAATTATTACTGAGTAAATGAATTAAGTCCATTTCTTCACCTGAAACTTTTGACTTATAAGCAGGGGTCTTGGTTCTGATGGAATCAAATCCACTAAGACCAAATAACAAAATCCACAGCGCTCTGTGGTAAGCAGCAGAGTTCTTACCCAGCTCTGTGGCGTGCAGGAGTAGCAGCACCTTCCCACGAAGGGTCTCTTCCGGCTCATGAGGCTCTCCTTCCATTTTAACGTTGCAGATCTGAAGAAGGTAGTCTTGAACCCACAGTCACCCTGATAAATGTAAGGCAGAAATTGTGTCTCAATGGCAGAGAATTGTTCTCATCCCCTCCATCTCTTAAAACTAACATACTTCAAATAAAAGAGAACACTGCTGTTTCTTTCTTTGGGTAGTGCATGTGCCTTGGGTCTTCTCAAACAAAGTTACCTTGTTCCACAATCATCACATGGAAAAAAGTTACATGAGGAAAAGTTTGTAACAGTTGCAAAAAGACACAGTTTGTAACAGTTGCAACATGCTTGGCACAGCATTCTCAGGTTTTATCACAGTTCTGATGTTCACCAGAGGACGGATGAGTAAAAACATGACATACAGATTACCCAGTGGAATATTATTCAGCCACAAAAAGGGAGGAAACCCAAAGAAGCCTGGGTCCATTATGTTAACAATAGCCAGGCACACAAAGGCTTACTCTACAATCTGAAAATGTTGACCTCACAGAAACAGACAGTAGAAGAGTAACCAAAGTTCAAAGGTCAAAGGGACTTCTGACAGCGGGATAGGACAATCAGACTCCTGAATCCCTGTGCTCAGTCGGCCTCACGCCCTTCCAATCAGCCTTGCAGGAAAGCCTGACGCAGCAAGCAGGCGTTCTTACAACACTTCATAGAAAAGTCAAGTGTGCTTAACCGTGTTCTCTTAGCAGGAGCACTGAAAGGCTAGGATTTAAAGCAGAGACAGCTTGACTGGAGGCAAACTCTGTCCCACTGTGTTCAGATTTCTCTTTAACTTCGGGTTTGTTTACTGTTCAGATCTCACTGATATGACAGTCTTAAAATTAGCCAAATACTGTTACAAACTTGTATTGAGGTATTTTAAACACTCCATGTAATTTGAGATAGCAACACAAGAAAATGCATGCCTTTTCCGTTAATAAGCCAGTTTCCATTTTTAATGAGTTCAGAGTTCATTTCCACTAGAAAATCATGCTTACTAAACCTAAGCTGTGGAGTAGGTGCTGATGGGAAAAGAGTTTATTTATGAGCACACTATCCAAAACAACGGCTACTGTTTATGCCTCCAGACAAGGAATTTGCTTCCTAATATAATCACTATTTTGAAATTTTCCATCCAATTTTTCTTGCCAATTAATACTACTAAAAATTTAAAATTATTCTTAGATTGCAAAACCACTTCTAACAGCTGGAAGCAGTTTCTGCTGTGATTCGTTCTGCCTGACTCGAGGCAAACAGGTCAACGTTCCGAAGACTTCTCTTAGGCTTACCCAGTCCTCACTGGTGTGTTTACATCGGCCCAGGCTGTACTCTGATGAACTGGGCAGGTAGGAAACGTCTATTGTGCCAAGCGTCACTGAAGACTCATCCATGTCGCAGTGTGGATGTCCCAGATCATGTGCTGTAAGAAATAGGAGGTACCACTCAAGGAAGCATCCGGAGACTTGATGCCGGGTCTGAAAATACTGCTTGCTGTCTGCAGGATTCTGGTCAGTATCGGGATATATACTGAACTGACAGGTTTCTAGTTCAGTCAGTCGCTGCATTAAAAACTCCAGGTTGGTGGTACAATGCATACCTGGCCTGACGTGCTGACGTTTCTGTTATGCCGTCCTTACCACAGAGGAAAAACCCAATATTTGTATACCAGTATTTCCTGAGCATACAAGAATACAACATCTCTACTCTTCAGATCCCTGAGCAGAGCTGCCATGAAGAGACACTTGTAAGAATGGCATGCAACAAATTACAGCACTTGGCTAATAAGCATGCAATTCCAGAGGATGAAGACATACATCTTTTATTATTTATTTGTGAATGTGTGTGCATGCATGTGCAGATGCATGCCTGAGGAGGTCACAACAGGGCATCAGACCCCCTGCAGCTCGAGTTACAGGTGGTTGTGAGGCACCTGAAGCAGATGCTGGGAACCAAACTCTGGTCTTCTGAAAAAATCAGCAAGCATGCTTCACCACTGACCCATCTCTCCAACTGCAGCACAAGCTTGCTTAGTGTAATACACGTTATATGTATGAGGACGGGGGTTTCTTTATAATTTATAAAAACTTTCTCATGCAATCTTAAATTATTTTAGCTATTTCTCACCTAGCATTAGAGCACTTTCAGTAAACAGTGTTCTCTAAAGGGAACACGTGGACTCTTTACAACCCCCACGTGGATTTGCTCCAGCAACTGTTAAGCCTCAAATCGCAGGCATATGCGGCCGACAGAAGAGACCCTTAAAGCATCTCACCTGGGGGGAAAGCTCTTCTGTGACATAAAGATTGGGCCCTCAGCTACCAACTTCCGGTCCAGAATGGCCACACAACAGGGGGAGCTCGCTGCTGCCTGGGAAAAAGAAACAGGAGACCCGAGGAGGAAAAGGAGGTTAATGCCAAGAGAAGTCCACGCCTTGCTGCTCCCGCCCCACAGGGTTTACCCGAGGTCAAGGCAGATTTTTTTTTTTTTTTTTCAAGAGAGACGAGGAGAAAAAAAAAAAAAAAAAAAAAAAAAAAACACTAAAATCCGAAAGAGTCCAGACATCTGTGCTGAGCAGGACACAAAACAAAACAAAAAAAAAAAAAAAAAAAAAAAATGTGGCAGTCGGACACGGGCGGGGGGCGAGCAGGCCCCTCTGGAGTTCAAAGCCCCGGCTGCACACGCCGCGCGTGAATCAGGACCAGTTGGTTAAGTGCTCCGCCTTGCTCTTCCCATCTGGAAAATGACAGCAAGCCGTCCGACTCGCCTGTCCGGCTGCAGGGAGGGCTGGGGTCTGCACAGCACGGGACACCGCGGAGCGCACCGCTCAGTCCCACCACGCGTGGTAGCCGTCAGCCAGCGGCCGCCAGAGCCCGCTGCTCGCGGAGCGCCCGGCTGCAGCCCCGGTGTCCCCGGGGGTCGGGGACCACAGCCCAGCAGGTGCTGCCACCGCAGCCGGTCCCCTCGGGCACTGCCGTGCGCGCCCAGCCTTCCCGGAGCCCTCCCCGCCCCGGGACCCTTGCAAAGCCTCGGGCGGCCCCGGGACAGCGGCGCCCACGCACCTGTCCCCGCGGCGCCCGCAGCCGCAGCCCGCACCACGCTCCGCTCCACCCGCCCGCAGCTCGCGCCTGGGCGCCCGCAGCTGCCAGCGCTCCAGCCCAGAGCCTGCGGCGGCGGCGCGCCGTGATGACGCAAGCGGCGCGCGGCAGTGACGCGGGGGGGGGTTGGGGGGCGATGCTGGCCGCTGGGCCTTGCAGAAAGCGCCAGGCTGGCTGCAGGCGAGGCGCCCAGCGCGGCGAGGGAGCCTGAGGGTCACACTGCCCGTGCTGCGTGCTTCGTGCGTGGGTCGGCGGGCCTGCCTGCCTGTCTGTCTGCCTGTCTGTCTGTCTGCCACCTTCCTTGGGTGACCTCAGTTGACCTGGGTGCTCGCACCAGCGCCATGCCGAACCCTGCACTGGAGTGCCTGTGGGCTGTGTGGGTTTAGGTGCCTACGCGTGATCTTGCCCTTTTAGGAGATGTGTGAGAGTCAGCTGAGTTTGTTAAGAATGTGGAGGCAGGGGGGTGGCAGACGGCGGCGTTGTGAACTATCTGTGCGTGGCTGAGCCTCAAAGGAGGGGGAAAAAGAAAAGACAAGAAATGATAAGGTATGATAAGGTTAGGCTTGAAAGATACAAAGCCAGCCGCCGAGGAAGGAAGAGTCGAGTCGGCCTTTTTCCTTTGAGGTATATTGTGCAAGACAGTGTATGCGGTGATTGTGCTAAATGACCGTGCTTTGACTTCCTAGAGGTGTTGAAATGTACATTTCAAATGTTCTCACTCAAAAGCTGCTAAGTGTTTGAAATAATGGAATTCTAATTAGCTCAACTTGGTTATTTTGCATTGCATTCATAAAACGTTAACAGCAGCTTACTTCCAATATATGTGTGTACGTATGTATAAACTATTATATATAAATTTACAATTAAAAATACCTTTTTGAAAAACTGCTTGAAGAAGGCCTGGTCAAACTCTGCCTCACTTGAGCCATTTAAACAAAAAAAAAACCACTGGGCAGGAAAGGGCTCTTTTGCAATATTTGCCAAAGCTATGGACAAGGCCGATGGTTACCAAAAGCATTTGCAATTAAAATGAAAAAGATATACCACTCAACACACATTAAATATGAGCTAGAATCTGAGAGCACAGAGGTGATTTAAGACATGGCCTCTGTCCTTGAACCACTGCTATTGGTTCTTGTCCACATCAAATGCTCTCACTCTAATCTGCTCCAATAAATCTTTGTGCATGAATAGCCCAATAAAAACCTAGCTTACCCAGAGCTCCTAGTATTGAAACTCCTGGGCCGAGCACATCGGGCTTACAACAGTGAGTGAGGCCTCTCTTTTCCCACTCTTTCCCAGCAATTGTCCCTACCCTGGTCCTGGGACATGCAATGATACTCCTCCCTGTACTCCTAAGTCCCTAAACTGGTTCTCCAGGCTTTCCCTGTTTACTCCTGTTCTTATTCATCACATTCTCTGGTGACATCTCAAAGATTAACAGTGGCACCATGTCTCAGGTCCTTATCAATCTGTGTCAGGATTCCACAAGGTTACAAGGCAGTACCTTACACCAGAGTCCGACGCTCGGTGCCATGCTATAATGAGCTCCCATAAACACTGGAAGCTGAGGCACAAGGAAAACAGGAGTTTCTTAACTGGAACTTCCTACTTCTCTTTATAACCCATCCTAAGAAGCAAATATTCTCGGTTGGAAAGCAACCCCAGAGAGTGGAAGTGGGTATTCATAGAAGAAGGGATATAGGCCGCCTTGAAGTCAAAGACCCTGCCTTTATTTAGCCTCATGTGTACCTTAGCAAGAAGCAAACACACTTCACTAACAACAGAGAGTAATTCTTATCCCAAAACATGAAGTTTTGCGCATAGGATACTGGACCCTAGCAACAAAACAAAACATGGAAGGAAAAAAGAAAAAGGAAAAGCCTTGGAGGGATAAAATGAAAACAATATGAAATGAAGTAGAAAAAGTAACAACAGAGAAATTCTGAAATGTAAGCCAGAGGGAAAGTGTGTCTTACATAAAACTCGGTTGTATGGATTCTTCTTGCACAAGGGTGACTGTATTTGTAAATGTTGGTTGCCATACCAAGAAGTTCAGGTTACTAATGAAAATTGTTTTGGAAACAGGTGACACCCTAAGCAATGAATTCTATCAACTGTAACCGGTTAAGCCAGTCAAGACGAAGCAATGGGTGAATTCACTGCCTGGTTTAACAACAAAAACCAAACAGGCAGTCATTTAGAAAACAAATGGCATTCAGACATCAAACATCATGTACCTGAGATGGACAGTCCCGGGGGTTGAGAAGCAAATGAGCTAAGCCCTATAATGTGTTGATTTATCACCTAGAAAGTTATCAAGCTTTAGTACAAAAAGGACACACTCAGAGGTTTGGGGAGCTGAGAGCCAGAGAGGAGAAAGTATGTGGTACAGGGAGCCATGAAGAAAGACCTGAAGGCTTCAGTCCAGTCTCCTGCTAATTAGCCTGCACATGTCAGGAAGCTGTCCAGTACAGGGAAGAAGAACACATAAGCATATGAAGACAAGAAAGAACACTTGTTGTGGCTTGCACAAGATGGGGGACTATTCCTGTTCCTACAAGTCAGAGTTAAAAGATTCCCAGTGGTCATTCAAGACTCTAAGATGCCTCACCTTCAAAGAGTCTGAAAACCCCATAATTCATGATATAAATGATCTCACCTCGGTAGCAGAGCAAAACTAGCCCTACAATAAAGTCTATCACGGCCCTGTTTAACAAATCTTAAAAACCAGCTCCACCCCAACCCCCTAGTTAATTGCCAAAAAAAAAAAAAAAAAAAAAGCCAATAATACTTACAGGGAATAGAAAATATCCTGTACCTCACAGCAAAATTCTCAGTTTTGTCAAATTTAAATGATTAGGCTGAAAAAAGGGGGAGGAGGGAAGAGGAGGAGGAGAAGCAGGGAAGAGTGGTGCATAACAGAAATGGGAAACCCATACATCGAGACTCCCAGAGACAGTGGGTTAAAAGCAAATAGAGTAGAAACATGGAAAATAAGTTAAGCCAAATCCAGACTGGGAGAGAAAACGCAGCTCAGCTGGTAGATCGCTTGCCTAGGGAGCATGCATGAAGTCATGTATTCCATGGATAGCCACATAAGAGCAGGTGTGGTGACGAACCTTTAATCCCAGCACTTAGGAAGTAGAGGCAAAAGATCAGAGTTCTAACTCATCCTCCACTACAAGGCGAGTTCAATGCCTCGAGAGCCTGTCTCAAAAAACTAAAATAAATCATCGAGATTTTTAAAAACATAAATATGCACACTTGTGATGAATTGAGGGCAGGTTCATCGTTACTGAAGAATGAAATGAATTACTTTAACACACTTTGTCAGAACTGTGCAGAATGCAGCAGTGAGGAAGTGGTAATAAATGATGAACGTGACCCCAGGGACTTGAGGTGCAAGCTGCTGGTGTCCCTGCAGGAGGGGGAAAGGGAAACACTGAAAGATTCCTCTCTAGAAGACCCGGGCTATAAGAAATGTTACTGGTTTTCCAAGATAAATAAATAAACAAATAAATAAAGACAGGAAAATGCTACAGATTGAAATCCGAATCTACACAAAGGAATTGCAAGACCTTAAGGACCCCCGAGTAATGTTCTTATTAAAATCTCTTTAAAAGGTAACTACTTACAACAAAAATAAAAATAATATACTGTGGAGTTTATAGCATGTATAACTAACATGTATGACAAGAGCCGGGAGTCCAACCCCACAAAGACAGGACATAATGGAGAAGGGACCAGAACTCAAGCCTTTCTCACACTGAGCTCCACATTTTTTCCAATATCTACACTGCCCATTTAACAGTTCCTCTCCCAAAGGCTTCCCCTGGTGATCAAAAGGAACCTGAGTACATTTGTTCCATTTATTGCCCATCTAGCTTCAAATGTACACCACTTCAAAAGATAATGGTATTAGCTGAGTTTTCAGAATCAAATCATGCAGTAACCATGCACCCATTGGTCTAAAATATAACAATTATTCTGGACAATTCTAGTTGAATGATTTCCTCTCATCGTGTACTTTTCTCCAGGATCCTTTTGGGCATTCAAGTATTCAATAAATATTTACAGAGCCTCTCCTTTATGCCAGGCACTCCACCGTAAATATAGCTGTAACACGACAGTGCTGTCTCTCCTCTAGAGTCTGGTGTACTTACTCAACTCCTGTTAGTAATTGCTTCCCCAAAGATTCAAAGCTCCGCTTTAGCTCTGGCTTGTGGCTTCTAGCTTTCTCTTGGTTGCTCTCCCTGAGAGAGCTTTTGGTCTAACGTCTATCTGTCCTTTCCCTCTGATTTTGTTCATGGTGATCTTTTGCCAGGCTCTGAGAAAAGGATGAAACAAGGTGTCTAAGCCAATTATGATAATCTCATTCTTGAATATTGCAACTGTTGCTGCAGCCAAGATAGCCACGTGACTTAGTCCGGGGCAATGTGACCTAGGAGAAAAGCAACCTTGAGGACTGCCCAGCTTTGCTCTCCCAGTTAAAGGGACACAGCGGGCGGGCGTTCCTGCTGCCCTGCCTCCCCCTGGAGTCGAACAGTCTCGACTGTGTGGGACCCCCACCTACTTAAAGCACTAACATTTGACAGAATGTTGTTCCCCTCAGGCAGAGCCACATCTGCTTTGACTTTAACTGCGCCCAGCAGGCACAGTTCTTGCTGCAGGGGTGACTCAACCACGTGAACGAATAAACAAATGAAAGAGAAGGGCTTTGGAGATGGGCCTTGGTAACAGGCTGAGGGGGAGCGGTGAAAGGGGAGGACTCCATGTTTTAGAAATGACCTCAGGCCACAGGGGACTGAGCATTCCTGCCTCCCTCTGAACACACTGGCAGCACTCACTCCTAGGACCTCACTCTCACCGGAAGTTGCTTCAGCAGTGAATGGATACACGGATTAAGCTCCAAATAAACTCAAAGGAGGATTTCCATGTTAAGTACCATGTTGTCTGAAAAGGGCTGTGTCTACATAACAGCTTTGGACTGATTGAAGCAACAGCCTTTCAGGGCAGCCCTCAAGTCCGCCAGAAATTATCTGACTTCAGGGAAACCTGTCCTGGAGTGGTCTAGTGCCTAGCTGATAGGGTGAGGGACAAGGCTAAACTTTTCTGGAAGAAAATGAGGCAGAAACTAGGTGGATCCCAAGCCACCAGCCACTAGCTATGCCTCAGGGTAGTGAATTAGCTTTAAAAGAGAAACTGTCTATATATAGGTGAGCGGAGTGAACAATCAGGTAATAGAGAAATTAGCTAGTATGTCTTTAAAGAGCCAAGCTAGCTCACTCTTATGGAATGAACGATATTTCCTCTCTGCTCTGAAGTGTAACCAGGCTCTCCTACATTTCCCTATCAGGGAGGCCAAGCAGCTGCAGTCTGTGATAGGACGTGAAAAGAATGAGAAGCCGCCTGACTGGTCTCTTGACAAGAAGAACTCAAGAGACCTTTGGTTCCTCACTGGAAGTTCATCTAAACACTGTTCATCTAGAAACAGCGAGAGAGAAAAGCTGTCTGCAAGGGGGTTAGAATTCAGCATAGCCCAGACACTGAAAAGAGGACAGAGCTGAGAGACCCAACGGTCATTCAGTTGTGAGATCCCTCTCACCAGGGCAGAGTGCTGGAGGCAGCAGGCCCTAGATGGTGAAGTGAGTCTTTGGTGGAGCTTGTCGCAGAAGGAATGGAGCTCTGAGAACCATTCAGGGCCAGGCAAGGATTGCAAAGGCCCAGCAAAAGTGAGTCAGGGGCTTTGCATGGCTCCTCGTGTAGCATGTACACCCAGGTAAGGGACAGGGGCAGACTTCTAAAGATGAACGCTTTTGAAGTCTGAGGAACGGCTTAAAGATGGGTTCATCAACGTGCACTCATGCAGACCCCACTCGGAGTCTGTTTTGTAGCAGCTGTCTTGCTGAGTGTTGGTGTAGACAAATGAAAATGTCGGGCGTGGCTCTGGTCGTGGTACGTGAAGAGGCTAATGGACCTGGACACACAGAGGTGGGAAGAAGGATGAGAGGCAATAAACAAATATGATAGGAAAGATGAAATATGGGATATCAAGAGTCCCTGTCACAGGACGGTGAGGAGCGCAGCCTTGTGACAGCCAAGGTAGCTCTCTAACTAGATGTTAGTAGGCTGAAAGGTCATTATGTAGTCTCAGGAGGTATAGGCAGAAGGACTGGGAACTCACTGCCACCCTTAGTTACACAGCTGAAACCCTATCTCAAGAAAAAAAGAAAGAAAAGTTAATACAAATAGGCCTGTCAATCTGTCAATTACCTGGATCGAAAAACGCCATTTGGGAAGATACCTACTCCTGAAACTTCAAGAAATGGAGAAAGACTGTCTAAACAAATGGGTCATCATAAGGGTTGATATGGCCAGTATGGTCTACTCTTGTGGAACGAAAGTATTTTCTTAAGCACGCGTCTGTGACCCTTGACCACCACCCTGCACCCCAGGGAGAGCCTTTCCTTCCTCAATGGTCTCTCTGGTCATTGCTCACTCTCAGCCTTGAGGATGCCTCCTGTTCTAGAATCACCTTTGCTCGCCTTCTATACCATACCCTGCCTCATCTAAATTCACGTAATGAGTATCACAGAGCTGAGAACCCAGGGAAGCCAGAAATCCTAGTATCGTTCAGAGAACGTTTCTGGGTGGAGGGCTGCACACTTACCCAGGGTGAAAATGACCTCCCAGTAGAAGAAGCTCAGCGGATAGCTCACCAGGAGCCAGAGACATTCCAGGGCCCAGAGGGAAGACAGAGCTGGTGAGCCGCGCCAAGGCCAATGAGGTTGGAGTAGATTGGAGTCACAGAGGAGGGGCTAGAAGAAAGTCAGAGCCGGATAAAGCAGGGTGCTGTAAGCCACAGTGCGACTGAAAACTTCCAAGTACAGTCGGGACATGTGATATGAATGCCGTGGAGTTTGGTCTCCCCCACCTTGTTAGATTAGGTAAGAGCCAACAGACAAGACGCGAGCAATCTGGAAGGAGTGGGCAGTGGCTCGGGAGCTTTGGTGTTCCCAGGACCTGCCTGGGGCGAGTTGGCAGTGCAGGCGGGAACTGGTGGGCAGTTTTGTAGGCTCCCTTTATCCAGCACTTGCTACATGCCAAGCACAGTTCTGAGCACACTGTAGGCACTGTCTCCAGCTAGACTCTCAGCCATGGAGAAGCCAGGAACACAGCCCATGCCAGGGAGCTCAAGACTTCCACACAGACAACAGCTTAGGAAGATGCTGGAATAGCTGTGTGAGGCAGCCCAGAGGTGAGCAGGAACACAAATCACCATGCTCCAAGCTGGAGACACAGCCACCTGGGACACAGGAAGCAGACTGCCGAGAGGAGCCTAAACCACAGAGACACTGCCCCGTAAGACGACCAGAGCCTGCCTTTCCCTCTCAGCACTTTGAACACTGGCTGCCCTTCCTATGAGCAAAATACAAGCTTCAGGGAAGCCTAGCCCATCATTTCCTCAATGAGGAAGAGCAGGGAGGAAGGCAGAAAATGATCAAGAAGGGAAATGGGGGACCTGTCCTTCCCACAGCCCCAGAGGCTAGAAGGCCAAGGGAATTTAGTTAAGAGGCAGAACCCTCACATGCATTTAGCTGTGTGACTCCAGAACGCATGCCCATAATTCATATGTAGCTATGCCTAGTAGAGATGTGCTGTGGACACAGCATAGTTCTCTGACAGTTCTCATCTCCAAAGAGCTATCGTGTAAGCCTTGCGCTTCTGAAACATAGTGCTTGTGTTGTGGAGTCCTTGGGCCATAAGTGAGAATCCTGTTCTCTTGGGCTTGGATCCCAGCAAAGATTTTTCTCCAAAATTCCAAAGCTCACGTGGACCCTTCAGGTTTGTTCTCTGGGACAGTCAGGATGAGCTGAGCTATGATGCAGCAACAAACGAGCCCAAGTGTTAAGACAACAGAGGTTCTTACAGAGGCCACGCTTGGGAAGGTCACTGGGTAAGCCAAGCAGAAGGTAGTCATGTGTGGACAGACACCTCACTGATTGTCACGACTCGGGGAAGGTGGCCGAGCCTTCTTCATCCACGTAACTGTCTGTTCACATTTTACTAAAACACCAAGCATGTGGGAAAAGAAAGGACCAGCCCTGATGCTCTCCAGAACAACCAGTGGCCATTGTGGTTCGGCTGGGATAAAACAAAGGCCTTACTCTGGGATGAAGAAACAGGAAGTTCGAAGGAGCCAGACCATTGCACGTGCCAGCACAAAGGGTGTCGCCATCTTCGCTCAGAGCCAGGGCATCGCAACTCTGGAGACAACACTTTGTCTAGGAAAAACCGTTTGTCCCTAAATATTGTTTAAGACTGTGTCTCTGAAACTTGTCTTTTGTTCTGGAACGGTACTGTGTAAGCTGCCTGGAGAAAGTAAGATGCTGGCAGCAATGGAGGGGTCTAGGCATCTGCTCTCCCAGAAGGAGACTAGAATCCCTCCAAAGGAACTTCTGTAGTCCTGTGAACAAAACTGAAAAAGACAGCACAGACCACAGGCCATGCCAAACGCTTGTCCCTGCTGCCGTTGATTAAAATTTATTGTTACCTCCTGTTCACGGTCTTGTCAGAGCTTGCCTTTACCTAACTCCCTGCCTGCGCTTTCTTCTCATCCTTTCTCCGAATTTAGCCACCTTGGCCTATAGTGTTAATGCCACAGTCTTGGCATTTGCACACTGTGTCCCCAGGCATCGTTTTGGGCATCTTAGAGGCTGCAGCCTTGCTAGAGTAAGCCCCTCAAGTATAAAGAGCCTTTTGTCACTTCTGGTTCACTCACTCAGTGTCATGGCTGTGGTGGAGGATGCCAGCTCTCAGCTCCCTGCTCTGGCTGTCATCCCCACCACGATGGACCCTTATCCCCCCGGAATCCCAGTCCCAAACAAACGCTTTCTTCTGTAAACTGCCTCAGCTGTGGCGCTCCATCACAGCAACAGAAAAACAACTCACACAAGTTCTTTCAGTTCCTCAGACAGACACAGCTGCCCTTCCCGAGCACACTGCTGCTTCTTCAGTGGGGGACGACGATGGGGTTCAGTCCGCGCCACACCCCCACCCACACCGGGGCAGGGTTAAGGAAGCAATGTAAGTACAAGATAGAGTAGGTGCTAGGTCCCCAGAAGTGAGCATCTACACAAGGTGAGGGGCCGAGGGCCATGGACCAGAACCTCCTAATGCCCCAACCCTTTAACACAGTTCCTCATGGTATGGTGACTCCTCCCCCCCCCCAACATAAAATTATTTCTGTTGCTAGGTCCTTCACTGTGACTCTGCTACTGTCGTGAATCATACCGTAAATATTCTTGGAGACAATATTTTGCCAAAGGGGTCTCAACCCACAAGTTGAGAACCCCTGGACTAGAATGTCACAGCCATGAATAAAAGCCAGGCTGAAGATGAGAGCTAAACAAACATCCTTCAGCCCAATAATCCTGAAAGAACTTTTCAAATATTTAGAGGAAGAACCAGAAGTGGCCAGAGAAGGCCTTATGGCTATCCTTCCTCTCAGTGTCAGCCTGGGTCATAGGAAATAGCTTTCATGGAAAGGAGGCTGAGCTGGTTTGAAAGGAAATGGCCCCCACAGGGAGCGGCACCATTAGGAGGCGTGGCCTTGTTGGAGGAAGTGTGTCACTGTGGAGGCGGGCTTTGAGGTCTCCTATGCTCAAGCTACCCGTGGCGTGCCACACAGCTCCCTCTGCTGCCTGCAGATCAAGACTTGTAGAACCCTCAGCTCCTTCTCCAGCATCTGCGTGCTGCCATGAAATAATGGATGGACTAAATCTCTGAAACTGTAAGCCAGCCTCAACTAAACGTTTTCGTTTATAAACACTGCTGCTGCAGTCATGGTGTCTTCTTCACAGCAAACAAAACCCTGACTAAGCCAGAAGGTCAAAACTACTCGTCATGTTTTCTGTTTCTAATGAGTTCAAAGAAAACTAGGACTCCACTCATTAAGCCTGAGAGGACGATCGGCCAGATTTAATGAACACTTTTTTTTTTTTTTTTGCGTATGTCTGAGAAAATTTGGTTTTATTACTTTCAAAGACAGAAAAGCTCAAAGATTTTGTTTTAGGAAGATGTATTCACTTGGGCATTAGAAACATCCTCTATGCAAATTTGGTTTTTAACTCCCAAATTTTCCAAAGAAATGGTTTCCAAAGTAAAGCATTAGTCGTCAGAGCATCCTGTCACTCAAGGAGAAGAGTAGGTCCATCTCGTTACACAAATCAAACACAAAGGAAAATGTAATACAGAGTGAAAACTGAGTTGAGTATGGCTTCAAGCAAATCTGGTTCGGCGGTCACTTGTCATGTTAAAAAGTCATCTCCTGACACAGAAGCAGACACTGGGGATGGGTTTTCATTACTCAGAGTCACAAACAAGAACCATAGAATTCCTTGGAACATCAGTCAACAGATGGGTCAGTAAGTGTTGATACCAGTAAGGTTGGCTTTTCTAGGGGTTATTTCTAAGGGAAGTGCTTAGAGTAGTCCCCTAAATCTCTAAGACACTTTCTCATTAACTACTAAACAAATACAACCTACACCAAGAATTAATGATTATCTAAAGCCTTGGCAATTGATCAAAAGCTGGAATGAAGGGAATTTTAGCTTCTCAGAGATAAGACTTCCTTGATTCTTAGCTCTGCAGAGTCGGAGCACACCCATGTACACTATGTGAGTTTTAAATAACAATAATAGTACCTAAAATAAAATGTCCTGTGTATCTAATTAACCCTATGTATTTAGCCAGAGTGACTCTCAGACAAACTGTAATTAAGCAGAACAATCAATTGCCCGCCCTCAACATGTGACTGGCAAACGTTCATTATCCTAAAACCATGGTGGCACATATATACACATATATATATATATATGTATATATATATGTATATATATATATATATATATATATGTATCCTGTTATTAGTTAGGAATGTCCTTTAGGATTACAGCAAGGCATAGCTGCTGCTCAGACATGTCCAAAAGTGTAATTATTCTGAACACATACTTAAGCCTGACCAATCAGACATCCATATCTTATAAAGGAATGTTGATGTAAATGTAAGTGTACAATTTGTTTTTAATTCTCTCTATCATCATCTATCTATCGTGTAACTGTCAAGTTCCCTCCCTCTCTCACTTATTCCCCTTTGTTTGCATCTATACAACAAAGCTTACAATAATGCTTACTTTACACTGCCACAACGGTTTAGAGTTAAAATATGCCATGTGTACCTTTAAGAGAACTGGAAAACTGACCCACGAATCAGTCCCAGTTGCCTTCAGGGATCATAATTGTCAACTATAAGCTTCCCCATCTTCAAACCCTGATCATTTCCCTTTTCTGACTATAAACTTTGCGGGGGTCGGTAACTGTACTAATGAAAGAGTTTGTAGAGCAAGAATTCATAACTTTGTGACATCAAAGTAACGAGCTTGATCCTATGGAACTTCAGGCATTTCCTCTGGAAAACTAAGTGTGCCAATGCTTTCATTTCTTCTTAGCCAGTTTACAATAATTTCTAAGATCATTCATGGGCCCTGTACTTAAGAATATGTGCCTATAGTATGACTATCATACAAAACAGTGTTAGGTTCCTTTAAATTCTTAAACACAGGACTGCGATATGACCCACCCCACTTCTGGTTATAAATCCACAGAAAATGAAATCAGTGTGTTGAAGAGAGTTTATTAGAACATTATTCACGATAGCCAAAAATATAGGATCAACCTAAGCATCTACTGATGGATGAATATATAAAACACATATACACAAAGAAAACTAGCTAGCTTTGAAAAAAAAAGAAAAGAAATCCCATGATTTGTGAAGACAATGGTGAACCTTGAATGTACTACAATAAGCATTATAAGCCAAGCATTGAAAATCAAATACTCCATAACTTCAAGTTGACTATTGTTACAAGCAATTCCCCACCAGCCTGGCCCCACAGCCGCGCCAGCCATAACAAAACACAAAGAGACGCTGTATTAAATATAAAGCTGTTGGCCTGTTACTAGTGTTCACATTGGCTAGCTCTGTCTTAAATATTAACCCGATTCTATTAATCTAAGTATTTTCATGTGGTATTATCTTACCGGAGAGAGGGTCAGGACCTCTTCCTCTCTCAAGTCTCTACATCTTGCATCTCCTACTACATCTCCCAGAATCCTCCTAGTCCTGCCTGTCTTGCTCTCCTATTTGCCAACAGTGCTTTATTCATTAACCAATAAAAAAAAACATATTATAGAATGACATCTCCCATAAGACTATGAGCATGTTGGGCTCAAAGAAGCAGAGAGTATAACAGTAGTGACCCAGGCTGGCAGCCGCCCAAGAAGCAACGCACCAGCATACTGGTAGAAGCCACGGCCATGTGGCAATACATAGATTAAGAGAACTGGGTTAATCGAAGTGTAAGAGCTATTTAGTAATGAGCCCGAGGTATCAGCTGAGCATTTATAATTATTATTAAGTCTCTTTGTGGTTATTTGAGAGTGTGCGGTCCATAAATGAAAGCTGTGCCTCCGTGTACAAGGGCCGTGTGTTCAAACACTTGATCCCAGCTGGTGGTGCTTTGCGGGATGTTCTGGAACCATTGGCACAGAGGGCCTAGCTGTTAGATGTAAACCACAGGAGGGGCCTTCAGATGTCTAGCCCAGCCTCTTTCTGCCACTGGGACTTCCATTTCCTGACCCACCAGACTGTGCCACCAGCACTGTCACCCTGGACTGTGAACTAAGGAGCCCCTGTCCCTGTCCCTGTGAGCTGCTTCTGTCAGGTATTTTGTCATGGCAACAAGAAAAGTAACTGATACAGTAGGCACTCTGAAAGTATACTGTCACCTACAAGTGGAGTATACAGTTGCGCGTCCTGACCGTGGCTACTGCGTGGCTATTATTAGCAGTCGTGGGGGCAGCTGGGGTAACTGATGGTATCCGAGGCTTTTACTAAGCCTCAAACAGGTAAAATATCATCATCACGTAGGCCCTTAACACCCGCCCAGGTTCAGACAAAACAGAAATGCTAATTCTGGGGACCAGGGCCATGAATGCTTATCTGGTGGTCTTCTGTTGCTGGAAACTACTGGAAGCCTTGAGATTACATTCACGGATTAGTCCCTTAAGTGCTCTGCCTAGAGAAGCACTTTGATCTTTGATAAAGGGTGATTTTAAAGAGCTACTGGCCTTGGCCTAAAGATTTCTCAGGTGAGTTAGGGCCCCAGGAGATGGCTGAGTTCAGCAAGGTGGTTTGAGCAGATTTTCTCAGCAGGAGTCAGGGCCTGGGGGGAGGCCCCCTGCTCATCCCTATGCTC